>CAXHSM010001645.1:2587359-3187359 GCA_964019185.1 Maratus speculifer
ATCACCGAATACCGTATCAACTATTCGGTATTTGGTCAATCCCTAATTTTAATGCTGAAAGGAATGTCCCTGTAATAAAGAGAATTGGACTACTTGGTTATCCCGTCGATCAATTTCACCATATTATACAAATCGCCAAAGTGATAGCCAAATTATACATATTGGCATACTTGTTTTTTTAAATAACGAAAAAAACCCAATTAGTTGAATATTAGTAAAAATAAAAATCACTTGATGATGTTTTAAACAAGTATTTCGTGTTTAATGTTACTGAATGTGGCATTCACGATAATCCGTTATTGGCATTTAATCGTGTAATTTGGAGATAGTTTTTAGGTCGACGGGATAATCAAGTAGTACCAGAAAAATATATATCGAGAAAATGGATGCAGAACAATTACAGGGACATTATTGTTGAGCTTATTTTGATTTTTTGGCCAATCACAGGAAATTTGAACGGCTGTCCGCTTATATCTCTTAGAGCCATAACTTAGAGCCATAAATGATCAGTTAAAATATTTGCGTATTCGCCGATTACATGCGGAAAATTTATTTATTTCTTACTAGACGGTTGCCCGCCCTCAGTAGCCCGAAGACTATCTGAATGCCAGTTCTACAACCCCACAATTTCTTCTCGGTGTTCTGGGGTTTCGTTTGCATATCTTTTTTTATTGTTAATGAAGAGGTCTTCCATTTGTTCTTCCATCTGTTCTTCTTTCTGTTCTTCCATCTGTTCTTCCATTTGTTCTTCCATTTGTTCTTCCATTTGTTCTTCCATTTGTTCTTCAATTATATTCGACGATTCACTGTTTGAGAGCCTATCTGTCCTTTTATTTATAGAAGTTCAAAATGAAAAAAGATTTTCTTAGCAGACGATTTTTTGTGATAAATACATTATCTGTTTTATATTTCTTCTGCTTTATTCCTTTTACGAGTTGGCGCATTGCCAAGATTTGCTTCCTCTGGACCGAGTTGGCGCATTGCCAAGATTTGCTTTCCCCTGTGCCTCAAATAATTATTCAATTAATTATTCAATTAATTATCCTCAGAATTCCTTTTATTTATAGAGATTAACCCCTGTATAAGTCGACCTCCGATTTTAACTTTCAAATTTTGTATAAAATTCTTTGACTTATACATGAGTATATACCACAATTACCTTTAACACTTTAAGTGCCCCCCCCCCCCCTCCTGGTCACAACCAAGAAATGACAATTAAAATTGTTGCTTGGAAGAGAAAATGCAAACTGCAGCAAAGAATCTACTGCTTCGAAGAAGAAAAAAAAAAGAGTTAATATATTATTATTATTTATTTTTTTTTTTTTAAATAAAGGTGTGCAATTTCGGATCAGTTGCAGTTTTCTCAGAATGGGGAAAATGCACTTACAAGGAAGGTCTCCATACTGGGCATACTCAGAATTTTTTGGAAAAAATACTAATTAAACTACTCATGTACGTAATAAAGGATCAGTCAAAATTAGCGGCGGAATTACAAAAGAAAACGTATAAAAAAATAAAATACTTTCGAATATTTGGCGTGAAAAGACGAAAGTGTAATGCGATTTGGCGAGCAGCACTTTTCCCCGCCAAAGGCAAACGATTTTAATGCAGCTGAAAACTTTTGTATTTTTAGAATGCGTGTAAATGGCATTCGATGAATTTAAACATAAAGAATGAGAGTGTTTAATATATTATATACATTTATATATATTGTATTGCTTTTATCTATATTATTTCTTGCAGTAGTTATCTAATTTACCTCTGGAAAAATACTTTCATATATTAAAAAATCTTATTCAGAAAAATTATTTTCATACTTTTAATGCGTATTCAAAAATAAAACCCAGAAGTTTCCGTAGCAACAAAATCAAATTGATAATGCTCGACTGGACCTTGAACTTGAAACAATTTTAATTAATTTAAATTTGAATTTCGTTTTAAATCTCAAATTTTGGTGGCTAAATTTGAATATAAACACATATAAATATCTATATAACGAAATTATGCTTAAAATAAACAAAATTGACAAAACCAAAGTTATTTAATTTATCTGAACAAGTTGAACATGATTTTTTCGCCTTTAAAATGAATTTGACATAAAGAGACTTTTTTCAAATTGCTTTTCATCGCCAACCGATGATAAATCGCCAAATAATGAAAATTTCATTATTTTTTTTACGAACAATGTACGGAGATTCCGCCGAAATTTTTTTTATAAACGTATATATCCTCATGAGAAGAGCATTCTGTAATTTTTTCAGACTTTTCGGAGTATGCCCGTATGGGGACCTTCCTTGTTAGTGGCATTTACGCTAAAGAGAATAAAAAAACTTACTAGTACTGAGGATCACTAATTTTTTCAAATTAGTGGTCAGTTAAAAAATTATGTTATGTGGTCTCAGAACAGAGGACCATCAAGGACTTGAATTGTGGTGTTCATGAGTAAAAAATACTTTTTTCGCTCTATTCCATTCCAGGGAAAACATGTTTTAAGGAACCTCAGAAATTCCTGCTCATTTCTTTTGATAAATACTTGAAATGTTGTTAAATAATCCATAATGGATTTTTCTTACAGACCATATCGTAAATTGGAATCATATTTACGGTACCTTAGCACAAACTATAAATGTTACAAAATACATTTTAATAGAGAATGTAAAAGAATAATCATAAGATTATAGTAATCAATCAGTTTTATAGCGAGAAAACATTGAACATTGAATTGGAAAAAGAAAGGAAAACAAAACAAAAATTCAATGATTTTTGCCAACATTTATTGACATTTAAACATCACATTAGATCTTTATACTTTGATGAAAAATCAGTCAGAATTCAAAAGATCTTGAAACTAAATAATTCAATAAGTACAGGCATTAGTAATGACATTGTAAACAAATTAGGGTATTTTCTTTTTACAGATTCTAGATCAAAACAACATAATTTTAAACCACTTTTTAGCAACTTATACTTAAATTTTCAAATCTCATCAGACCTTTATAAAATGACAATCACTAAATCAAACACATTTAATTATATCTTATTTTCAAAATTATGGGGAATTCAGGGCAGTATCCCTTTAAAAACAGTATTTTCAGCATAGGCATCATCAGGACTAAGAAGGTCCTTAGTCTTGATGATGCCTGTGAGCGACACAAAAGAACATTTTTTAAAATAACGTAAATGCTACTAGAAATGTTCAACATACTTCTAGATTTTTAATAAATGTGTGCTTATCAAAAGCATCGATATATAGACATCGATATAAGCATTGACATGCTTGAAGATGTTTCATAAAAATTCTAAAGTGATTTTTGTATGCTCATGTAATATTTGCCTCAGGTTTAAAGAGGTTAAAAGTTTATGAGTAAGACAATTAAAAAAAATTGACTGTGAGAAATTACTTTTAACAAATTTCTGAATTAAATATTCTCAATCGCTAACATACTAAATCTTACAGACTAATACATCTATGCTACGCAAAATAAATAATACAAAAAAGTATTGCAATATTTTTGCATTGATATAAATGATATAGCTTGATAAAAAATGAATTTGCCAGAAATTATCTTAAAACTCCCCATTTGCTAATTAGCTAGTTTACATTTGCAAAATTTTTGATGGGTATACGTTTTATTTTAATCTCTATAATTTTAGAAATAAAAAATACCATTTTTCATAGCAGAATATACGAAAGTTTCCAAATAAAAGAAGTATACAAATCAGTTAATCGCAATTAGCAAGTTATGGGAACGAAAATTACAGATTGATCTTTTGTGATTTTTATTTATATATTTTCCACGAATTTTCTCAATACAAGAAAAGATGTTTTTTTAAAACACTCTTTGAAGAAACATCTAATTAAATTAAATTTAACAAATTATCAAATTAAATTATGGGAGCAAAAATTAACAGACAAGTTTTCTCAATGCATGAACAGATGCTTCTTTAAAACACTCTTTGAAGAGAAATTAGTGTTGCATATCTCACACAAAACTTTTCTCACTAGTATGTAATAAAAGATGTTTGCTTAACGTATCATTCCGAGAGAATTTTTCGCTACATATCTCACATACAAAAGCTTTCTCACCGGTATGAATTAACAAATGTTTCCTTAAAGTACTCCTATCAGAGAATTTCTTATTGCAGGCCTCACAAACAAAAGGTTTCTCGCCAGTATGAGTTAACAGATGTTGGCTTAAATGATGCTTTAGAGCAAATTTCTCGCTGCATATCTCACACACAAAAGCTTTCTCACCAGTATGAATTAACAGATGTCTTCTTAAATTACTCCTAATAGAGAATTTCTTGTTGCATATTTCACAAATAAAAGGTTTCTCGCCAGTATGAATTAACAGATGCTGCCCTAAATCATACTTTCGAGAGAATTTCTTGTTGCATATTTCACAAATAAAAGGTTTCTCGCCAGTATGAATTAACAGATGCTGCACTAAATCATACTTTCGAGAGATTTTCTTGTTGCATATTTCACATGCAAAGGGTTTCTCAGTAGTGTGAATTAACGAATGTCGGCTTAAATTATATTTTCGAGAGAATTTCTTGTTGCATATTTCACAAACAAAAAGTTTCTCGCCAGTATGAATCAAAAGATGCTGGTTTAAATCACTCTTTGGAGAGAATTTCGTGTTGGATATTTCACAAACAAAAGGTTTATCACTAGTATGGAACAAGAGGTGCCTTCTTAAATGAGACTTATGAGAGAATTTCTTTCTGCATGTCTCACAAACAAAAGGTTTCTCGCCAGTATGAGTTAACAGATGCTGGCTTAAATGATGCTTTAGAGAAAATTTCTTGTTGCATATCTCACACACAAAAGATTTCTCACCAGTGTGAATTAATAGATGCCTGCTTAAATCATTCTTTTTAGAAAACCCTTTGCTGCATACTTCACAAACAAATGATTTTCTTTGCTGAGTGTCAGAAGCTATTTTTCCAGAAAGCTCTTGTGAATAACTATTTTGCTGCATATTTAGCACTTTAAAGACTGTTTTGAGTTATGTTATGTAGTACATCCACATTCAGTGCTTTTCGCATCTGAAAAAGATACAAGTAACACAATCTATCACTTTTTAAAATTCCTGTAAAAGAAATTAAGAAGAAATTAATTTATTACAAAATATCATATTAACGCACAATTGAAATAGACTACCAGTTATTTGAATCTCTGCAAACCATTGGAGTGTCAGGTAAGTTTTTTTATTGCGTAAATAATTAAACTATAACTAAAATTAGAATAAATAAAATAAACAATTTCCACAATAAAATAAAAAATTATTGCAAAGAAAATATAAATAAAAATTAGAAGTTTATGTTTAATATTCATAAACAAAGCATTTATAAATTTAAAAAATGAGAATTTATCAATAAAGATTGAAACAAACTTAAAGAGAAAATTTTATAATTTCATATCACTTATGAAAAAAATTATGCATTGTAAAAGCAATGCGGATAAGAAAAAAATATATTAATTGAAAAAAAAATTGCTCAAAATTTCTCCAAATTTAAGAATTTTTTCAATCTATTATAAATAATTATTTAGAAAAACATTTCTCAATATTAATACGTTTTACATTGTATTGCAATAATTTAATCATTTGTTAGCATTTTAACAGTGTTCAAATCTCTATATAATAGAATATAAGAAAAACGTAATACATTTTCTTTAAAAGCTTTAAAATACAGCATTGGAATGCATTTTTAGATCTGTGTATGCAAATTCGATGACAAAATGTGTGAAGAGTTAAGCAAATTTAAACTCGAGCATAACAGAGTCTGTGGAGAGTACAGGAATAAGGACAGAATTTCAGATTAGAGGGGAAAAAGAAATAGTTTATTCAGAAATAAAATGACAAAAAAATACAGTATGTATATGTACAGTATGTACAGTATATTGATGTTTAATAAAAAGTATCAAAGCAACAATACTACATATTAATAGTATTGCAGTTCTGTGGTTTATAAGCAATATAAAAATTATTTTTTAGGAGCAAGATTGTAGAATTTAATATGAGATTGCAAAAAATAATTTTAAAGAACTAACTAGAAGGGATCTCATATGCGGAGTACAAATGCTTTAATGTGTGTTACATATATATATATATATATATATATATATATATATATATATATATATATATATATATTACATATATATATATGTATATATATGTGTGTGTGTGTGTGTACAGTAAAACCCCGATAATTCGTAATAATTGGGACCGGACCCAATCCGGATTATCCGGAGAATTAGAAAAAAATGAAATAAAATGTAACATACTAACAGAAAATCACCTTTATGCTAAACTTATTGAATATTTGCAGATAGTAATAATGTTTACTTTGCTTAATTATTCCGAAAACATGTCAGAAAAAGTTTTTTTTATATTGAGAACATGACGATGAAACAAGTTAATGTTATGGAAGTTAGTCAATCGCTTCTCAAACTTGAAAAAGAAAATGACCAAACCGATCCAAATTATCCGGAGATCCGGATTATCGGGGTCCGAATTAGCGGGGTTCTACTGTATTTCCAAGTCAGTATTAAATAATGACAGTTTCATAGCTAGTTCTTTTTACAACACTACCATTATATACAGTCCATATTTAATTAAACTGGATATAAAAAATAAAACCACGCTAAAAATAATAAATATCATATAATTTAAATTCACTTATAAATGAAATAGATGCTTTAAAAATCAATTTATTCAATTTAGGGTAACACAGCAATAACACCTAAGCACTGCTCCATTATATTACTTACCTTTAATTTATATAAGATAACTGTGCTCCACCATTATTCTCTTAAAATAAAACGTATGCATGAAATTCAATGTCATTACTGGAGATTTAATAACTTTAAGTTACACTGAAATCGAAAAGGTAATTGATAAAAAATATTGAAATACAATTACTTTCATATCTTCTATTACTACTCACGAATTAAAACCTAAATAAATTTTGATAAATGAAAATATTTGAAAAGGAACAACTACATTAATTTATAAACCTACAGACTTAACTAAAATAATAAAATCCATCTTACATCGGTTAATCTAAGTCTAAAAAGAAATATTTTTAAGCTAAATTTATGAAAAGTATTTTTGTGAACTTTAATTGTTCAAATTATTGAAAAATTAAGCTTTATTTGTATAAATAATCAATTACATACAATGCAAATATTAAAAAGCTAGTTTATGATGCACTAAATAATGGTTTTCCGAAAAAATTCATCTATTCTTTAATGTACAATTAGTTATTACATGATCTCAAAAATAATTAACACATTGCATAAAAAATACAAAAAATTATTAAAACATAAAAATAATAATAAAAAATTAAAAATGTAATATATATATATATATATACATATATCAATGTATATAATAGAACAGCAGGGTAAGTAGATGTTAGAGGATGGAGAAGTCTGGATAATATGCAATGGTTAATTAATATTAAAATTTTTTGAGAGTGGGAAATGCATTTGTTAAATTGAAAAACATATTATAATGGATGTTTAATTGACACTAATGAATGGATAATTGTATAGTTACACCAATTAATTCTATTAATATAATTTAATTAATTTACATGATTAAATTGTAACTAGCTTTTAGTAAATTTGAGACCTATAATACAATTACTAAATGTATAGGGTAAATATATTAATTATCTACTTTTAATTCTTAAATCATATTATATTAAGATATTGAGTTAAGCTTAGCATAGTCAAATTAAATTATTTTGTTTTAAATCGTAATAGGGTAAACTATGGTGTATGGTTTACTTTTTATGTTATCACATTACTCCGTTTTATTTATTTATTTATTATTATCACATGACGATAATTATTTTATTTTTTCTTTTTCATTTTGCTATCCAATTGGTCGTTTTGATGTGCCTTGTTTTTCATGTTTTTTCTTTATTTGGTTTTGATTTTGTGTGTGTTGGCAGTCCCAAATTCGTATTCCTTTGCTTTTTCATGGCAAATGCGAAGATGAAACCACACACTTCATTTGTAGTTCCAAAGTATTTGGGACCTGAAGATCTTGCTTTTGTTCTTGGTTTGCTTTGGTTCATAAATAAATACAAATTCCATTTGTATTTATTTTAATTATTTATTTTTCTTCTCCATGCTCAATGTGCTATAAATTATTAAATTCAATGGCTCATATACTGTAATAAGATTAATGGTTATATATATATATATAATCAAAAGCTGTATTTATGAGGAAATTATCAATTGAGTCTGTTATGCTTGATATTGCAAAATAAAAAATGAGCAAAAAATATTTTATTTTGACACAATCATATAGTTTCTTATGAAATCTAAATCTAATGTCCTTTCATTATTTCAAATTTTACCATATACTCTATTTATTCTTATGATCATATTCACCAATTAAAAAATGTTTCAACGTGCAATTGTTTACTGATACATTTTCAGATTTGAAGTTGCATGTGTCAGCCCACTAAATCTTGGAATACAAACATTCGTACTATTGAGTTGCACCTGTAATCTCAGTACTAATAAGTAAAAATTTCAAACTTTTTATCCTATAGACACCACTGTGATTAAAATATTCAATTTTATCAAAGAAAATCATAATTTTCTTTTAATATGACATCATTTTTACTGACCAGAGCATTGTGCTATGCGTCTCAAACTCAGTGTTGACAAAGTAAAAAAAATACTGAATAGTAACATTTTCATGAAGGAAAGTGCCTGTTTTTTAAAGCATGACGTCATTTTCAGTTCAAAATTTTTTTTAGTTACTTTTAATTAGAAAGTTATTGAGAAAACTACAACATAAAACATATAATTAATAAATAAAGCCCATTACATCTCTGAAACAATGGAAGCAATGCAATTGCTGCTATTTTAAAGAAATTTCATTAAAACCTTTTAAAATTAAATTTTAAAAATAGGATCTTTTTTAAAGTAGTTTGTATAGTAATCAACAGACGGACAACTTCCATGGGAAAAAAAAGAAAGTAGAAAAATTGGTTGAGGGCAGATGAATGAAAAACAGCTATCAATGTCAATTTTACGAAACTAATATTTCAATCCTTTTAGATGTTTCAAAATACCAGATTGCTTATTATATTTATCATGTTAATGAAAGGATAGGATGAATGGCGGGGGGAGGATCTGATACTAAATAAATATACATGTATACTGGAAATATCCCCCTATAATTTACAAAAGTTAAATTACCTGAAATTTTCTGTCTGGAGACATAGGGGGTGAGATAAGAACATAATAAGAATATGAGCTGAAATAATAAAATAGCAACAAGAACTAAAATAATGTGACTAGTATAGATTATTATTCATTTTCTATAGCATTCAGAAAACTGTAAGAAAGTTTTACTATTTATTAAGATAAATCTCTAAATAAACAATTTAGAAAATGCATAGCATGCATTAGAAATCGAATTTTTTGCAATTTCCATCAATAGTCAGAAAAATTTATTAGAATTTTTTTGTGCAGTTCTGTATATTATCTGTAAATTTATGTGTACTAGACAGTATGCTAAAAATTCATTCAATTAAATGAACAGCATGATTAAAAATTCTCAATCAGCAATTTCAGTCAATAAAAAGGAATATACTTTTTTTCGGTCCTATTTATGATCATTAGAATTTATACTCACCAAATAACACACAGAAAGCAGTTAAATTTTAAAAGGATACCACGATAGAAACACTCATTTAGCAATTATTCTCCATGGTCAGTGCTATAGCTAAATATTTTTGTGTGTCCCTGCCAATAAAAAATAAATTATATGCACACAAGATTCTACTGTAAGTACCTTAGTACTACACCTCAGAGTATATAAACTTCAATTTGTTTAAAATAGTTTAATATCGTAAAAAAACACTGCAATAAGTTATTTTTTTCCACAGGCTGTAACATAACAGAATTTTTTTAGTGTCCTTTTAAATGAACCATGAATGCAACACATTTCATTTTGAACACTGAACATCCTATTGTAAATCCCAATTACCAAATCCGTAAAAACTTAGGCACCAGTAAGCAGTCTATCATCGCTAAATTTCATTAGTTTTATTCAATTAAATTGTATAGGCATATCCTTTCAAAAAACTTATATGAAATATTACACAAAAAACAATGGATATTATTTAGTAGTGAGAGACTAACTGCTGGTGATAAGATTTTTACATTCTTACCAATAACTTAAATGGATTTCATGAGAATCTAAGTTTATTTATATCGCGCCCCTCAGCCTAATCAATCACAATTTTATGTGGCTTTTTCCAAGCCTTGGATTTCATTGTGTAAATAGGGGTCCCCCATAGAGCTTTCTCTTTGTTCCTGTATCCTTTCCTGTTGATCCTGTTTCCTGAAGTTTTTCACCAAGGGAAGATACGTTTACACCAACACTTGTCTTCTGTGTGGTTATTCACCTTTCTACAAACTAATTTTTGCATTCAAAAGCTGAACATAAGAAGCACATGACTGTATAGTTTGTTTGTTATAAATTAATTATCTTGTGCTTCCAGAAATCATTTAAATGGAGCTATCACGTCAGCAGATCAGAATGATTGGGTATTATGAGTTCTGTAAGAAACTCAATGTGAGTGAATGTCACATAAAAATGGGTGAAAGTTTAGGCATCAATAATGTTTCTTTGATACAGTCAAAGTTTGATTTCAGAAGTTTAAAGTTGGCAATTTCAACATTGAAAATGAACTCCATTCTTGCCACCCTCACTAAATTGTCTGTAGCAGTGAAAGCTAATCATTGATCAAGACAGAATTTTTTCCACACGAACTATTGCTTAAGAGCTTAATGTCTGCCAAAAAACAATACTTACTGCTCTGAAATGCATAAATCTAACATTTAAGTTCAACCACTGGGTGGTTCAGGAATTTACTTAACATTCCTACCCTGAATGGGTCAAATCGACCCATAACTACCTATAATTTGTTTTATACAATTCAAACCAGAACTTTTTCATAAAGAAAGTTAAATAACAGATTCGACGAAATAAGTCAATTAAATATATTAAAACATTTTAAATAATAATTCTGGTGTGAAATTTTTTAATCAAGATTGAGTAAAATTTCGACAGGGTAGGAAGGTTAAAGGTAAATGAAATAGAAATAAGGGCCATTCTCCAGATAATGTTAATTTTGGAGATTAGAATAACAAACAGAATTCTTTTTTTTTAATAAAATATAATTCTAATGGTAGATTATGATAACACTTACCTTTTAATTTCTAACTATGCCCCCCCGTCAAGATCACAGAATGATATTTGTCATTAAAATCAAATATTTTAAAAAAATCATGTGTCCACAGACATGACAATTTTTATCATGGGTATGATAAATTGTTTTTTGAAATGAAAACAAACACATGCTTTAACTTATATTTATATAATAATAGAAAATTCCATTATTTTTTTGTTTGATTATAAAAAGTGAAATTTCACTTTAGATATCTGCTAGTATTTATGTAAATACATTCAAAGTTTTATAATCCGCACAAATTGGGGCGAAAGGTTGTGCGGCTTATGGAATATTGTGGATTATAGAGAATTATATGAATTATACTTATTTTATTATTCCTAAATAGCATTTTAATTCTATAATCAGTATTTAATATGAAATCTAATAATTCATTTCATATGCTATCTCAAAAAATGTCTTTTTAAAGTTTTTTTTTTAAATTGATTTGTGTATTAATTAAAAATAATTACATATGTACTGTAATACAATTTGTTTTTTACTGTTAAAATAAAAGAGTTATATTGAAAAAGGTAGATGATTAATTATGATATTTTTAAATGTTTTTATCATTTGTTAAAAAATCATTCTTGGATCACGAATTTGTAAATTTTTAAAAAATGCACTATGTCACTTTTTCAGCTACACAAATGCCATCTGCACCACGAAACATGAATTTACCTTCTGCAGATTTCCTTAAAAATTTAACTAAGAAAGGATATATGATATTTTCATAGATAAGAATAACACATTGACAGATTGAACAGCTGCTTTCTTTTTACATTTTGATTATTTAACTTGTTTACAATTAGAAAACAAATCACCAAAACAAAAAGAAATCATATACTTTTTACTTTTATTTCCCTAAAGAAAAAAGGTCTTTCAAAAATCTAGAATTTCCCAAGCTCACAAAAATTGGAAACTCCACCACAATACCTCCCTCCTCTAGTGATGACTCAGATGGTGATTTTTCATCCTTATTATGATTTGTATCAACTGTCTTTTATTTGTTAGTATTTTGCATATAGTATAGTTATAAACATAAGAAAACTATACATAAAACACAGCAAAATATTCAAATTGAATTTTTTCATTGGAAGTCAGATAATTTTCTTTTATTTTGGAAAAGTAAAATAACAAAAGTTTGGTTAATCAAGAGTCTACAGTATTACTTTATCTCTCTGTGAATTTAATGAAATAATTATTTTTATGTTTCGATGATTTTGCTTCTTGTATTTTCCTGCCTGCTTTTCATGCGATAAGGATTTCATGCATAATACAAAAATAACTAAACAAATAAATCAGTAGTTTCAATGCATTATGATGTTAAGAATGAGGTGATACAAAATGTATTGAATGAACAAATGATAGTTCACTTCTCTGCAATTAATTCAAGGAAGAAAAAAAGAGGTTATTATCATAAACAACAAATTTTGATATTGTAACAAATTCAAGAGTTGCTTGTAAAATGGAAACATTACAAGCAGTCCACTAGCATTTGTAGAATTGTACCAAATATACAATTTTTAAACAACTGCCTCTAAATCAGAAAACTAAATTTTAGGTTTGAGTGTTATTAATTTGTAATTTTTTCCATCTGATATCTGTACACCATCACAGATTTAAATAATTAATTTTTCAATTCAGAAAAAAAAATCAGAATTATTTATTATTATATCCTTCTGCAAATATTTTAATTTGTAATTCTTGATAAAATTACTGAACTCATGCTTTTTCATGAAGGAAGAACAAATTTATTTCTGAAAAATTTCAAGATATTTCAGTACTTACGTATTAACGCCACCGCAACAGAAGTTGAGCTAATGTGCCAATAAAGAACAATCTTGTTGTTTGCATGTGTGCACAGTTATCTTTTGGATTCCTTATTGCCTTGTTGTTTGCTGATTTTTGACGTTATTTTTAGTGCTTTAGTGCTTTTTTGCACATTTTTTATGCCTTTTTTTGTGTGCGTACAAACAACTAGATTTCTTTTTATTGGCGCATTAGTGCAACTTCTACTGAGATGGTGTTAATACATAAGTACTGATATTGCTGATATCATTAGTAATCTCAATCGATTTACTAAATGCATTCATGTATTAATCAAGCTTTTATTGTTATTAAGAATTGCTAAACCTGAAATAAAACTTCCTTATATTGATTTGAATTAGTTGAGCACCTCTAGGAGGAAAGATTCAATGAATAATTAATGGCATTTTTCAGTTATTCAGGCACCAATGTTGTATATACATATATATAGTAAAAGCTCAACTAATCAGATCAATATTTTAAATTTAACCGTTAATAAAAATTCAAACGAGTTTCCATTTTTAAATTACAAATTGAATATTATTCACCTAACAAATTACAAAAAAATAAATAAAATTATCTTTATAAATAAAACATTTGAATAAGCTTTAAATGACTATGGGCAGAATAAAAGTTGTAATGCATGAGATTTCATGCAGTCATATTATCAAATTGCATATTGTAGAATTTTAGTGAAAGATTAACAAAAAGAAACTATCTTAGCATTAACTTATTTTAGTAAAGAGGGTTAGATCAATAAATGAGTAATTTAAAAGTTACCGGATATTTATAGACAAGGCAAGACACAAGACGATAATGCAAGAATGAGTCGTGACTTTTTACATTACGATTCATTTAAAAGGATTCATTCACTGATTTCGAAAATGGTGAATTGACGTGATTAATTAAATTGCTGCAATAGAAAAAATACTACAACCTATATTATACTCTGTTTAACAGAAACATGCTTTTCCAAGGAATCTATGTTAAATTTTCCGGAATTATTCAAAATTAAATTCCGTAAATTTTATGCCCGAGGGCATATTTAAATACTAGATTTGAGAATTTTTACTAATGCTTTCTTTCCTTTTTTATATAAATAAATGTTTGTTTTATTTGCTAAAAGTTTTCTGTTGCAATATGTATATTGATTGATTCATTATTCATGAATTAAATCTTCTTTTGTGATTCATTCATTGTGTCGGCGTCACTTTATCTAAGTGAACATTCTCTGATTATAACAGTAGCTGTTTTATGGGATAAGTTAACTGACACTGACCCATATTCTATATGAAAATAAAATACTAGTAATATACGTTTATTTAGTTATTTTTCTTCTAAAAATTCTACAACTTCAGATTTGATCGCATGATGGCATAAAAATTTATGCATCTCAACTTTGATTTCTGCTGCCATACATAGTTAATTGAAGAATTCAGAATACAGGTAAGCTGCATATTGTAATATTTTAGAATTCAAAGGTATTAAAAAGCTAATTTTTGTAGAATATTTAAATAAAAGAGATGCCTTCCTTTTTATAAACAAGATTTTTTTTCTTTTTACACTTTTTCTTTTTACTTTTCTCTATTAAACTATAAAAGCTATGTTTTGAGTTATTATTTAAGTTCTTAAGTTTATACTGTTTTATTAACAGAATTTTAATTTTCATGGTTGTGAACATAATTTTCTTGTATCATAAAATAAATATTTTAAAATCAAAGAGAAATTTTGAAGGATTTGGAAGAAATATTTTACCATTTAAATAGTGTTTATCTGTAAATAAAATTAAGTGCTAAAATGAAAATGTAGGAAATAATACAATCATAGGGGTAGCTACCATAGAGTACTTTGAGCAAACTGCTTCATGCACACAAATCCTAATGGTATAAAATTAGAAAAAAAACAAAATAAAAATTTGTAAACATATTTGCATATTTATTTTTTATCATTAATCAGATATTACAAATTAATCTTGTAACAATCAGCATATTCCTATGGTACTTTACCTTGTGTTTGACTTCATTTATTTTGATGTAAAACATATTTTTTATAATCAGTTAAAATAAATTACTTTTATTTTGTTTAACAAAGTTTTACTTTAATTTCTACCACATTTCAGACTCAAGTAAAGTCAACCCATCTGATATAAGATTTTCTGAAACTTTATGTCGGTCCATGCTTTATTCTTATTTACAGGCCAGCACCTAAGACTCAATTTGCAACTTTTCCAGATATTTCTTATATGATCATTTTATTTCATTTTTTTTCTTTCCTTAACACATTCTATAAAGTAACTTCATACTTATAAAATACTTTCCCTGGGGAGCACACATGTTCATAAATTCTTTTTATGGCAGCCTCTATTTTATCACAACCGAGGTATGCCTCAGTTCTTTCTTTCCCTGCTTAGTATTGCAATTTTCTCTGTCTTATGCCATAAATGCCTTTTCTTGTCAATTTGTGTGTGTTGAGTTATTCAACTGCCAAATTTGGCTAGCTAACACAGGAGTATATATCATCACTTTTGTGTGACTAGCCAGTTAGGGGTCTTCTCTGACCAAATAGCACCTGTCCCCATTCTGCTTGGATTTCTGAATTGATATAAGTTTCTAATAAACAAAATTTTGGCCTTCCATTCACAGTTTTTTTTTTTAATTCCCTATTGTAACAAACTAATTCACGGCCATCACAACTTCATCATAAAATTGTAAATACTGTAATTCTTTTCAAAAAATTGTTAGAAAGGGCAAATTTCACATCAAAAATTTTTAAGAATTGGCAATTTTCTGCAAAAGATAGAAAAAAAAGAAAAAAATAATTCTACAAAGGACCGCAAAAGAAGGTATCGTTCATAAAAGAACTCAATAAAACTGCAAATTTCAACAAAACATAATGAAAAATAAGCAAATTTAATCAAAAGATTGCAAAAAAATCACAAATTTTGTCAAACGACAATGGAAAAACAGAGAGTTTTGTCAACAGATGGGATAGAGCCACAAATTTCATCAAAATACTGCTAAAAACAACAAATTTTGTTAAAAGGTTGCAAAAAAAAAGGCAAATATTCTCAAAATTTTACAAAACAGGAAGTTTTGTTGAAATAGTGTAAAAAAAAATGTGAAATTTCATTAAATGATCACAAAAGAACATGCAAATTTCTTTAAAAGATCACTAAAAAACCTGCAATTTTAGTCAAAAGAATGCTAAAGGACTTGCAAATTATGCCAAAATATCATGAGAAAATGCAAGTTTTGTCAAAGGTGCATGAAAATAAACACATGATAATGCTGGAAAAGAGAATTACCTCCCTCCAATTGTTGTAGCCTTTAAGAAAATTTGCTGCGAATTTCAGAATTTTTCTTTACATAGAATTTTACTGCATGCCAAATAATGTTATAGTCATTGGCCTCGCTAAGGGAAGAGGCATCCCCCCAAACGTTTGCAGATGCTGTTACAGTTGGTGAATTTACAAACTGAATTTGCAAATTAGTTCAAAAGTTTAATAACAAACTGTAATACACTTTCTATTTCTGATAGATATGATGAAAGTTACCAATATAATTGAAAATATTATTAAACAAGATGGCAAATGCCCAGAACTATTTATGTTTGCTTTTTACTCAATTGGGAATACTAAATTTTTACTTGAAAAGTTTTAGGCTGTCTCTTCCACCAATAAAAATTCTTAGCCTGGTTATAGTTTATATACAGTAGACTCCCTCAAATCCGCACAGCTTGGGACCAGAGGTTGTGCGGATTTTAGAATTTTGCGGATTTCTGGTCATTGCTTTATTTACATTTTTTAAGCAATAATTTGAGAGCAATTAATAGTGCAATCGGAACTATAATGAATGCTTACAATATAATAAAATATTAAAATAAATAAGAAAATAAAATAATAAAAAATTAGATATATTTTAAAATGATAAAAGTACTAATAGCAAAGGTCAAGTTAATAATCAATAGTGTATGATTAAATATTCATTATACAGATTAGACGTATTTTTCCAGAATTATTTAACAAAACTTGCCTCATAAAAGTACGTTACTAATTCACATCAAAATCATAAAATAAGGGGTTTTTTTTTTCAAGTTTAGCCAGGCTTAATAACCAAAAAAATCTTGATTAATGCATAAATATATTTGGTAAGAAGATGTGTTTACCAGTGATATCAGCAATATCTTGAATTTTTTTCAAAAAAATTTATTCTTCCTTCATGAAAAAAAAAAAAAAAAAAAACATGAATAGAGTATTACACAAGTATAAACAAGGTTTCTGTTTCTAACTAAGTATGTGGTGACTTTTATATTTTAGGTGGTGCTGTGAAAGAATATGCCATTGAAAAGTTTCCATCACCCTCAGATTTTTTAAAAATTCAAAATCTTGAAAATCTGAATTTTGTAGTATTTATACAACACATATACCTTATTAAATTTATCATTTGGTATTTTAGTAATGACAAACTTTTAAATAAACACTTATAAAGCTTAAAATTAATATTTATAAAACTGGAAATATGCATTGTTTATAAATTTTCAGAAGAATTTTTGTAAAAAGAAATAATGTTAATAAGAAATTTCATAGATTATGTAGCGGTATATGTCTTATCTGTGGAGGCTCTCCTATAGGCACAATCACTAGGTTCCGTAATAAGGTTCTAACAGTAATATCCGAGAAAATTAGGGATCCACCTTTCTTGATATCGGGCTTCCATTGCAGAAATATCCTAAAAAAATTGATATTTTCGTATTGTTTTTCAAGAGATTCCAACCTTGCAATCTTAATCCAAGCAATTTTGAGTTTTTCTTTGATAAATTTAAGCCCCTCACAAGATCATTTAAATCTTCTCGAGTAATTAGGTGTGGTTCTTCATTTATGCCAGGATAATAGTTCATATCATATGTAGAGAAAGTTTCACTTTCATCAATTTCCAATTCTACTGCTACATTGTCATATGTAAAATTCTCTGGAGGCTTCAGTATTGGTAAATCATCATTATGTAATACTGGTTGCACTATTGTTGACTCTAAGTTTGGGTGCTTAATTTTATGTTTACTTCTTGCAGAGAATCCTTTAATTTTTGTAATTCCAATGTAGCAGTCTGTTACATGATACTTCGGCTCACGCCATATCATGGGTATAACATAGGGCATATTTATTCTTGTACCTTTCATCCACGCCCAGAGGTTAGTAGCACATTGTGTATAACAAGAATGAGGTGTCCGTTTCTTATCTTGTTCACCTACTTTACATTCTAAGTACATGTGATAAGCAGTCTTTATTAGCGGCGTGAAAGCGCATGGATGCTTTTCAAAGTTGCACACATAGCAAAAAGAATTGGGTTCATTATCCCATCCTCTAGACATTTTTTACATATTTTGCAGGAAAATAGAATAGTTTTAATGAAAATTTAAGTAAAAAGTCTTACAGTACAATGTAACAGCAGTACAAATCCCCTGAAAGATAAGTTTCAACTGTCACGGATTTGTGTTAAAACCAAATACTGTAGGGGCAACTAGGGCTATCTGTTTAAAGTCGCTAACATAAAATTCATTAGGGGGACATCTGTTTTTAGTCTCTTGCTGCTTCTTCTATCGTTGTAATAATAAAAAAGAATGTTTGTGTGAATCAAACGCATGTAAGAAAAAAATGTAATATAATTATAATGCCTATAAGATGCCTACATATTTCGAAACGTATAAATGAAATTTCTCAAAATTGGAATGTGATAGAAAATTTTTACAAACATATTCTTTTTCAGCAGCTTGAAATCTATAAGAAACACCCAATGTATATAGAGAAAAAGAAAATTCGTTAAAAAATTTTTATCAGTGTTATTAAGAAAATTACAAAATAAAAAATACATGGAATTGATACAAAACTAAAAAAATCAAATTTTGTCCCAATATCTGAATTGAAAGTTTCATTGTTTATATCCATAAAATATGTGCGGATTTTAGAGAGTTGTGGATTTCTGGTTTGCGGATTTGAGGGAGTGTACTGTATTTAGAAATACCTGTAAGCCAAAACTGTTCTGACTAAATTTCTTTCTTTTTTTTTTTTAAAGTTATCTTAATAAAATAATTATCAACTCTTTTTTAATAGTGTGCATATATGTTTCTATTTATTTATTTTTATTTAAAAATAATTATATTTTGCTCCAAACTTGTTATTTTTTTGCGTCAAAATAGTTATTTTGAACTCAAAATACCGTTAATCCGCCCCCCGCCCCCCCCAAACGTAATGAAAAATCATACAATAGTTAGAGGGGGGCGCTTATAAAGGATATTTCCGTGATCGTTCAACAAAATTTACAGGAATGAATCATGATGAAATAAATGAATCGTTGAATGAATCATGCATTTTGATACTTGAAAAAATTTGGGTTATTTTTAAAAAAATGTAAATTTTGTCAAAAAAACGCAGAAAAAAGGAGAAATTTGTAAAAAAAAAGCCAAAACAAGCATAAAATCAATTAAAAAATCTCAAAAAATGCACATTTCATCAAAGATTCATGATTTATTCATTTCATAATGATTCATCCCATTCTCAATCGCCTTTGAGAATGGGGAGGGAGGGTGCTTTCTCGGGATTTTTTGAAAATTTCAAATTTGTTATAATGTGGGGAGGGGGCAGAGCCGTAGCTATAGGGGCGCTATGGGTGGCTCAGCCCCCCCTGGAAAAGATTCCAAGGTCACTCAATGAATTTCTGTTCCAAAAATTCAAATGAAATTCTGTTCAAAAATATAAATTAGTTTTGAGAACCTTTTATAATTTTGCAGGATTACTAAATTGTATCTAAAATAAGTGTTTCAACACTTCCTCATCTTCTTTGTACATATGAAGCTAGCATGATGTTTAATTTTGATCAGCTATACACTCAAAATTTTCATTATCCTATAATTTTCTTTGTATAAAATGAAGTTATTAGAATACTTTTTAATAAGAAACATAGTACCTACAATATAAATATGTGTTACTTTATCTTTCTGTGGCAATGCAAGAGAAAAAAAATTAGGAGACCCCTTACATTCTCTTGAGCCTCCTCCTACATTCACTTGAGCCTATTGTTCACTTCTAGCTACAGCCCTGGGAGGGGGCGTTTGATTGGGACGGGCGGATTAACTGGATTTTACGGTAGTTATTTCCTGGTCAAAAATGACATTTTGCTGCTCCAAAATAGTTTCTTTTTGCTTTAAAATAATGTTTTTTTCTGTTCCAAAGTGGCTCTTTATCTTTCCAAAATGAGATTCATGCTGTTTCATGTCTGAATAAATGAAAAAAAAAATTTCTTTGAAGAAATTAAATGGATTGTACAGTTAGCCACTAAAGAAATTAACAACAAAACTGAAAATATAAAACAGTGTTCCAATCAAAAGTATTATACAAGATATGAAGTTGAGAAAGAAATATATGATTTTAAACTGAAACAAAATTTGTGTTTCGATGCTTTTTTTTTTATAAATTACCTTATTGATTTAAGTAAATTAAATTAAATTTATTAAAATCTCCTGCAATAGGAGCTTGTCATTGAATTTCTAAATCATGTGTTTTCTTTAAGTGAAATATTATAGCACATTTGTCTTTTATAAATATCTAAGGTAAGTAATACATGTGCTCGATGCTAATTTTTTATGACTGGTTACAGTAAATTTACTCCTAACTTCTTATTTCATTGAAAAATGAACTCATTTGAGATGGTTATAAGATTTTAATTTAAATGTTTTTGGTGCATTTTTCATATCTACTTCAATAATTATAGGCAATTAGAGGAATGTTGTGAAAGGAATTATCTGTGAAAATGTCATTAATTTATCCCTGACCTCGAAATATGATGCAACTTTATCATAAGGTATGTGAGACCAGCCAGTTTATCTCTTAATGCTTTAAAAGCACTTTAATAAATTGATTAGTCCAAATCTATTTCTCTGCTTTCAAATTAAATTTTAAATTCTTGCTCTTAATCCTTTTAATCTCATAATGTCCGAAATACGGCCATGTTAATTTCTCCCCTCTCTTTTGTGAAGTGCAAATATTTGAAGATATTTGAAACCAGCCAGTTTCTCTCTTAATGCTTTAAAATCATTTTAATAAATTGATTATTCCAAATCTATTTCTCTGCTTTCAAATTGAATTTTAAATTCTTGCTCTTAACCCTTTGAATTCCATAACACTGAGAAGACGGCCTTGTATATTTTCTCCCCTCTCTTTTGTGAAGTGAAAATCATTGAACATGGATTTTGTGTGACTGCTTATTCCATTTAATGAGCAGAAGATAGGAACATAATGAAAGTAGAAGCCATTCAATATATACTAATACAATAGGTTTACTTTAGACAGTAAAACTATCTGTCAGGTTGTGTAAATCATGATTTTGTAAGTTATTAGTTATATTTTTCTCAAAGTTTTCTCCACTTGTTTTTAGTAATTACTTTTTATCTTCTCCTTATTTTATTTATTTATATTATTCTACAGATTGTAAAACATTAAACAACAAAATAAAGAAAAATTTACAATAAAATAAAAAAAGTATGATAATGGTTTTTATTTTACAAAAAATGATTTTTTTTTTTTTTTTTTTTTTTTTTTTTACTTTGATATAGTATTTTTAAATACAGTCCAAGATCCCCAATTTTCTATAATTCACATTACTTTACGATTGTAAGCAATGAAAAAAACAGTTAAGAAAATTTACAAATTAGTGATCCAAAAACGATTTTTTATAAAAAATAATAAAAAAATGAAAAAAAAGTCATAATAAAACATTTTTTTTAAAAGTATAACTCTTTTATAATATTAATAGTAAAAAAAAAACTGTATTGCAGAATCCATGTAATTAGTTTTATTTAAATGCACATAAAGTTTTTCATAAAATAACTTAAAAAAGCATTTTTTGAGATAGCTTATTATATTAATTTTTAGATTTCATATTTATTTTATCATACTGATTATAGAATTAAAACACCATCTAGGAATAACAAAATGATGGTGCAATCCATAATGCTGTATAATCTACAATATTCCATAATCCACACAATCTTTGGCCCCAACTTGTGTGGGTTATAGAACTTTGACTGTATTATGATTGAATTTCAATAATTAATATATTTAGTATCATCAGGAGATGTATTATATATAGTAAAACCTCTGAATAGTGGATACCTCAGGAGTGGTGAATTTATCCACTCTATAAAACATCCGCTAAATAGAGATGCCCGCTATTTGGGAGTGTTTGTTATGGAGATTTTATTGTATTAGCAAGAGAGACTTAAACTAACGATAATATCTTGTCTACAGTAGAAAAATCAAAGTAAATAATAAAAAAAATTAATAAGTATTTTCACATATGATTCTATACTAGTCACGTAAAGAAACATGAAAATAAATGTTAAACTGAAGGGAGAATTCAAAGCAAAATTATTCGCTTCTAAGTGGCGTTTCTTTTATAATTTTTCACATTTTTTTAAACCTACAAGTAATGAGATATAAAACTGTTAAAGAAGTGTAATTATCATACCAATTTATAACACCGAATTTTAAGAATGAAAAAACAATATTTACCAATTATACTTGCAGTTAATTTTTTTAATTGTGCATCCATTTTTTTTCGCTGTAATTTATTACATGCAGCGATTAAATCATAATTGGTATTATGGATACATATAATTTTGTTAATCTGATTTAATACCACCAGTTGTAATCATTAGAGAACCTTTTTTAAATGTTATACAGTTTAATTGTTAAATCTTGTTATGTTTTGAATTTAAAATTATAATTTTTTTAATTCATGAATTATCAAAGGACCATTCAAATATTAAATCAGCATATTTTTACTCATTTTGTATTCCCTCTCCTCTTTTGTAAGTAAAATTAAGCAAATGCTAGACCACCTCCTTCCTGTTAGATTTTATGATATTTTTAACATCAACACTGTTTCCAAGAAGAATATAATTAAAAAAAATTATATTATTAATGCTATAAATTTTACATTTACCTATACGAGTCACGTAGAGAAATTTGAACGCTAATATTAAACTCAAGAGAAATCGAAGCAAATTTCCAATTTGCATTTTAATGTTTTTTTTTTTTTTCTTTCGGAATATCTAAGCATATTATCGATCGCACCCTAGTCGCCACTCGGCGATTAAAAAATTTTATTAATTTGCTTTGAGAAATACAGCTTTTTTCATGAATATATGCATCTCTACTTTGTTTGCATCCAATTAGTGAATTGGTTAATTCTTTCTTTCTATCGAATGCAAGCATATTTTTAGCAACTTTGTTGTATTTTCTATATTTTGGCTTTTTACCATGAACTCTTTATTTGGATTAATATGTTTTCAAGAAACAGTTTTTCCTACAAAATATAGTCATCAATTTTAATTCCACATGTATTTCAAATAAATTATACCATTTTTATCTCTGGATGCAAGGAGATTTTAAGGACATTGCTGTATCTTAAATCTTTCACTTTTGTCATATGCTCACTAATTGTACCAGTAATAGTTGGCTGGTACAATTTTTTCTTTTAAATTTATGATTAAAGTTTATGTAGGTGTCAAGAAAGATTGAAACATTATAGCCAATTACTTTTAAAATATAGGACAAAATTAGCACTCGCCACTTAGGTGAGTAATACTGCAGATTTAGCATCTGACTTTCCTGCTACCAAGCAGACTTCCTCCACCTCACCAACACATTGACACTCTCTGATATTGCCTTAATAAAACATCTGGAGTTTTGAAATCTCAGCCAAAGTATACTCGCCAAACTTAATAATTACCACCAATTTTAAGTGAGAATAAAATAGCCAAGAAATATGTGTAATTATTTTTTAATTTAAAAATACAATTTCCTTGTTTGTTTTATACAATGCATTAATATATATTTAAATATAATTTATCACTTATAATTTTATCTGCAGTATTAATCCCCAATTCATAGTTTTCCATTCAGTGGAATGGCAGTTTTATTTTTAACCAAATATGTGTAACTAGCTGCTAAAAAAAAAAAAAAAAAAAAAAAGCCATTTTGACCTATTTTTAAAAAGTGGCCACTAATGAAACTGGGTCTACCGGCCACTGGCTAATAATCGAATTTCCCATTTTTCACCTATACGTAAAACCTTACAAATCTGTATCCTTAACAAATCTTGTTATTAAATTGTATTGGACAATGAATTGTTAGATTTCAGAATGTCTTTTTGTGTTAAAACATAAGTTCTCCCGGTTGGTGTCAGAGGATCAACAGAACATAAAACATCCATGATTGGTATCCATAGTACATCTGGCTTGCTAGGATAAAAAAATGATGAAGATGGCCCATGTGGATGTAAAAATGTGACCTTAAGTTCATCAAGTTCATTATTTTTATCCAAAATGTATGCAAGCCACCAATGTTTGTCATATGCAGCAGTGATATAACCACTGCAATCTGATGATGCTAATTTATTTTCAGATTTTGAAACGGTTGCCTTAAATGTTCTTGATGAATTAGAGAATTTTTTAACAAATATATTTGATGTATTCAGTTTATCTGGAATGAAAGCATGATATTGTTGTGTTCCTTTAATGGTAACTGTCTTGTTGAATCTATCTTTTAAAAATATTTCTGAGTTAATATAATCTTCCTGTGTTGAAAATGTAAAGTTTATTTTTGAAGAAAAATTAGATGTTGCCCATTCATATAGTTGAAGAAGGGTTACTATTTGGTTTTCATAGGGTCGTTGTAAACTAGCTCTTGTCGCCTCTCTTTTAATTGTGCCACCCAGACCATCACAAGGCCCTTTCCCATGAGCTGTGGCTAAAAAGTGCCATTCAGCTTCAATAATAAAATGTTTGTGTAAACACAGGTTGGAGAAATTTTTCTTATTTTTGTATCGGGCAGGGCATCCATCTGAAAAATAGATCTTTATTGGAGCTTCTTGAAATTTATTTGCCAGAAAATTGAGTTACTTTTGGAAGGTGTAGACAGCAACAGTATTATGCTCCAAACAGTCTGAAATTACAACATAGTTTAGGTGTTCAACTTTATTTTCCCTGTTGTAATACACTACAAAAGGATGAATTGTGGCTGGTTCAGTGGAAACATTTTAGCTTCATCTTGAATAACCATGCTGTAACAGTAGCGTCGCTATATTTTTTGGCGCCCAGGGTCAGCAAGAAATTTTGCGCCCCCATCCCAATATAGATATATAACAATTTCTCTCAATTTGGCGCCTCGGTGCCCGAGGCGGACGCCCCCCTTCCCCCCTCCCCCTTAGCTACGCCACTGTGCTGTAATTTTCTGAAAAATCAAGCACAACAGCAGATTCAGATTCTTTCAAATTCATTTTCACATAATTCATAAAGGATGATTGCTGTCTTGCAATGAAATCATGTCTGATCAAGGCTGACAATTTCTCACAAAATAATTCTATGAATTCTGCTGATGATTTCTGCAGAGTTTCTAGATTGCAGCGTTCTACAAAAATCCATTGTCTAAATGTAATTTTTTCAATTAAATTGTCCTCGAATGATTTTTCTAAAATGTTTCGGTATTTCAGAATAATTTAGAAAAATGTATTTCTTAAAAAAATATTTTCAATGTGAATTTCCTGTTGTCCCTTTTTACAACTTATTTTCAATTTTTTTTTTTTTTTTTTGAAAAATAAAAAAAAAATTAAAATCAGAACGCTTTTTTATGATTTAAATTTTAAAATTTAAATCAAAAGTTTGAATTTACATTCCTTTTTTAAAAAAGAAAAATTCAATCTTGTTTCAATAAATTAAAAGTAAAATTTTCATGAATGCACCATACTTGAAATTTATGGAAAATGACTTTTTTAAAAAATTATTTTTTCTATGAAGCCATTGTTGTCCCATTTTGAAACTTTCTGTATTGTTTTACAATAATATAACTTACTTTCTCTAATTTTTTTAAATTTAAAAAAAAAAACGTTTTTTTTACAATTTAAATTTTAAAATTTAAATTTAAATTTTTATTTTTTATTTTTTTACAAACTGTATCATATTGCATATAATATTAAAGTCCATGAGAAATGCTGCAATATGACACTTCTTACATCTTCCTATCTTAATTAGAAAATATTCTACAATGATTTGAAAATGTGTCAAACTGCCATTTTTTGACAATTTTTGAGATTTTACCAAGCCATATTTTCAAAACCGATAGATATATTTCGAAAAAAATTTGTATTTTTCTTAGTCTATATAAATACCAACTATGCACCACAGTTCATTAAAATCTGAGATGGTGAGGTAAAATAGGTGTGTTGATTTGACATGAAATAACCCTAAATGATTATTTGGTAGTGTTTATAATTCGAGGGGCAGGATAATTTTTACTGTATAAAATGAATATTTTTTAATTAATCAAGCTTTTTTTGTTTATTAACAGAGGCAAATATTTTTCTTTGTAAAAAAAGATTGATTTTTCTTCATCTTTATTTATATTTAGTATTGCATCTGAATAACTTACTTTATTTTAATATTTTTGTAAAATTTTATTTTACTTAATTTTTTTAATGTTTCAATTTATTTTATTCATTGATTACAATGCTTAACTGCCAATCAAGTTGATGTTTCAAAATTGTAAACAAATCAATGACCAGAAATCTGCACAACCCCTGGTTCTAAGCTTTGCGGATTTCAGGGAGTCTACTATACTTCATTATCCCATCGAAAAATTTCACCAAAAATTTACAAATCAACAAACTAATAGTCAATTTTTGCATATTGACATAATTTTTATTTTAAATAACGAAAGAACAAATAAATCAGTAAAACATTCATAAAAATACAAATAAAAAACAATTGATGACCTTAAAATACCTATTTCGTGTCTAATATCATTGAATGTGACATACATGATCAATCATTATTGGAATTTAATCTTGTAATTTGCCGATAGTTTTTTGGTTGATGGGATAACCAAGTAGTACCCAATATTTTTAGGCAAAATTTCATATACGCACCACATTTGCAGGTGTTTTCCCCACCAATTTGGTATAGCACATCTGTGCCAAGGAGAAGATCCATTAGTTATAAGTTTATGATATTGTTAGCGAAATAAAATGGGAAAAATTAAAGATTTCAGTGAAATGTGCTGATTAAGTGATGCAACTGCATGCATTCAATATGACTATCAGTATTAATATTTATAATTTATTGTGAAAATTATATTTACTGTTTTGTTACTTTCGTCTGTCTTCAATAGAAGAAAGTCTTGTAATCAAATTTTTTCTTCAATTTCCGGTTTTCGACGGATTTATATAAGATTTAGGGGTCAGAGATTCCAAAAAACATGTTTTTACAAAATGTCTGTCTATCCGCGTGTGTGTGTCTGTATGTCGTCATTCTACCATCAAAAGGTGTATCAAAATATGCATTGAATTGAACCAATTTTTTGTGAATACTTTTGGCTGTGGCAAGTAGGTCCTCCTTCAGTTTTAAAATATTCTGCCGGAATGGGGCGCTGCAATTGCGATTTTTGTATTCAAGATGTGGCTATCTTTTTCTAATACCCTATATACAGATATGAACTGCATTGAGTACAAAATTGTTACATACATGCAATACATATGAAATTTAGTACTCTAGTCACTTCACACAAAAAAATTCTATTGATAGACAGAAGGGGTCCTCCATAGCCTTTGTCAGGCCCTGCCTATAAGTAACTAAGATACTCTATAACTAAAATACACAGAAAAAAACCATAATTTGGCAACATATTTTCTGGCACTCACTTATCACTACTCATTTATTCACTGTTTCATTCACACAAGCCGTTTTTTATCTAGCATTTGTATCTTTTAATATTTATTGTAATACCATTTATTTATTTTATTATATGAAAAGAAGTAAATGGTGTATAAAAATCAATCATAATGCATATACATGCAGTATACTCCCTCAAATCTGCACATAATTGACAATGAAATTAGTAAACAATGAAGTATTTAGTTCAGATGTAGGTGCAAAATTTGTCTTTTTTAGTTTTATGTCAATTCCATACATTTTTCATTTGAAATTTTTGTTAAGGTTATTGATTTCATGTTTTTAATTAAGAAAGAATTTATTTCTAAAAAAAATCAAGATTTTGTTGATATCATTGGTAATCTCAATCTTACCAAATATATTTATGTATTAATCAACCTTTTTTAGTTACTATTAAGTCTGGCTAAACCTGAAATAAAGCTTTGTTATTTTGTGATCCTGATCTGAATTAGATATGAGGCAAGTTTCATTGAATAATTTAGGAAAAACACATTTCATCTTTATGGTGAATATTTATTTGTACATTATTGATTATTAACTTACCTTTGCTTTTAGTATTTTAATTATTTAAAAAACTCTAAATTTTTATTATTTTAGTTTATCGCTTATTTTAATTTTTTGTATATTGTAAGCATTCATTATACTTTTGATTTCGTTATTAATTATATTGAAATTGCTTTAAAAATATAAACAAAGCAGAATTCTGCAAAATTCTAAAATGCGCACAACCTCTGGTCCCATGTTGTGCGGATTTGAGGGAGTCTACTATATATGAATATATATACACATGTAAATATAGGATTTTTTATATTTATATAGATGTATATAAACACTCATAAGCATTTATCAGGATTGTTTTCATAGCTGTTAGCATCATGTGTCAATAAATCTCATTTCCTAAAGCCCAAATTTGCGTGGAGTGTCAAAAAACAATAAAAAAAATGTGAAGGCCTCTATAATGGAAAAATATCACTTTTTTTTAATTAATCAGTTCAATTGTCAATATAAATTATGAACATGTAATAATTATAAGTAAAATTTGATTAAGTATCTATTTTACTGTATATATTATCAATTTTAAAATTAGCTGTAATTATTTACAGTTTAATATGCAATTTATAATTTTTTTATTATGCATTATCTTGAACAATGCAATGTTAAGTATGTTAAAGTAGTAGTAATAATAAAATCTTGATTCAGTAATATGTTTAATTGAACTAAATTTTTATCTCTATTAAAATAATTATAATAGTTTGTCCTTTATATGTAATTTATACACAAAATTTCTTTTCTTCGAGTAATATAAGTTTGTAATTAATACAAAATTCAAATACTTTTGTTATTTTCCTTGCTCCAAAGAAATTTGTCTGACTTTCACTTTAAAATTTAATTGCACTAGTTTCCTGTGTTTTGTATATAATTTTTATCTGTTTTTAATTATGCTACACTGAGTTTTCTAAAACTCAATCAACAAATTAAGAAGTGTTGATAGAAATCATCAGAGAAAGAAAAATGACCACATGAGTCATTACCGGGAGGGGGCGGGGTAGGGTGTTGGATTTTCCAATATTTGTGAGCGTGAAAAATTCTAGATTATTGAAAGTCCTTCTTTCTTTTGGAAAAAGGTAAAAGGTAAGTCGTTTCTTTTTCTTTTTTTTAACTGTGAACAAGTTAAATAATCAAAATAAAAAAAGTAACTATGCAGTCTGTCATTGTGTTTGTCTGATCTTTTAAAATATCATACATCCACCAGACTTTATTTTCTCTATTACTGTCCATCAATAGATCATTTACATTGCTTATTTCTTCCAAAACTGTGTTCCTTACCAGAGTTCATAAATATCATGATATTCACGATATATTATACAATATTTTCAAAAGAGACAACTTGCTGCTGATAATAAATATTTAAAAGATAATATAAATTAGAAACTAAAACATATTGTTCTAAACATATTTTTTTATCAAACAACAGATTAAAGTACTTTTTTTTTACTTAATATAGTATTAAAAATCAGCTGATTAAAAACAGTGACAATTTTCTTTATGCACTTACACGAGGCTTTAAAAAAAGAATTAGTATCAGCTATCAAGAAATGAGAAATTATTAAATTAATTTTTTTTTACAAAATATTTTTGTAATTGAATTCACAAATTTTAAGGTAATGCTTGTTGATTAAAAGAAAAGCATTTTTCTCAAGTTGGATTCCTAAAAATAAAAATAAAATTTCTGATGAAAAAAATATCTTCATGTCACAAACAAAAATCGTACAAAAAAATATGAAATTTCTTCAAAATGGTAGCAATTGGATCAATTCCATTGTTTCAGAGGAGTTATAGGTTTTATCTATTTTTTATAATACCATTTTCTCATTATAATTAAAATAACTTTTAAAAATAATTTGAACAGAGAATGCCATCATACTTTAAAAAAACAGGCACTTTCCTTCATGAAGATGTTACTATTCAATACTTTTTCACTCTGCCAATACTGAGTTTGAGACACAAGGCAAAATGCTTTAGTGAGTAAAAAAGATGTCATATTAAAAGTAAACAATAATTTTCTTTCATAAAACAATATTTTCATCACATGTGCGTCTACAAGACAAGAATTTCTGAGATTTTTCTTACTAGTACAGAGATTACAGGTAGAAGTGAATAGTTTGAATGTCTGCATTCTAAGTTGTAGCTGACAAATGCAACTTTCAAATTTGAGAAATTAGCCAAAACTTGTTAACATGAATTTCAAGGAAAAATGAAAATTTTGTTCATGTTATCAGTATCAAATCTTTGTATGCGACTATAAAACATGATTTTGACTTGTAGGGACTGTGGAAACAATTCATGTTAATGAGGTTTGACTATATATTAAAAAACAATTGCACATTGAAACAGTTTTTAAATGGTAAATACGATTATGTGAAAAAATAATGTATGTAAATTTTGAGATAATGAAAGGATATTAGATTCTGATTTCATGGGGAAGAAGTTATGACTGTGTCAAAGTAAAATTATTATTTTGTTTAGTTTTCATTTTGTAATAAAAAGCATACGGGACTCAATTGATAACTTTTTCAAAAATACTGTTTCTGATTATATAGTTCTACATTTATATGCAAATAAAGTTTAATTTATCAATAATTCAAAAAGTTAAAATTTTTGAAAATAGTATTTTGGTAACTTTCGATAAAAATTCATTTCTTTTAAGAATTACATTAGCAAACATAATATAGATTTTTTTGGTAGTTATTTAAATAAGTTTATTATAAATTAATATAATAATTTCTTTAAAAAAATCTTTTGTCAAAATTTTGATAGGTTTCAAATTGTGAGTATTAATAGAAGATATGAAAGTAAATTAGAAAATGTATATATTTTTTTTACTTAAAAAACAAACATTGTTTCGATATTTTTTATAAATTGCTTTTTCGGTTTCTGTTAAATTTAAAATTCAATCTTCAGTCATGTGATTCAATTCCATGCACATGATTTAATATAAGTGTATTGATGTAGCACAGTTGTGATTTATATATAAAAGATAAGTAATACAAGGCAACAGTGCTGAGGTAATATTGCTGATTACACTAAATTGAGTAAATTTATTCGTAAAGTATAATTTCATTGATAAATGAATTTAATTTAGTTGATGTTTAACATTTTATGTAGCTTTCATTACAAAAAATAAAAAGCTACCTCATGCAGCTGCCCGATGTATAACATTTAAAAAAAAATGGTATATTTTTTTACCGATCAATTTTTACCCCTCAGACCCGAAAATAATTAATTATCTGAATATTGACTTATGTATATAAACATATTATATATATATATATATATATATATATATATATATATCATGGAAGGCGGCAGCTTTAAGCCTACCATCGTCATAAGGTATCCTCGTAAGGGAGAGGTGGAACTCATATATACAGCTAACTCAACATCCAAGGAAACGTGAAAAGCCACCATCTAATAACTCAGCAAATATTGGTCAGAATGGTCCAATTTTATTAATATAGGCTTATATTCCCAGTCTAATCCTATCCTATAATTTTTACATTTCTACGTGCCGTATATTTTTAGATCTCGATACCCATTTTTAAACCAAAATCGATGGGGTTTGTTCCTAATAATGAAATCTAGAAAACGGCCTGGGCGATTTTATTAAAACTTATATATAATATGAATCTTTTTAAGATAGAGTGAATAAGATTTGCTTAGTTTCTAGGAAAACTCTTGTTTGTTATATATTGGTCTTGGAAAATTGGACTATTTTAGCTCGCGAATTATATGTTATTCTATGGGTTAGCAGACAAGCCCGGTGCGACAATTCTTATGTACTTAGGGTCACAGTTAAAACACCCGAATCGAAGCAATAAATGTTTTTTAAACTACAAAAACAGTTTATCATGTGTTTTAAAACATTCAATAAATATATACTAAATCAAATTTCTATTTATATTGCCTTTATTTTTCGCAAAGAAGATAATATTACGTTTCTTACATTGGATATTTTTGCATTTTGTGGAAAAAATATTTTGAATCCCTTTTTAAAATAGGAAAATATTTTTTAATTATACATATTTATTATACTTTCGACTTATGATTTTTTTAAAGTTTTCAAACAAAAATTATTTTAAATTATTTGCTGTTAGATATTTATGTATTCATGCGCGTTTGGATAGTTTTGTTTTGAATCGGAATTGGCGGTAAGCTAAAGCTACGCGCGGCGTCAAAAATCAACTGTAAACATGGGATTAGAAATATTAAAAAATTAATAAAGCATCCCCAAAAGTAAGTACGAAATCTAAATATCGAGGTAGTATCTGATGTAATCTGATTTTCGACCCATTATGCCCTGAGTTGTTTTTATTTACCAGAGTTGTCCAATTTTTTAGCTGTTTACATTATAAATACGTACTTCCTGACTACGTATTCTGTCTATGGAAGTGCAATACAAATTAAACAATTTACTATTTTATTTTGAGTTTTCTTTTAAAAAAATAAACAAAATTTTTCGCTTTTAATGAAAATGCAGGTTAAATTAAAGGTATGACAAAATGAAAATTGTTCCCAATCCCGTGTGTAAAATAATTTATTTGTGAATTTTTTTACCGATCATTTTTTACCCCTCAGACCCCAAAATAATTCTCCATCTGAATATTGACTTATGTAATATAAACCATTAATAACCATTAACATTAATATATAATAATATTATATATTTAATATTAATATATATAATATTCATACTAATAACCATTATATATATATATATATATATATATATATATATGATATATATCATGTGACAGCTCTCATATTTATTAACCGATTTGAATGAGATTAATTGTATCCATACTACATACTATGTTTCAACGGAGATGATTGGCCTGCTTCATCTGCCATCTTGTTTCAAAATAGCGACTATTTATTTTTTTTTATTAAAAAAATATTGCAAATAAATTAAAAACAGAAAAATATTCTTTTTCTTGAGAATTTTACCTTTCCACAAAGATTCCACAGCATATTTTGTTTTGTCATTATCTTAAAAAATGGCTCAGATATAGCAGTATGAATTTCTAGGGTTGCTGACATTTTGAAAAAAATCTGAATTTTATTACGCATGCGCTCTTAACACAGTTTATAATCCAATTTGCTTAGACAGATCTATAAGTGCATTCCAAAACTATTTTAGAACTTTAAAAATGTATGTTCTTTTATTTATAATTTATTTTATACGGTTTTAAACAAGATTAACATACTAATAAATGGTTAAATTTTTGCACTACAATGTAAATTAAGTTATTTATGCAAAATGCTTTCGTTAATATTCATTTATGTTAGTTAAAAGTATTCTTAAATCTAGAGAGTAATCTGGACTGAATGCTTCTAAATATATTTTAATTCCCCTCGTAAAAATAAATTATTTTATCTTCATTGCTTAAACAATTTATCATTGTTTTTATAGGTGGTATGAAATTATAAAATTTTCTGCATGAGTTTGGTATATTTTTTATCTATACATGTTTTAAAAATACTTCTATTTATAAATGCTTTAATCCTAAATATTTGATTTACTCTTCATTTACAACAATTATTTCTAATTTTTATCAATTATATTTTCCTTGTGATTTTTTTTTCTTTTATGGTGATAATTTTTCATTTTATTTATTCTAAAGTTGGCTATAGTTTAAATCCACACCGTTGGTTTCTGGGAGCGTCAGGTTATTTGGGAGTCTATTTTAGTTCAGTTTTCTACCTAAATTTCATGTTTTATAATAAATTTATTTTTGTAAATTTCTTTTTCATGAATCTTAAAACGTGATTGATTGTGTTATTTTTATTTATTGCAGATACAAAAAGACATGAATGTAGATGAACATCACATCACTCAAAACTAGCTTTAAAGTGCGAAATATGCAGCAAACTATTGCGTTGCAGGAAGCTTTAGGAAAGGTTCGTTCTGACTCACAGCAAGGAAAACTGTTTGTTTGTGATGTATGTAGCAAAACATTTTCGAGAAAACAGGATTTAAGCACACATCTCTTAATTCATACTGGTGAGAAACCTTTTGTCTGTGAGATATGCAACAAGAAATTCTCCCAAAAGGGTCATTTAAGCACACACCTCTTAATTCATACTGGTAATAAACCTTTTGTGTGTGAGATATGCAACAAGAAATTCTCTCGGAAGAGTCATTTAAATGATCATCTGTTAATTCATACTGGCGAGAAACCTTTTGTCTGTGAAATATGCAACAAGAAATTCTCTGAAAAGGGTAGTTTAAGCAAACATCTGTTAATTCATACTGGTGAAAAACCTTTTGTCTGTGAAATATGCAACAAAAAATTTTCTCAAAAGAGTGGTTTAAGCAAACATCTGTTTGTTCATACTGGTGAGAAACCTTTTGTTTGTGAAATGTGCAACAAGAAATTCTCTCAAAAGGTTAGTTTAAGCAAGCATCTGTTAATTCACACTGGCGAGAAACCTTTTGTGTGCGAGACATGCAACAAGAAATTCTCTCGGAAGAGTCATTTAAATAATCATCTGTTAATCCATACTGGCGAGAAACCTTTTGTCTGTGAAATATGCAACAAGAAATTCTCTGTAAAGTGTAGTTTAAGCAGACATCTGTTAATTCATACAGGTGTGTAAGCTTTTGTGTGTGATATATTCAACAAAAAATTCTGATGGAATTATATGTCAAGCAAGCATCTTTAAAGTATACTAGGGAGAAAAGCTTTGTGTGAGATATACAACAGTAAGTTCTCTTAAAAAGAGTGGTTTAAGAAAGCATCTGTTCAGGCTCTGAGAAAGCGTGTATGGAATTTATACTAAGAGAAATATATCAAAAGAGCAATCTGTTAATCATCGCTTAGTGTATACGTCTTTTATGAAAGAACTTTTAAATATTCTATATATATTAAAATAGCATTTCATTTCAAACGCATATATGATCGCAAAAATATTTCAATAATTTTTTCTTTTGACATAACATAGATTTATAAGTCTGTAAGATTGAGCCTGTTAGTTATTGAAAATGTTTGAGACAGAAGATTTGTTAAAAGTTATATTTCATAGTGAATTTCTTTGATTTTAAAATTGTCCTTATCTCTAACTTTTAACCTCTTTAGTCCTGAGACAAATATTACATGGCACAACAAAAATGAGTTTAAAATTTTAATAACACATCTCCAAAAATGTTTCAACCTGTATATTGATACTTATAATATGCACGCATAAAAGGGAGCCAAGTGATAAAAAAGTGAACAGATTTTAATTTAAAGAGCTTTTTATTTCGTGATATTTAATTTTATTCTGACTGATTTCATAAAGTTTTTTAAATAAATAAATTTCATTAAAATATTGCTCCATCACACGCATCTTTTACCTGTTACTTTCTGCTTAAACGAATTTGTCATAACAGGAAATGTTATACCGAAGTATTTTATTACGCCATGAGGAATGTAATAACAACATAACAAGTTTTAAATTTTTTTGCTATTATTATTAAATGCTATTATTATTAATATAGCTTGTTCTATATATAAATGTGAATAATACTTAGTGTGAAATTTATGTATACGTACAATAAGTATGAAGTTAAGTTTTAGACATTTCCCGCAAAAACACAAAAAATTTCAAAAGATAGAAGAGGGTCTTCCCGAATAATGTTTGACCCCAGGGCCCTTTACTCTTTAAGTCGGGACCTTGTGCATTCATTAAAAAATCTAAAGGTAATTTAACAATTCTAGAAGCATTTTAATTAATTTAAAATATGTTTCTTAATGTCGCCTACAAGCGGCATTAGGACTAAGGAGGTTCTGCTGAAAATACTGTTTTTAAACGTGTAGTGCCCCGAATTTCTCATAATGTTAAAAATAAGATATAATTAAATGTAGTCTGGTGAGGTTTCAAAATTCAAATAAAGGTTGCTAAAAAGTGTTTTAAAATTATGTTATTCTCATCAGGAATCTACAAAAAGAAAAAATCCTAAATTGATTAAAATGTCATTACTAATACCTGTAATTATTAAATTACTTACAAGGAAGGTCTCCATACGGGCATACCTCGAAAAATCTGAAAATATTACAGATTGTTCTTCTCGTATGGATATATACGTTTATAGAAAAATTTCCGGCGGAACCTCCATTCAGTATCCGTAAAAAAATAATGAAAATTTCGTTATTTGGCGATTTATCGCCGGTTGGCGATGGAATATAATTTCAAAAAATATTTTATGTCAAATACACTTCAAGAAAAATAAAGTTTCATGTTGAACCTGTTTTGATAAATTTAATTTATATAAATTTAGTTTTGTAAGTTTTAGTTTGTTTAATTTTGTTATATTGATATTTATATGCATTTATATTCCAATTTAATCATCAAAATTTGAGATTTAAAACGAAATTCATAACTTAAATTAATTAAATTTGCTTCAAGCTCAAAGTCCAATTGAGAATTGACGATTAGATTTGGTTGCTATGGTACCGTCTGCGTTTTATTTTTGAATACGCTTAAATGTATGAAGATAATTTTTCTGAATTATTTTTTAATCTGTGAAAATATTTTTTCCAGTGATTAATTAAACAGCTACTTCAACAAGTAATATATGTATGTAATACAATATGCATACATATGTATATAATATATTAAAGTCTCTCATTATTTATGTTTAAATTCATTAAATAATATTTAACACGCATTTTAAATATCCAACAGTTTCAAGTTGTATTATAATCGTTTGCTTTTGGCGAGGAATAGGGCTGCTCGCCAAATCGATTGACGCTTTCGTCTTTTTACGCCAAATATTCGAAAATATTTTATTTTTTTACATATTTTCTTCTGTGATGCCGCTAATTTTGACTTATCTTTTATTACATACATAGGTGCTTTAATTAGTAATTTTTAAAAAAAATTCTGAGTATGCCCAGTACGGAGACCTTCCTTGTTTGTTTCAAGATCATTTGAATTCTGATTGGTTTTTCATAAAAGAATAAATATGTGATGTGGTTTTTAGATGTCAATAAATGTTGGTAAAATGCTTTTGATTTTTTTCCTTTTCTTTTTCCAATTCATTCACCTTTTAAAACTTTCCAATGTACTTGAAAAGTGTTGACTACTTTGACTTAACTGCCTCCCATCTGACCATTATCTTATTCTCGGGAATTAACCAGATTGTTATGTAATTCATATATGATTACTATCCCACATTCATTATTGAAAATGAATTTCGTAGTATTTATAGTTCATTTAGAGGTACTGTAAATATAACCCCATTTTGTGTTTTGGTCTGTAAGGAAAATTCTTTATGGATCTTTTAACACTATTTTTAATATTTACCAAACGGAATGAGGCTGAATTTTTGAGGTTCCTTAAAACATTTTTTTGTATAATACAGTGTGCAAAGTATTTATTATTCATGAACACTAAACTACTAGCGTTCAAGTCTTTGATGGTCCGCTTCTCTGAGATCACATAACATGTTAAAATGGACTACTAATTAGAAATATTTAGCACCAGTAGCTTTTTTTCCCTCTATAGTGTAAATGCTGCAAAAGTAGATTTTGGTCTGGTGTACTATTAATAGTACATGTCTTTTAATGGAAAATTACTTTATTTAAAAAATACTTTTGCTACTACTTACATGTAATAACGTTAGTATATGTCTATGCATTTACTTTGTAACTTCATTTATGTTTAGGCATTTCTTAGTAATAATAATAATTATTATTTGCTTCATTCTCTTTGCGCGGTTTGCGATTCTTTTATTTTAAACATATATCTCACTCTTTAAATTTAAAATAAAAGTTTCTTTCTTGAAATAGTCATGTGTAATAAAGGAAAAAACTATTAGAAAGTTGTAATATAAGTTAAAGCGTATTGTAATACACTATTTTCCAAACATCGACAAATACTCTTCCTTAGCCTTTTGTCATATGAATATGAATTGAATGGTATGCAAAACAACAGCATTCGTTATCTTTCAGAGAATGAAATATTCGTTAAAAACTAATTAATCAATATGGACAGCTAGGATTAAAGTTATTAACGTAAAAGTATTTTTTTCTTAAAACTGAAAAAAAAAAATCGGATCCGAAAGGGTTGTATGGACCACTAATTTGGAAAATTTTGTTATTCTCAGTACCAGTAACCTTTTTTTCCCTTTCTAGTGTAAATGCCACAAATGTTCATTTTCCCCAATCTGATATAACTGCAACTGGTCTCAAACCACACAAAAATAAATTTCTTTCAAAAATACATTAACGGTACTACTTTGTTATCCCGTCGATTAATTTAGCCAAATTATACAAATCGCCAAACTAATAGCGAAATTATACATGTTGACATAATTTTTATTTTAAATAATGAAAATATAAATAATTAGTAGAATATTAATAAAAATGCAAATAAAAAGTCGAAATAAAAATCACTTAATGGCGTTTTAAACACGTGTATCATGTTTAATGTCATTGAAAATACATTCACGATCGTCCATTATTGGCACTTTATCTTATAATTTGGCGATAGTTTTTTGGTCGACGGAATAAGCAAGTAGTCCCAAATTAACAAACTCTTCTTTTCTTCTCCCAAACAGTAAACCCGTTGCTGCAGTTTACACTTTCTTTTTCAAGCAACAATTTTGAGTGCCGTTTCTTGGCTGAAAGGAGGGGGGGAGGGTCCCTCAGTGTGGCAAAGGGAATTACCGTATATACCCATGTATAAGTCAAAAAATTTTAGACAAAATTTGGCCATTGGAATTAGGGGGATCGACTTATACACGGGTTAGTTAAAACATAAATAACTTTTCCGAAGATAATCGGTGAATAAACAAGTATTTTAACTCAAAAATAAAAGTGCATAATAGGTCAAATTCCCTGTGATTGATTAAAAAAACTCAAAATTAATTTCCGTAATTGTTTTGCATCAATTTTCCCGATATAGAATTCTCTTTGACAGAGCGCTATTCATTTCAACATTTAAATTCCCTTTTTCAAAAGAGTCCAACTTAAGATTGCTTCTAGAATTCTCTCCTAAAAGTCCTACAATTCAAAGAGGTAGTACTTTATTTTAGCATTCTAAGTTGTTATCCTCGTAAATAAGGCTTGAATAAAATTTTCAAATATTTTTTTTTCATTTTATGTATCATTAAATTGATGTGAATATATTAAATTAAGTTTAAGAGTCTCATGTTTCACATAATTATATAATTTTAAAATTTTGACTCTTTAAAAAATTCTAATTTGAAATTTTACAAAAAGTCTAACTAGATATTTAAAAAATCCAGTTTGATGAAAATGTATTTTTTTTACCTCGATTACTAATCATTTTTAGACATACGACTAAAAATGTGCTTCAATTTATACTGAAAATTAATTTTTTTTTTTTAAATTTTGCTTAAAAATTTGGGGGTTTGACTTATACACGAGTATACATGGTTAGAGAATTTTATGTAGCAGATCAGTAAATTCTCATACTCATAGCCCTTGGAACCAATCACTTATTTATATAAATTGCGACTCAACCTGTGATCAAGAGAACATTGGTCCAAGGCAAAAAAATGTGAGAGGCTTACAGAAGACATTAAAAATTATCATTATTATTTTAATTTATTTATTTTATTATTTTCTTCCAGATATAAGAAAAAAGCATTAAATTTAGGAAATTTTCAAAATGTAGTTTCCCCAGTAACATTCTGATCTATCGTGAACAAACTGATATGTTAAAACTACCTAATCATTGGCTTAATCGAAAAAAATTTTGCATAGAATCCTGTTCGCATTACAGTGGCGTAGTATTTGTTTTTTTTTTTCAAGCTTTCTGCAAAATTAATTAAAAATGTATACTTATCTAATTTTGTATTCTATCTATTTCTGTAACGTAAATATTTTTACATACATAAAAGTCTAATTCTTAGAGAAGATCTGCTATTATTTTTATATGTGGTAAGCATACATTTTGTGCATTTTAAATAACTAATATTCTTTGTTATATTTCTTTGTTACTCTACTCTTTGTTATTTTATTATGAAAAAAATTTAACTATGTCATATTTATAAAGTCACACAAAAATAGTTCATAAATATATACTGGAAAATTGCACCATAAAATTTAACTACTAAGAATGTATTTATTAAAAATACAACACATTGCTCAATGGTGCACAAAACAAGAATTTTAATATACACTTGTACAATAACAATAAAATAAAAATATCAACGTTTCGCGCCGTCTTCTGCGGGCGTCTTCAAGAAAATATGATAATGGAAGGACTAAGTTTGCTTCTTGATCTTGATATTTCTCGATCAAGAAGCAAACTTAGTCCTTCCATTATCATATTTTCCTGAAGACGCCCGCAGAAGACGGCGCGAAACGGTGATATTTTTATTTTATTGTTATTGTACAAGTGTATATTAAAATTCTTGTTTTGTGCACACTTGAGCAATGTGTTGTATTTTTAATAAATGCATTCTTAGTAGAAAAATAGTTCGGTTCCGCTATAATCTACGGATGAAAAACTTCAAATACTATCTCAAATGTGATTAAACTTAACTTATACACATTAATGGAATGCACTGCAAGACATTTGCTGGACAATACAATGTGTGTAGAATTTTTTGGGCGTAAAACGGCTTATATAAGTGCTAATCGCAGCTGTCGGTACAGAATAATTTTCCATCCAATTAATGAAAAAGTGCTGTTGCAATAATTGTTCATTTAAATTCGTTTAAGCTTTAGATATTCTCATTCGGATAATCTTTACTTTGTCATAAAATACAAAACACAAATGTCCCATTAAATCTGAAATTGTGAAAAAAAAATTCCTCTGAATAAATTAAAAATACATGTAGTGTGCTTGCAATGAATTAACTTGAAGCGAGAAATTGTAACCTTTCTTCAACAGATGACGCATTCGAGTGCTTGAATCGCCAACTGTTCATATAATTGGAGATATATAGTGAAACCTCTGAATAAGGGACACCCATGGGACCGGAACTTTTGTCCCTTAAATAGAGGTGTCCCTTATTCGGAGTTTTTACATTTTTTTAAATAAATCATTCGTAAGGACATAAAAAAATAACAAAATAATAGAATGAAGTTTAATTTATACCCAAAAGTTATAAATTGCATTAATTAGGCACAATAGTAATAAATAATTAATTTTTTAATTCATTACTTAATTAGTAAATGATTTGTTGAGTTATGGATTTATATTTTTTACGTAAATGTTTCTATAATGCAAAAAGTGCAATAATATTTTAAAACATCTTCAGTGATGAATTCAGGGAGTGACATCCCCCCCCCCCGGAGCAATAAAATGTTCACCCCCAGAAAATTTGAAATTTTGAATTTTCAATAGTCAAAAAGTATAATTTCCCCCCTGGAACTCTATAATGTCTCCTCCCTGAGCTGCTAAAGTCCCTCCCGGAGAAAAGTGCCTGAATTCAACACTGAAAATCTTACTTGCGAAGTAATCCATAAAAAAAGTGACTGTTTTGCAGATTTCAATTTTTCAACTACTAAACTTTTCAGATATTCACTTATCATACTTATAACTTGTAGTCATTCATTATAAGCAATATTTACGAAAAAAATATTAAACTGCTTTGCATATTTTAAAGCATCTGTGAAGTTCTTTATTTCACAATTTTTTTTTCTCTTTCATTTTCAGAATCATCCCTCACAATTTTCAGCATTCTTTTCAATATAGACTGGGAGGTTGTAGCACAGACAATCACCTCATCGAGTTCACGACAGAAATTCTAGAATCAGTTAAAACTCAATATGTATGTTAAAACGCAATCGGTCTACTAAAACACCTAAAAATCTGAACTCTGAAAATCTTAAATTTTACTCGTAGATTTACCATTATATTTTCCTGCACTCAAATCTATGAAAGTATGGAGGACTGGCTGCAGGATACCCCAATGAGAAACTTACCACTCAACGACTAAAATCACCAAATCAACCATTAAATCGGATTTATGTGTGTTTTCCACCTAGATATGACTTGGCAGACCAATTGTATTTTAATATTTGAATTAAGTTTTAACCAATTCTGGAATTTCAGCTGTGAACTGGATGAAGTTATTGTCTGCACTGCTACCTCTGGCTATAATAGGGATAAAAACACTTCGATACCTTCATCTGAATTATGGATAAATAAATGCTCATCAGTTGAGTTGCATACCTCTGTACCAACATAATTGCCTATCTGATGAGTTCACAAAATTCTGTATTTTCATTTTCATCACAGATTGCTTCATTATCTCAAATGCAAAAATCAAGCCCTTTAACATTTTGCACTCATATGACCAGTGTGAATGGGCAGCATTTTTCTTTGCAAAATTTGTTTTTGTCATACCAGTAACAAAGAAAATTAAAATTTGTTATTTAATTAAAGCTTTCTTCTTCTTCTTCTTTTTTTTTTTTTTTTTTTTTTTTTTTTTGAAATAATGTACTTGAAGAAAACTTTTTTTTTTAAAGTGTTTTTAACTGAATAAAATTTGTGTAAGAAACGCCGTCAGAACGGTTGATCTCATTTTCAAGCGTCCCTTAAATCGAGTGTCCCTTATTCAGAGGTAAATACATTACACTTCCTATACCAAGGGACTGGGACCGGAACTTTTGTCCCTTAAATAGAGGTGTCCCTTATTTGGAGGTTTCACTGTATTTTGAAAGTCGGAGTTTAATCGTGAATTGTAGTGTGTGTTTTTAAGTAAAATTAAATTTGTGCACAGTACAGGATATTTATAAATTTTATTGGTTGCACAAAATAATTTATAAGCATTACTATGGATAGATGTGAACAGCTTAACCCGTTAGTGACGATTGTGATGAGATCAGTTCCAACTGACGTCACATCCTAGAAACCAATATGACAAACTTTTTTTCCCAGTCGGTTTCTCTATTTTTTCTCCACTTTGATTGAATATGCTATAATATTGGCAAAAAAATTGCGATTTATTTTTGTTCATTGATAAGTTGGTGGGCAAGCACTCAAATGGTTGAAACTGATCTATACGCTCCACATATGGTGTTTTGAATCATTGATTATTCACATTGGTTATTTTTTATAGATAATTTCACCTTTATTAATCAGAGTATTTTAATGGTTCAATAAAGAAAACATTCTATTTAAAAAAAAATGGATGATAAAATATTAAAAATTCTGTAAAAGAAGCATTCATCGCGAAGGGCTTAAAGCTAGCTTTTAACTGAGTTATGCATACTCTAGCTCAGCACTTCCAAACTTTTTTTCTTTCATGTTCCCTTTTCTAAGGTTCTTCATTTCAGAGTATCCCCATTTCGCAAAAGCTCAACTCTATCGCAATCTTCTCCACTCAATATAAAATGTAAACATCCTTTTTTCATGAGTTATCGTCTTGTCACAACTATACAGGGTGTTTATAAAGTCCCAGACCCATTTTGATGTTTAATAACTCATAAAATAATAAAGATAGATTAAAATTAATAACAAATGGTTAGATAGACTTAAAAAAGTTTCATGACTCTTGTCAATGAACTTCCACGTGTGCCCCCTTCATTGCACAGAAAATATCAAGTTGATAATCAATTTCACGCCAGGTAGCAGCAAGAATGTCGGCATCCAAAGACTATCGACTTGATATTCTCCGTGCGACGAAAAGGGCACAAGTGGAAGTTTATTGACAAGGGTCATGAAACTTTTTGAGTTTATCTAACCAGTTATGTTATTAATTTTAATCTATCTTTATTATTTTATGAGTTATAAAACAACAAAATGATTCCGGGACTTTATAAACACCCCGCATATAAAATCAATAAAAATGACGTTGATATTGTCAAAGCTGTCTTGATTTTTTATTAACTATTTGGAAAAAATAGGTGTTCTCGGTAGAGAATTGGGAAATTTAAAGAAAGTCTGAATCTTTTTATTGGTTAAATTCCGCAACTTATTTAATTTTAATTTTATTCGTTTCCTGGTTTATCCAAATTTAATGACCAAAAATGGAATACTTCTGTTTTTCATTTTATAGGTTTTTTTTAATGGACCACGTTTAATATCCAAAAACTGAATACTTCAGTTTCCACGATGACAAAAAGAGTAATAAGAACTTTTAAAAAATAATAATTTAAAAACAAATTGTGATATAGATTTCAAACAAATTTCATTAAAAAGTGCATTTTGTTCTCTATGCAACGGTGTAAAAATTTAAACTGCGTGATATTTGGAAGTTTGAAAATTTGCAGTTCCGAAAATTGTAAAACTGAAATTTCATTTAAAATTTATTTGTGATGGATCTAGGAATATTAATGTTTAATCCATGTCGTTCGTAATATGGGGCGTTCAGAAGTCAGTCTGATTAACTCCATCCAATAAAAATGCACATTTTAAACAGTTAAAGTTGTCTGTCTTTAATCTACTGTTTTTTTTATCATTGGTCTAGGAATATTAATGTTTAATATATGACTCGTTATAATCATCCTAAAAAAGATGTTTATTATCATAATTAATTTAAATATAGAATTTATTTAAAAGTCTTTAAAATTTGAGTCTTTTGAAATATCATTTTCCAAATAGTCGTTGTAATTTGTTAAATTACAATATTGTTATTTTTTATTTTAATTTTTGTAATTTCCGCCATTATCAGTATTATTTGCACGTATCCCCATCAAACCCATCACGTACCATAGATTTCGAATCGCTGCTTTAGCTAAATATATTTAGTAAATAAAGAGATGTTCGTAGAATATAAATAAAATCATAGGTAGGGTTAGGCAAAGAATTGGATACATTGCCATCTTTGGATGATTATTTGTCGAAATTTACTTTTAGTAATTATATGCATTTTTTTTCCGAATTAATTTTTAGAAGATAGTATATTTAAAAATCTAAATAATATGCTACTTTACTGTGCAAAAGAATTCCTGCACACTTTTATTTAAAGAAACGTAATGCCGAAAGTGAATGTTCTACTCTTTCATTCATTTTATGGCAAAGATCAATTTTAGAATACTTTGTTGAATACATACAAATCAATAAATTCTATTCAGGGCACCACAAAAGAATTTGAGTATCTTTCTATAGTCGCAGAAGGTAAAATATGCTTTTCAAGGACAAATGACCTCTTTTCATTTTCACTTCGTTGCCATGATATTGGAGGACGCTAGTCCCCCGTTCTGTTTTCTCCACAGAGTTTCCGCAAAACAAATTTACCCATGCAAGAATATTGTTTAATACGGTATTAAATCAACTGAATTTCTCAAATGGTGTGGGAAAAGAGAACAGTCAATCGGCTTTTTCCATAGTTGCTATCTTAAGATAAGGACCGAGGAGCATCCAAAAAAAAGGGGACATTTATTTGTCCTTGAAAAGTCCATTTTTCCTGCCACGACTTTAGGTATGGAGGTAATTGTGGAAATGTGTGTTTCAAACATGTTATGCATGTTAATTGTTTAATTACACGTTTTCCATCACTGCAATAAACTGTAATGTTTAATTTATGTATTATAAAATTCTGGAAGTAGTCTCATAATCTCTGGTTGATGTATGATTTTTTTCCTGTTTGTTTCCATATTGTGTCAATCTATATATATAAAAGAAAGTCTGAATTTGGGATTAATCAACACACAGCTCGAACATCTGAATCTAAAAGTAGAAAAATTGGGGTAAAAATACTTCTTATGACATTGAATAACGTTAAGAAAGTGTTTTCGAAAACTCTACCCCTAAAGGGATAGAGTGGTAAAAAAAAAAAACCTCTGAAATTTAAAAATTTTCTTAAAAATTAAATTTTATATTTATTTTTCAACTGATAATATATTTAAGTATATTTGTATGCTGAATCGAATGGTATTAACCAAATTCTTTTAAAGTCTTGAATTATTTTTAAATCATGAGATATTTCATATATATTTTTTAAATTTGCTTTGATAGTCTTAGAAGCATTTACTGTAATGTGTGGCTGAGCCAAACAGACTTTTGACATGTAATATTGCCTTTTTTTTGCTTTGTAAATTTAATTTATTATTTGTATTAATACTTTACATGTGTACATTAAATGCTTGCATCCTACAGTTAAAATTACTCATAAAGCAAACTTTTTTATGTTAAAATTTAATTTTCGATTCATCATTCATTCGGACAATCAGATTGTGTTCGAAACTTATAAATAAATAATAATAATAATAACTATTTAGACAATTAGTTTCATAAATACTACATAAAAATGTGACTTAGACAATTACATTGAAATGGAAATATAATAAAAAAAATCAGTTTAGAATGCACGAAATGGACGATAAAAGAAAATCACAATTTTACTGCTCTACAAAAAAAGCATATTTAAAAAAATTTATCTTTGTAATTTATGAAACTTAAATAAATTTCTAAAGATTGAGTTAAACAAATCTACAACATCATTATAATTTTTACGAATAACAAATAAGTAAGATGGCAGCCATACTTGGGCTCGAGGGGAAGAATTTGAAGGAGTGCACGGGCAGGAAAGAGTACCGGTCAACGGATCAGCTCCGAAGAAAGCCGAGAATTCTGGGATAGGTGTGGCCCTAAAACTGCAGGCAACCCGGCTGGTATTGGCGAAAACTTGGCATGTACTCTTAGCATGTATGGCTCTCGCTGTTACAGCATTCGTCACTTCACTTTGCTATCAACCAGGTCTAATAAACGAAAAGCGCGCCAAACTATTACCATGCTCACGGCATTTCTTTAGGAATGCTGGGATATGGGTGAACCTCACAGAAATCCGGTGGCATCGACTCTTTCTCTGATTCTAATGGGAAACAGGCTTCATTTTACTTCCATATTTTTCTTAGTTCCATGTGCACGGGTCACTGACGGACATATGTTTTCCACATGGCCCTGCATGTCAAGGACGAAATAATTATCTTTCGTTTCGGGTCCAGCCTTGACCTGGACATTTTGACCAGTGCAGAATCTCTAAAAAGAAAGAATTCGCTGCGCTCTTCCTGAAAGAAAAAGAAATCTGGCCCAACACGAATCTGCAGGAAAATATATGACCTGGATCCGGCCCAGCCTTACAACAGAAAGACCTGACAAGGATAAGACATGTTTACAAACAAACACTTTCGTCAACCAATCTATTATTACACTTTTATCATAGTGATTATTGCAAGAATCATGTTTGCGATTTAAGCCAAACATTATTATAGATTTGTTAAACGATCTCTATATATAGACCAATCAAATTCCTGGAGATTGTGTGTATGGTAGGAGTCATAACGAATGACCGGTTTTTCTTACTGATCCACAATAATTCGACCAACAGTGACGTTAGCTGCCCTTTCCTAGTGGATTGAAACTGGTATAGTTTAAGGCTTCTATAATAGGAGCTGACGCATTCTCTCGGATTTGGTACCCGAATTGGTACCCAGTCGAAACCCAAGCTAATATCCACCATTTGGCAACCCCAGCTCCGGCCGTAACCTTTGGAACATTCGAGGGTTACACTCCGTTGCGGTAGATTTATGCTGAACTGGGTACCAATAATTCGAAACAAAATGGGTTTGCGTCAGCCTCTGTTATGGGAGCTTCTAGTATGGCCCGCGCAGTGCTCGAGCTTCACCCTCCCTCCAAATTATTTCCTGTGAGGATGCATGTTTTGCAAACACTTTATTAGCGTGAAAGGTGATTGCCCTTTTACCCCTAGATCTGACATTGATATGAGATTATTGGATATAAAGAACATGTTTCGAGATATATACATAACCATAGGCGATATCTTATGTTGTCTATACATATATTATAAAGAAGAAAAATTTGTTTCTTTGTAGGGGCTAATCTCCGGAACTACTGAACCGATATCAAAAGTAATGGTACCAAAATGATGGTGTTCACCCGGAATCAAACATACGCTACATCTTATGTCGCTATACCTATATTATAAAGAGGGAAAGTTTGTTTTGTTTGTTTGTAGGGCTAATCTTCGGAACTACCGAGCCGATTTCAAAAGTAATGGTAACAAAATGCTGGTGATGAACCGTAATCAAACATAGGCTATATCTTATGCCATCTATACCTATATTATAAAGAGTAAAAGTTTCTTTGTTTGAACGGGCTAATCTCCGGAACTACCGAATAGATTTCAAAAGTAATGGCACCAAATAGATGGTATTCGCCTGAAATCAGACATAGGCTATATCTTATGTCGTGTGTACCTATATTATAAAGAGGAAAACGTTCGTTTGATTGTTTGGAGGGGCTATTCTCCGGAGCTGCTGAACCGATTTCAAAAGCAATGGTACCAAAATGATGGTGTTAGCCCGGAATGAAAAATCAGCTATATTTTATGTCGATGCCACAAATCCACCGGGGGATGCAGGAAGAAATAACGTTTTAGAAATGTGTTTTTTCTGTTACTGATGAGATTCCAAGTATGAAATTTAACATGGTATTTACTTATAAGATATAAATGATCATTAGCATTTCCTTAAAAAGGGGAGGGGTGTGCGAAAAAGCGTCCGACAATGTTAGAAATCTGTGCGATTTTCTAAATCATCACTCCATCGCTTTGACAAAAATCTGTTACTTGGTTATATAGCAATGCATTCTCATTGGTCAGTATAAACGTAGTCTGTACAAGAGGTAGTTTCGATGCAGCAAATGCTGCAGATTTTTAATAAAGTATAAATTTTTTGAATGGCAATCTGAGTACGTATCAAACAATTTCAAAAATAAATTGGTGGTTATAGAAGCTGTTAAAACATAACAAACGTAAGCAGCATTTTACTTCGATGACAAAATCAGCAAATGGTGCAAAATCCAAAAATATTCAAAATGGGGATTTTTATTGTTCTGAAGAGTCTAGAAACTTTAAATTTCGTATGGTAGTTACTTTCAAAATATAAATTTCTTCTAAGAGCTGTCGAGAGTGAATTTGATATTAAAAATTATGAAGTTAAGTGGCGATGAGAAAAGCGTTCTAAAAATTTTGTAAATTACGATTTCTGTGCAAGCTCTGTGTCGCGAAAAGAAGAAAACCCACTGAAGCCACTTTTTGTTTGTTGCGAATGGCAACGGCAGGTTTGTTATGATAGAATGTCATGGAATGTTGTTGTTCGAAGAATTGAAAACGGTAGCAATGAAGTTAAAGCTACTGTTTATTTTGATATTTAATGTTAAAAGAATGAATATTATGAAACGAAATTATTTTAATGTATATATGTAAATATTATGCGCGTTTATGCTGTGTGTGATTTGTAATATATGAAAGAAAAACCATGAAAAAAGAAATCTCTGGCGTCTGTCTCGATTGCAGCGAAATCTCTCATTATTTTTATATCGTAGTCTCCACATTTACTGGCGCCCCCGGGTGGGCGATTTCGTTGTTTTCTGACAGATTTAAGTAAATTATCGAAGAATGAAGGTAAGAACAAAAATTTTCCATTTTGAAGTTATGTATTTGATATTTGTTAGAATATAAGATTTGTCATTATTAAGATAGTAGAAATGGAAAATTAATAAAAAAATAAAGCTACTCAACGTTCAGCTTTTAATAAAGCATATAATTAATTGGAAAATATATTGAATGACGCGAATGCCAAACATGAGGAAATCGAAATTCTTTTCCATTTATTTAAGCAGAAATCTGACGCGCTAGAGATTATTCATAAAAATTATTTAGATAGTTTGAATGATGACGCAGAATTTGAAGCAGAATTTAATTCTGTTGAAGATTATAGAGAAAATTCTTTAAGAATTCAGATAAAAGCGCAACGTTTGTTAGATAATTTTAAGACAAAATTGAGTCAAAATTTAATTCGAAATGAAAATAATTCGACTGATAAATTTGAAACAGAAAGTGATAAAATAAAAACTTTATGTCAGCGACTCCCTGAAGTTGAATTGTATAAGTTTGGGGGTGATTTGAAGGACTGGCTCACGTTTTAGAATCAATTCCAAAATATACATGAAAATGCGAATTTAACGAATGTGGATAAATTCCACTTTTTAATTCAGTCAATGAAAATTAAATCAGAATCAAGGGAATTAGTAGAATCATTCCCAGTAACAAATGAAAATTATTCTTTAGCTGTTGAGAGTTTAACAGAAAGATATGGTAGAACCGATCTGTTAATTGATTTTTATGTACGAGAATTATTGAAACTTGTGTTGAATAATGCGACAAAAAAGAAAGTCGATTCTTTGAGTAGTTTATATAATACACTTTCAACCCAAATCAGGGCCTTGGGTTCTTTAGGTGTTACTACCGAAATGTGTGGTGTCATACTGTATCCTTTAGTAGGAAGTGCATTACCGGTTAATATTTTACGTTCTTTCGAAAGACAGAGAAAAAGTATAGAAAGCGAACAAAAGTTATCCAGTCTCGACGCCATAATTTTGTTTCTTAAAAACGAGGTTCAATCAGAAGAAAAAATAAAATTGAGTAGTATTTTGTTTAAAGATCACGAATCGCGTTTTTGCAAAAAGGCATTTTTTATGCCTCTGTCTGAAAAACTTTCGATTATCAAAAGTAAAGGTTTGTGCCGTATCTGCTTTACTAAAGGCCACCTTGCTGTTTGTTGTACAAGATCGAACATTAGATGTCAAAATTGTTCGAAAAGCCATGTAAAATTTATGTGTCCTAATTTAGACTGTAATAAATCTAAAGAGATATCAAAATCACATAACGATGAAACCAAAGAAAAAAATGTTGATACACTTTTTACACATAACCACAACATAAATAAGAAATTTTCTTCTACCAATGAAGTTTCATTACAAACTTTAGTTGTAAACGTAAAAGGGAAAACTTCAACCCGTAAGGCAAGAATAATAATCGATACAGGTTCCCAGAAATCTTACATTTTGCGATCCACTGCAAAAGAACTAGGTTTTGATTTTCAAAGAGAAGAAGAGTTTTCCCATTCATTATTTGGAGGTAGAAAAACAAAAATGCTTAAGCACAAATGTTACAAAATTTATTTAAGTAGCCTTGATGGTAATTATATTTGTAATTTGGATGCTTTAGATCAAGATGTCATATGTAATGATATTTCTGCGATTAAATATGGTAATTGGATACGCGAGCTAAAAGATAAATGTATACGCTTAAGTGATACTCGAGAATCAGGTCCTATTGAGGTACTTTTAGGAGCAGATGTTGCTGGTAAGCTATTCACAGGAAGAAAAGAACAACTAAATTGCGGTTTAGTAGCAATGGAAACTAAATTAGGTTGGACTTTAATAGGCAAGATCTCTCACCTTGATAGTCGGAATGATGTAAATATGACCGTAGTCAGTATGCTATCTCAAGAAGATGTACCTGTTTCAGCATTATGATATTTAGAACTTCCTGGTATTCGAGATTCTATTGAACAAAATAGTAAAGAAGATACGGAAAGAGCTGTCATGATACATTTTAAAGATATAGTTCAACAAAAGAAGATGAAAGACAATGAGGATAGATTAAAGAAACAGACGCAAGAAAGAATTGATTTATTAGAATCAGCTAATAAAAAACAAGATAAACTGCTGAAAGAAAGTCTTGACGGTTTTTATGAAATACAGAAGAAAAGTATCGAGAATGATTTACTGCTAGCAGAAGAAGCTCGTCATACACAACAGTTAGAACATATGCTCAAAACCAAAGATGCAGAAACTGAAGATACTATTGCCAAAGTCAGACTTGAAGTGCAAGATGAAATAGACAGGTTAAATAAAGAAAATGATTCTGTAAAATTAAAGATTGGAGAAATGGAGAAGCAGCATAAAAAAGAAATGCAAAGTAAGGATGATGACGTGAAGAAATTAATATTAAAAGATCCAAAAGAACAATGGCCCAAATCTGTTGACAATGTTAACGAAGATGAAGTTGAAGAAAATTATGCTTCTGATTCTAAAGAAGACACTGTTACTGAAACTTCTGGGTTTTCTGATGATGCTAATTCAGAATATCGCGAAACACGTCCACAGAGTGTAGAAGTCCAACTTAATGTTGCTGATTACACTTCAAAGGTTGAAAAGAAAAACTGTTTCTCTTTGGCACCCTTTCAGAATATTGACATTTCAAGTGAAAACTTGGAATTAACTGAGGAGTCTGTGCTAGATAATAAAAATATTTTTGATGGCAGTAATAGAAGGTCTGTGAATTTAGAGAATAAATCTGACCTAAAACAGGAGATTGAGTACATGAAAACTAGAATTGAAGTTCTTGGTGCTGATATAACTCGTTTGCAAGGAGAATTCAAAGAGATGGAGAATTCAAATTTAGATTTAAAAACTCAGTTGAAAGAGAAAGAAGCTGCTCTGTCAGAAGCTAAGCTTGATGTGAGAATATCGAATAGAAAAGAACAGCAAGCAGATAGTATTACATCTTCACTCCGAGACCGAAATAAGGAATTGAGGGAGAAAATAAAATCTCTTGAAGAGACCATTGAAGAAAAAATAAAAGCTGAAAACGAAATAAGAGAGAAGGTTAATAATTCAGAAATTCAGCTATCCGAATCAATAAAAGAAGCAGATGATAAGCAGAAAAGACTTGAAATTGAAAAAGCCAAATATGAGGAAAGAATCAAAGGAATGCAATATACATGTGAGATGTCAAACGATGTAACTCAAAAATCTGCCAAAAGCCAAGATCATTATGAAGAAATTGTAAAACAAAATATGGATTTAGTTAGAGAAAAAGAAGAAAATAATAGAAAAAATTTACATCTGCAAGAAGAAATTACTAAACTGAAAAATGAATTAGCAGAGATAAAAGAGGAAAAAGCAAGATTTGAAAAACTAACTTCTGTGTTGAAATCATCCTGTATGGAATTACAAGAGCAAGCAAAAGATTTAGAAATTATAGTAGAAGTAAGAGAAAGAGCTATCCGTGATTTGCAAGAATATGAGAATGCCTTAAAGGCTGACATGAAAGGCTTAAAAGGAGCTTTGAAAGTATCTAAAGCTGAAACAAACAAAGCACTAAAATATATAGACTGAGCAGTGATTCAACGAACATTTGAAGTTCATGAAATTCATTGGAAGTTTAACCTACCCTCCGCCACATGGTGGGGAGGGTTTTGGGAAAGGCTAATTGGAATTCTTAAAGACCTGCTCAAAAAGAATTTAGGACATTCGTCTCTGACCTATGAAGAATTATTAATTGTTGTCTGCGAATGTGAATCAGTAATGAACAACCGACCACTAAGCTATATATCAGAAGAATCTGACTTGAGAGCTCTAACCCCAGCATCATTTCTATAAGATATTCGCACAAGCGAAGTTCCTGATTTAGACCAAATTGAAAGGACTAATATTTTGAAAAGATGGCGACACATTCAAAGAGTAAGAGATAATCTGAAACACAGATTTAAAAAGGAGTACTTAGGTTTTCTGCGATCTTCCATTTCTAAAAAGCATGATAATATTAAAGTTGGAGATGTAGTTTTGATTGGCTGAGATGATAAGAAGAGACTGTTTTGGCCTTTGGCAAAGGTTATATAACTTTTCTCAGGTAAAGATGGAGTAGTCAGACTTGTTAAGTTGAAAACAGCTAAAGGAACATTTTTGAGACCAGTATAAAGACTTTACCTTCTTGAGATCAATCAGAAAGACTGTGAATCTCTTTTGTTTGATCCAGCACCAATCACAGCTGATACGATTGACGAACAGCCAAAAGATAATAAACCTATTGAAAAGATTGATAGTCAGACTCGTTCTGGTCGAAAAGTAAATCCTCCTAAAAGACTTGATTTGTAAATTCTGAACATTTCAGTTGAACTTTCACCATTGAACTTTCATTATTAAATATGAACATTCATTTATTGACTTTAAATCCTAGAACTTTAAAGTTTGAAAAATATTTTCCTTATTTCTATTTTCTTTTTTGATTGCATGTATCTGTATTAGAATCTGTATTTTTATTGTTTATTTTAAGTTTTTGCTTATATTAATATTTGTATGTATATAACATTTTAGTATTTTTCAGCCTCTCTTTGCTGAGTTTTTTCCAAAACTCAGGTGGGGAGGATTTCGCGAAAAGAAGAAAACCCACTGAAGCCACTTTTTGTTTGTTGCGAATGGCAACGGCAGGTTTGTTATAATAGAATGTCATGGAATGTTGTTGTTCGAAGAATTGAAAACGGTAGCAATGAAGTTAAAGCTACTGTTTACTTTGATATTTAATGTTAAAAGAATGAATATTATGAAACGAAATTATTTTAATGTATATATGTAAATATTATGCGCGTTTATGCTGTGTGTGATTTGTAATATATGAAAGTAAAACCATGAAAAAAAAAATCTCCGGCGTCTGTCTCGATTGCAGCGAAATCTCTCATTATTTTTATATCGTAGTCTCCACACTCTGGAAGTAATAAACCGATTATAAACGCGATGGTTTCGAATTAATGGTTACGCTTTCTAATCCTACATACAGTGGCGGTGAAAAGTTACCAGCCAGCAAAAAGTTTACAGTTAATTTGTAAATACACCCATATGAAGAGGAATCTCAAAGCGATACTTGTACATTTTAATAACATATAAGTTAGGAACTTACTTATAGAAGAACATGTAAATATCAATAAATTTAATTGAGAAAATTAAGTATAAAAGAAAACGCATGCTCTCAAAAGTTCCGGCCACCGTCACAAGATTGTAAAAAAGTGGTATTGTAATAGAAAATTACAGTGATCAACAACATTTACAAATACTATTTTTTCGTATTACTATTTTATTAGCTTTAGTAATAAGTACTGGGGCGCAGCAACGTGACATTCATACAATCAACAGTTAAAGATCGTCTATGGTACGTTTTTTCCACATTTCTTGCAATTTTGGCCAAAATTCGGCTGAGTAGGAATATTTATAGTTCCGCAGACTTTTGCCAACTTCTTTCCAAAGATTTTCTATTAGATTCATGTTGGGCTTTTGGGCTGACCATTTTAAAAACGAAATTTTTTGTGCGAAAACCATAGCTTATCGAGGCTTGCGTGCATTATTTATGTCGTTCACATGTTACGAAAAATAGTCGCGACCAAATTTTTTTCTCTGAGAAGGCAGAAAATGGTCTTGCAAGATATCCGTATACATTGTATCATTCATCTGGCTGTGGATTTCAAATAACGGACTGACACTTTCGGAAGAAAATACTCTTCGCGGCATAACGTGTCCCCCGACATGCTTCATTGTAGGAATAACATAGGTTGAATCATATATTTTGTTCTTATGTCATCGTATGTAGTGTTTGCCATCACTACCAAAAAAGTTCCAAATTCGAACTTTTGTTAAAAATAGAACTTTTGTTCAGTTTTCACTTGACCAGATTCGTGTTCCTTGGAACTTGTGTTCCTTGGAAAATGCCAGTAGGGTACGTCGGTATTTTTTTTTTTACCTCTGAAAATTTTTTGACACAGACTCTTCCATAAAGTTCTGTATCACGTCAGCATCATAACACGGTAAACTAACTTATTTCAGCAATATTTTCACTCCGTAAATCGCAGTATATTGCAACAGAATTTTCATGTGGATTATCAATGGTTTTTCTCCTGATAATTCTGTCCACAGGAATAGTAATTTTCCGGGGTCTCCCGGACCTCTGAAAGTCTTGAAAGCCATGGCCGTTATTATGTAATTTTTAAACATCGTTTACAATCCCTTTTACCGATTGATAACTTAGCCGCAATATCTCGAGAAGATTGGCCTTTTAGCAACAATCTAATCACTCATTTATGAACAATAATTGTTAAACTTTTCAAATTTGAATTCAAACTATGCTACACACGTTGATTCATTCATGAACACAACTAAAAACACTTTACGGATAGAAAAAACTAAAGAATGATAAGTGGCCGGAAACTTTTGAGAGCATGCGTTTTCTTTTATACTTAATTTTTTTAATTAAATTTATTAATATTTACACGTTCTTCTAGAAGCAAATTCCTAACTAATATATCAATAAAATGTATAAGTATCGCTTTGAGAATCCTCTTCATATAGGTATATTTACAAATTAACTGAAAAAAATTTTCTGGCCGGAAACTTTTGACCGCCACTGTAGATCAATTTCATGGTCCTCTATGTTTTATGCCAGTATCGCTACCACTTGAGTAAGCAGAAACAATAAATATTCTAAAAAGGCGTTTAAAAACTTTCTAAATTACGTTTCTATGGAATATTAGGAAATATCAAACCGATTTCAGAATTAACACTTGCAAATTGATGGTGACCATCCCTATTCTAACCTAGGCATATTATGGTAATACCACTACCACTCGAGAAATGGTAGAGCCTTACAAAAGAAACTTGGATTTTGATATAATAATTGAAAAAAAAAAAGAAAATGCATGCGAAGATTGTCCTTAAAAAAGAATAAACACATCATATATATACTGAAAGAAATGTATAAACGAAAAAAAAATGTTTCAAAATATTTTCTAAATTATCGTTTTTTTCAAATTATATTTAATTCTTCGTATTATTTTATGTTTGCTTTCGGAATAACGCATGTAAGAATGAAATGTAGTCCAAGTGTGGCTTAAATGGAAGTTTTTAAATGATTCCTTAATACATTACTTCTTCTAATAAAAATCAGACCTACAAGTATCACTTGGCATATTTCATCTATGACGCGAGCAAAGCCGTGGGTTTTGCTAGTATTTCTATAATTTGGAAAAATCTTTTTCGTTCTTATCATTTTGCTCCCGGTGAATATCGTGTAAAAATTAAGTGTTACATATATAGCAATATTACATATATAGCAATTGTTTTAGAGTGTTTTCTTTATGTTTATGTTGAGTATTTAGCATGATACAATAAATTCATATGATTTATGTGAAAAGAGAAATGCTAGTCTGTTGAATGATAGAGAAAAATTGCAAATTTATCTCAATCAAAAAGAGAAAAATCAGCACTTTTTTTACTTAATTTTAGATTATTTTGGGAGAGAGCTGAAACCCCATTATCACCTTTCCACTTTTTGGAGTAAAATGCTGTGTCATTGTCTACGAGCATGGGACTCGTCTGATGAATGATTAAGAGGAAAATGCTAATTTATCTCATACAGGAAGGAAAAAATTGAGCACTATTTCTTCTTTTTATTTTTCACTACTTCGAGATGAGAAGATTGTAGTTTCATCAACCACCTCCATATCATTAAGTATGCTGTGTGGACGAATAATGGGGTTAGTGATGACTAATTCGCTGTTTGACAAACGAATAAAATGCACATTTATCTAAAAGATTTAGGGAAAAATGCTTTTTCTTTCATCTAATTTTCTTATATTTCGGAAGGAGGGGGGGGGGCTGTAAACCTATCAGCCCCTGTTCTCTTCTTTGGTGTCGATGTGGACTAATGTAGGACTAATGGAAATATTTATTCCGCTTTATAATAGAAAAAAATTCCCAAAAAGACAGAAAAAACAACATTTATTTCATACCACTTTCGAAAATTTCGAGCGATGCTGTAGCCCATAAGCTTCCCTTTTGGGTTTTCCCATAGATTCAGTTTGACTTTTGCCATTTCATCATCCATTATGGAGTACTAAAGTGTCCACCAGTCATTTAAAACAATGCTTATTCTTAAATACGGATTAAGAGCTTCTTCATTATTTTAACTCTCACAACTTCACGTTTATCTATCGTCACAACGAACAGTTAACCTTCTGACTGCCGCTGGCTGATTTTTTTCGCACACTAACCTGCAGGTTTCACTGCAGCATAAACAATATTTAAATTAATATAATTCTACAAATAAAACCCAGTTTTGAAAAATTAAATTAGGATTAATACTCTCAAAGATTATACACCTATACATAATAACATATTTTGTATCAGGTTGGAAAAAAAAATCTTTTTTTAATATTTTTAATAAATTACAGAGAAAACAACATTACAATTTTACCCTTTTGCCGGGCAGTCAGGGGGTTAAAAAATGCCTGTATTCTGGGATTAGACCAGGCCTAACATATTTTTTCATACCGTTTCGGGACTGGCTTTCTTTTTCCTAGGTCTGCACGGGACGAAATTTTCAGTACTGATCTCGAAACAAACCGCAATAAAATCATTGTCTCTGACTAAATCCGTGCATAAAATAAGTAAAATTTACTCAATCCAAAATTGGTTTACGAAAAAGACACATATTTTAAAATCGTCTTTTATTTTATGAAAAAATTTTAAAATTCATTTTTTTAAAGAACAGTAGATTTATAGGTAAAAATAAATAAATAAATAAAACCTGCCTACGGCGGAATGTAGCCTTAAAGGGAAAATGTGTTGATCCATGAAAAAGGAATATAATAATACTTAAGAGGAAAATAGATTACATTTACACCTCCTAAGAAAATAAATTGTCTAAAACGCTTTTCGTCTTCTTTATGCGATTCCGTTTTAAAAGGTTTTACTGTACAACATTTTACAAAGTTAGCAACATATAGAATACGGATTAACAATACTAAACAATAAATGAAACATTTACATATAAATAGAGATTCGTTAATAAAATAAATATATCGCAGCTTTTGGCGTTTCTTTAATAATAAAAATTATAAAAGAAAAACGAAAACCTATTATAAGTATTTTTGTTTAGAACTGCTTCATACGGAACAATTTTTAATCATATCAATGTAATAAAAAGATATATAGAAATTCAAAGCCGAGCCGGGCTACGATTTTAACTTTTTTTCAGCTGAAGCCTGGCTATGGTTTTATACCTTTCCCTATAGGTTGGTTCGGGACTGGACCTAGTATTTTGACCCGTGCAGAATTCCAGTGAAGATCAGCAGCATGTTTTGAAAACAGGTTTCGCGTAAAATCTATAGCTGCAATTTTGAGTAAAAAAAAACGCACTGTTTTGAGTCGACCTGTAATAACATGCAATTTGTCAATGTTCCCTATCTTGCATTCAAAATAAATCTCAAATTCGGGTCTCAGAAGCATGGTTAAAAGGTGTAAGTCACGAATTTTGGATTTTAATGTCTCTTTGAGATTTATAGATATTGAGATGATTTTTTTTTGTCTAAATCAGTAATGGATCTAGGAGAATTTCCTAATTAGACATTTTAACTTAAAAATACAGTATTAAAATGTAATTTTATATTTAAATGGAACCCTCAATGGAATATCAAATTTTAGTATCAAATTTTGAATCCTTTTTATGAAATTTTGGAATTGGAAGTATGTGCCAAGGGGCAGTATTTAATGAGCATGTTTTAAGACATTTAAACAGTTTGAACTATTTGATTCATATCAAATAGTATAAAGAACATATGTAAAATAAATGTGACTAAGCTAAGCACAATTTTGACTTTGTATTCATAAATCCAACCATAACTTTGCAATGAATGATCGTATCGACATGTGGATAGATTAGAAATAAAAAATACGTAAGAAATGATCATCAATATCTCATCCTTGAAATATAACTTTTATGCTTAAATGGGTTAAAAATATGGTCCAAAGCACTGTAAAACAAGTCTATTTTTGGGATTTTTATTTTTGAGCCAACGCAACATTCTACACAAATTTCGGTGAATGACTGCCAGTTTGTTCCTATTTTACCTGTACTATTATCAAACATCAAAGTTTTCTTAATATATTCTGATTGTATTAGATTATGTTTCATAGTCTATGCTTGATGCACGTATTTTTAGTCTTGTATTCCCCTTAAACATTTTCAACACAGTGGGAAAATGTTAATGATTGTGGTTATATGTCCATCTAACCACGCTCTAACTCTTGCAAATGCACTCTGATAGCTGAAGATTATAACGCTTTTGTCATTTATTATAGCTGAGTCGCTACTTAAAATGAATTTTGTAGTATGCATATTTCATTTACAGAGACAAATAAAAGTATCTCATTATATTACAGTCCCTGGGAGAAAAGATTCAAGAAAATTTGATCACCAGTATCATTTAACAGATGTATGCTTAAAGATAATTTTCAAGAAAATGTCTTGTATATTTTTCATAATGTTTTTTTCGTGTGTATGAATTAACAAATGTTTGCTTAAAACACACTTGCGAGATAATTTCTTTCTGCATATATCACAGTTAAAAGGTTTCTCAGAAGTATGAATTAACACATGACTACCTAAAGTACCCTTTTCGTTGAAGTTCTAGTTGCATATCTCACAATTAAAAGGTTTCTCACCAGATTAAACTAACAGATGCTTTCGTAAGTCAACCTTGTGCAAGAAATTTTTGTTACATATGTTACATGCAAAAGAATTTTAACCAGTATGAGTTAATTTATGCTTGCTGAGCTGGCAATTTTGAGTGAATTTCTTGCTGCATATTTCACAATCAAAACGTTTTTCACCAGTATGAATTAATAGGTGTGTATTTAAATTACTCTTTTGAGAAAATTGTTTGTTGCATACTTCACATGCAAAAGGTTTCTCCCCAGTATGTATTAACAAATGCTGGCTTAAACTGCACTTCAAAGAGAATTTTTTGCTGCAAATGTCACATACAAAAGGTTTCTCCTCAGTATGCATTAACATATGCCTGTTTAAATTATTCTTTCGGGAAAATTGCTTGTTGCATATCTCACAAGCAAAAGGTTTTTCCCCAGTATGACTTAATTTATGTCTATTTAACTCGCACATTTTAGAGAATTTCTTTCTGCACATCTCACATTCAAAACGTTTCTCACCAGCATGAATTAATAGGTGTGTACTTAAATGACTCTTTTGAGAAAATTGCTTGTTGCATACCTCACACGCAAAAGGTTTCTCCCCAGTATGTATTAACAAATGCTGACTTAAATTACCCTTTAAGGAGAATCTTTTGTTGCATATCTCACATACAAAAGGTTTCTCCTCAGCATGCATTAACATATGCCTGTTTAAGTTATTCTTTTGATAAAATTGCTTGTTGCATATCTTACATGCAAAAGGTTTTTCTCCAGTATGCATTAATTTATGCTTTTTTAACTCGTACTTTTTAGAGAATTTCTTGCTGCATATCTCGCAGTCGAAGGGTTTTTCACCCGTATGAATTAACAGATGCCTCTTTAACTCACTCATTTGAGAAAATTGCTTGTTGCATATCTCACAATCAAAAGGTTTCTCACCAGTATGAATTAATAGATGCATGTTTAACTCACTCTTTCGGGAGAATTTCTTGTTGCATATTTTACAGTCAAAAGGTTTCTCACCAGTATGAATTAATTGATGGCGCCTTAAGTTACTACATTGAGAGAATTTTTTATTGCACGTGTCACATTCAAAAGGTTTTTCACGGGTATGAATTAGCAGATGCATCCTTAAACTAGTCTTTTGAGAAAATGCCTGGTTACATATCTCACAATGAAAAGGTTTTTCACCAGTATGAACTAACAGATGCCTGTGTAAGTCACTCTTCTGAGAGAATTTCCTCTTGCATATCTCACAATTAAAAGCTTTCTTACCACTATGAATTAACATATGCCTATTTAAATTACTCTTTTCAGAGAAATTCTTCTTGCATATCTCACAACCAAAGGAATTTTTTTCGTTTAAGTTACAAGACACTTTTCTAATCCACTTTTTTAAAGAAATGTTTTGCTCCATGTTTTGCTTTAAATACGTTTTCTGCTTTGAAAAATTTTGCTGGTTATTTCAATGGTTTTTCTCAGTAATTGCTTTTTGGCTTTATGAATCTGCAATAAATAAAACTCTGTTAATTTATCTATCCTTCTTTATAAATTTATGAAAACTTTTTTAAGATCTAATAAGGTTTTCACATAAAATTAAAATCAATGTAGAAAACAGAATTCAATTTAGTTTTTCAAGACAGTAATAAAAACTTTAGTATTCTCTAACTGTATGGAGAAAAAAAATCACAAACAGCATTTTTTTCATCCAAAACAAACCAAACCATAAGTAACAAACAGTATAAAAATTATGGAAGTGAAGAAACTACTGAAAAAAAGTAAAATAAAACGATAAAATACTGTTCAAATCGGGTCAATTTATTTGAGGGAATATCACACACTAACATTTCAAAATGTGTCCAAATAAGGATTCATACGTATTTTCACGAAATCCTTCCCTGAGTAATTTTGTCTACACAAGGAACCACCAACGAAACTTAAAACAACAGTGTTTGCTGGCTAATGTGAGTTTAAATTAGAGATGGACTTTTTTCCAGGAAGCTAAATAGTTTCCAGGTTTTGCGAGAAATGAATTTTCTTGAGATTTTAACACTTAACAAATTCTTTGATAACTCTCCAGAAATTTTTATAATTTTTTAGCGAAATGTGTAAGAAATGAAATTTAGCATTTTCCCTTTCTGTTGCAATATCATAAAAAAGAAACACAAGAAAAAATATTTTTTAAAATCTGTTACAACTTATTACTAAAAAATAAATATTTATTTTTTGCAATAAAATATCTGTATTGTAAAATAAAAATCCTTCTTTGTCTGCTTCTTGCTCTACCTGAAAAAAAAAACTGAAGAAAAATTATTTTTAAATAAATTCACTAATTTGTACTTTAAGGAAGCATTACTAATATCCCACCTCAACTATTTTTTTTAAAGGGAGTGTTCCAGATAAAGTAAATAAATATACAATGTTTTAACAATATTATAAATACTAGAATGGCAATTATATACGTTTACGAACATGAATTGTAAAATAAAAATCAGAAAAATTATGCTGACTAGAATGGCAATTATATACGTTTACGAACATGAATTGTAAAATAAAAATCAGAAAAATTATGCTACTTTGATGCAATAAAAGTAACATTCCCGTGTTTTAAAATGAGACAGTTGTGTTTGTTTAGCACATGTAACAAAAAAAAAATAAAAAAAATAAAAATACGATTTTCCTGACAAAATGGGGAAAAAATTCAATAAATACAACTAATTACCGAAACCCGTAAGTGAATTTTAATTTTTCTGGTTTGATAGTTAAGTTTTTATTTCATAGCTGAAACTTGATGTGTTAATCTGGATTGATGCAATATGTTTGGTTTTCATCAGTCTGTTAAGCGATACCAGTCACATAAAAGCATCCAATCAGCTCCTAATTAAGTAGGGTTGGTAGTTACCTGTATTTAGCTTTTAAGTTTCTTTCGTTCATTCATTTGTAAAATATAAAACATTTTTTTCACCTTATTGTTTTCTTACGGCATTTCAAAATATTTTCAAATTTACAATTGCTGAAAGAAAATGACAGATTCAATTAATGGATTTAAATAGTAAACTATCTATCATAAAATTTCCCAAAAAGGGCACCTAAATTACTCTTTTTATTCTGAAACTTTGTCTATATATTTTTAAGATTTTCAATATCAGGAAGACTTAACATTAAATGGATTTTTGATAAAGTGTTCCAATAATATAAAGCATTCCATTTTTTATCATTTTACTTATTTGATACGAGTCATATTTTTTTTCCTTTTTGTCAGTTTCAAAACATATAAGAATATTTACTTAAATCCAATAATACAGATTCTCCAAGATAAAATAGAAAGCCCATACGATGTACATAAAATGTTATTCAATCTTCTATAACCTAGTATTCAACATAGGTCTTTCGTCAAGAGTAAGTAGAAAGTCTATATGATGGGGAAACATTTTAATCTGCTATAATCTGGTATTCGACATAGTTCTTTGTCAATTAGGAAAAATTAAAATTGAATGTGCATATTATTAAAAGACGATTACAAAAAGATACTTTACAATGACAAATCATAATTATGATTTAGCCAATTGGCGATGGACATAAAGATGAATGACTGAAGTAATTTTGAAAGTTTGCAAATAGGCATATTTTTGATTGAACTTAGTATGTTGTTGCTATCAAGTGGATTAGGTTGTATTTAAACTAAAATTTTGACACACTAAAAGTAAAAAATAGTACATTTAAAAGCATATAATTGCTTATTTATAAGATAATTTGAGAATATAAAAAGGGATGCTTACAAAATAAAAAAACATTTTAATAAAATAATTCATATTCAGAGATAAACATTTTTTTTAGACCTTTTGCTATCACTATATCTTCATTTTACAAAGTTCATTTAAGATATTTTTTTCACTTTTAGAATGTTATAACATTAATTTAATAACAGTAACTCAGTTTCATACATAATTTAACAAGATTTATTGCCGAAACGTCAGTGAAGGCTTACTTTGGAGACAAGAAATTTTTTGGTTTCTGTCTGTCTGTCACTCTGTCTGTCAGTCTGTCTGTCTGTTCCACGATAACTGACGCAAAAAGCATACGATTGGCTTGAAATTAAGTGGGTATGTTAGTGAGGCACTGGATTAAGCTGTATAGTTTTTTGTTAGATTTGATTCATTCGTTCGGAAAATATAGAATATTTAATTTTGCGCAATAATGATTTTCTATGGCAAATCCAATGATTTTCATTTTTTTTTCTTGAGAGAAAATCACACATTTCATTAAGGGAATTCAACGATAAATGGATACTAAAATTTACCAGTTAAATTATTCCTATTGTTTTGAAATGTTTTCTACGCATCTGTCAGATTTTAAAAATTATTACTGTAAATTTTGGAGATTTTTTATAAATGTGTTCCAATAATATAAGCTATTTTGTTTTAGAGAATTACTTATTTCAAATGTATTTATTTCGCTTTTTTTATTTTCTCTTAATGGTTGCTAAGCAACTATTCATCCTAATCCTTATTTTTATAATGTTATAAATTTGAATGAGTAAACAAAAATTTAAATGAAGTCAACGTCAAAACAGATGAATTAATTAATGTCTTTGTATTTTTGCGTATAAATATAACATAGCCCAGAAAAGAACAAAGGGTATGTTTTATTAATTTTATTCAAATATTTTCCTTAATAATCCAAAATTTCCTTCTTTTTCATACAGAATCAATAGCGATATTTTAGATAAAATTTAACCAATTTCCTTTATCGTTGCCAAAAAAATCAAAATATGGAATAGTTTTTCAACGGCAATAAGTTTCAATTGTGCAATTTCCATTTGAAAAATTAAACTAAGAAAAAATAAAAATGACGTCAGAATTAATATAAAAATAAATATAGTACTTTGTTAAATATTAAACAGGGAAATTTGTTTCGTTAATAAGAATTTTTCTGACAAAAATGGGGGCATAATTCGAAGTAAAAGAAATAAAAAATAATTATATTTTTAACAAATATTTCGCCTGATAAAATTTGACGTCATAATTGAAATAAAACAGGTATTTTATAATAATCGTTAAAACTATAAGAAACATGGATAGCAATAACTCATCAATAATGACGTCATTGCCGAAATTTCAGTGAAGGCGTATTTTAACGACACAAAATTTATTGTTTTCCGTCTGTCAGTCTATTCTTCTGTCTTTCTGTCACTCCCCGATAACTGCCACAAAATGCAATCAAAACTTCTTTTTTCGGAAACAAAATTGTAAAACCCTAGATTAAAGAATTTACACTTTCAAAACTCCCTGATACATCAGATTTAGGTGTTTGTGGTAGGCAGGTATGTAGAAGTATGAGGATAATGAAAAATGCTTAATAAAACCGCTACTTATTCTTATAAATTAAAATGTATAAAGAAATACAAGATATACGATAACCATTAGCAGATTGATAGGATGTTACAAATTTAAATTTAGTGAGACTATGGGGGGGGGTTCAGGGGGGCGGAGCCACCCTGAAGAAATCTACCATGGTATAATAAAAAAAACAAAAATAATTGATCATGAAAATTTCAGAATATCCTAACATAACTAAATCTTTAACGCTTTTGATGGCTGAAAATTTCTTATTCTTATTTTATTCTTATAAATAATTACGTAATTCGAAAATTTTAAATTACAGTTTGAAGGAAGTTGAATATTACCCTAAGTGTGTTTTTAAAAAAAATGATGTGCAAAGCTGACGTTGATGCTCCTGATCTGCAGATTTACTAGTTTAGGTAATATCTGAAATCTAAACATAGAATGGCCATCAAAACTGTTCTTGCAGAAAAAGGAATAACATTAGATATTTAAATTATCTATGAGTTAGATATACCAGATTTAGTTTACCTAACTACAAATATCTTTTGTGTATGAGATTTCATTCGTTTTAATGAGCACATACGATTCGTGGTTTGTGTATCTAAAGGCACACCCACAATTCGACTAATGAGGATAAAGAACAAAAAAAGAAAAACATTTTTTTAGAACATAAATTCAACTACCTACAGTTAGCTGGGAGATCAAGAAAACTCGAAAGGAGGAGGATCGGAAAAGACAGAAATGCAATTATTCTTTTGCTGTTTTACAGTCATTCCAAAAACACAATACTAAGTCTAATTTTTTTTGGAAAGCTGGAGAGGCGATTCCTCAAGATTTTTTTTTTAACATCAAATTTGTTTACAAATAAAGAAAAGAGCATTTGTTTGGGTTGATTAACAGACTATTTTGATAATTATGTATCACTTTAACTCTTCGAATTCAATGAAATTGTATTGATAGTTTTGCTTCTTGTATTTTTCTGGGTTTTTTTTCATGTGATAAAAATTTCATAAACAAAACAAAAAAAACTAAAAAAATCAATCAAAACTTTTAGTGTATGAAGATGACAAGAATGAATTGATACGAAATATATCGAATGAACAAAGGATAGTTTACACTTGACAATTCATACAAGGAAGGGAACAGAGGCTATAAATAATAACCATAAATAATAAATTTTGTCATTGTATCAAATTCAAGAGCAGCTTGCAAAAAGGCAAAGTTTACAAGCAGCCTACATTGATAGAATTCTTCTAAAATCATAATTCCAAAACATCTGCGTCTAAACCTCAAAACTAAATTTTAGGTTTGAATATAATTAATTTGTAATTTTTTCCATCTAAAACCTGCACATATCACAGATGTAAACAATAAACCTTTCCGTTCCGATTGTAGGAAAAAATGACATAATTTCTTATATTCAAATTATGGTTTGACCGAACTCATGCTTTTTCATAAAGCAAGAATAAGTTTGTTTCTGAAAAAAAATCACGATGTTTTTAATATCAGTGGAAATCACAACTGATTTACCAAAAATATTCCTCGCTTTAATCAAGTTTTTTTTTGGTTATTAAGAATTGTTAAACTTGAAATAAAATTTTCTTATTTTGATGTGAATTATTAAGGAACTTGTATGAGGACACTTTCATTAAATAATTAAAGGAAAATGGATACTTTTCGGTTAACCGGGACCCAGTATTACATATACATGCACATATAGAACACATATCTATACTAATAAAACAACAAATCACTCTGTCTGTCTGTATGTATGTCTGTATATGTGCGATGAGTAGCAGAAACTACGACAAAGCACATACAAAGGTCAAAATTTTTATGATAATAGTTTCCTATTGTACTTGGCCCTCAGAAGTTTAAAATTCTAATACTTAGTGGAGAAGTTAATTAAAAAATCCTCAAATTAATAAAAAGAAGGAACATATTCACCACATGCTGCTCTAGCTGATTTTGATTAGAGGCTAGCAAGAGTGTACAGTCAAAATTAACTATAGATTTTTTTACATTTACTTTTAATATTTTAAAAATTATCTCAACGTTTATTAGTTTCTTTCTAAATTATTTTAATATTTTACTATATTTTAAGCACTCACTACAATTTTGATTGAATAATTGCTTTCAAATTACTATTTTGAAAATGAAAACAATGAGCAGAAATCTGCAAAGTTCTAAAATCTGCACAGCCTGTGGTTTCAAGCTGTGTAGATTTAAAGGAGTCTACTGTAGATTAGAATTCTCTTAACTTTTTTCTTTTGCAAATAAAACTTAATCAAACTTTCCCTATTTTGTGCTTTGCTGAATTATTTCAATAAATTTGTAACTAGGTATTTTTAATATTATTTATACTAATTTGTGTTTGATATATATGTATGTAACGTCTTGAGAGGTGTGAGTCGCGGCATAATAAGTTGACTCAGGGGCTTCTTGTTGGATCAAACTCGTTTTATTAGGCCGCTCTTCTTACAGATGGATTCGCGAGTCCGGTCGGAGGTCGCCCGAGCCGTTTACGGTGATTACGGAAAGTTACATGGCCGTAGTTTCTGCAGGCATCTCAAATCTGCAAAGTCTCTCTTTTTCACGCACGTTCTTGCTATTATGTTGGGGACTGTGATATTTTCCAGCAGAGGGCACAGTTGTGAATTTGAGAGGAACATTTAATTTAATTGGCTCACCAGCTTTTGATTGATATATGGTCAAGCCCTGCACAATTCCCGGCTCAGTGACGTATGCAGTCCTAGCCACAAATGGATGCAAAAAGCGCTTAGCTAATCAATTTTAATCTTAAAGAGCGTCCAAAAATGATCTCTGAAAGTAATAAGGTGTATTGCTGGAAAATAAAGTTATCAGGGGCAAATTGCTTTTAAGTATCAGAATTAAAGTTAAAAATATTAATTGAGACTTTAAGCTTTTGAATTTTAATTTTAAATTTAAGTTTTTAAAAAAGGTTAGTTTTTATCTTTTCACGTACATTTAAAAATATTTGTGATACTGTCTTGAATTACAGAAAAACCATTTATCACTAATGCCAAAGATACGAAAGATTCCAGATAACCAATAATGCACTATATAGGGGACAGTGGAGCACGTCCATAGCTAGGAATGAACAATATGGGGGGGGGGGGGCTGAAGAGACTGTAGTGGGGGCTCATATTTGTTTTCTCTCTCTCTGACGCAGAAAGATAAATTAGTGCATATTCACATTGTAGGTGCTCTGTTTCTTATTAAACTGTAATAATAACTTCATTTTATGCTAAGAAAAGTATATGATGATGAAAGTTTTGCGTATTTAACTTGTGCAAAATTAAACATCATATTAGCAACATATGTACAAATAGGATGAGAGAGTGTTGAAATACTTATTTTAGATACAATTTAGTAACGCTGCAAAACTGTGAAAAAGTCTCAAAACTAAATCAAATTTTTGAACAGGATTTCATTTGAATTTTCGAAACAGAAATTCATTGAGTGACCTTGGAATCTTTTACAGGAGGGCTTAGCCGCCCTTAGTGCCCCCTTAGCTACGGCCCTGCAGTGGAGTGAAATGGGACTGTAGAATTATCTCGTTTTGTATCATTCTAAACATTTCATCAATCATGCACTAGATGAAGTAGTGGAAAAAAATTTCGGATCTGATTAAACTTGCAGTTGTATAAAGAAAATGATTATCTCAAGAACCAAAAGTGAATTTGTTTCAAATACTTTTTATGCTTGTTGTACATTAATGACTGTTATATGTGTAGATGTAATAGTTTCCCTATTTAAAGAAGATTACACTGTATATTATTAATAATTTAAACTAAGCTTAAAAACTGCACTGTTGTTTATACAAGTAGTTTTGCATAAAAGAAGGTGGTGGGAAGATACAAAATAAATTCAAATTCCTTTTTTTGTATAAGATAAATCTAAATTACTAATAATATGCAAATATTTTAATAAAAATGATTAAATGTAAAAACAAACAACTAAACATTGAGCAGAAAATATTTTTTAAATTAATGCAGAAACATACAATAAACAAAGAAATAAAGCAAAATGAGAAATTTTTTTAAAAACTTTCCAACAAAGTTGAAAAGTGTTTATGATTTTGGTTCGTCTTGCTGTCTGCTGCACTCTAACTACTGTAAATATACTCGAATTGCCTTGAAATTTTTGGACATTATTGAAGTTTACCCTAACGCAAATCCTATTTCAAATGAAGTTTCTAGCATGATTAGTTTAACTGCAGGGACAGTCAAAAGTTTAACATTATATTACAGCATATGGGGAATTTTTTTTTCAATTGAATTTATTTGAAAGATGTTGCACCCTGTCATATATATTAATATTTATATGCATTTATGATCTGCACTAAAATATACAGTGAAAAAAAAATAGTTATTATTAATTTGCAAGGACACACAACAGAATTTTATTACATAATGGTAAAGTGGGGAATTGTGTGCGACCTATTTTAATAATATTAAAATATTTCATATATAATAAAATTGGCATATATCGCTGAGATTTAATATAAGTTATACAAAAGAATCATGTATAATTCAAAGTGCTCAGCATTTACAGGGACACACAAATGATTTCAAACGTTTTATTCTTTCTGAAGTACTGTATATGTATTTGATGATGGCTGATAGATGGATAAAATTTATTTTAATTATGATATGCGCTTTTAAGTTTCCCTAAATCTATTATAAGGTGTGTATAAATTTCTATACAGTCAGAGTTCTATGATCCGCAATTTTCTATAATTTCCGTTACTTTACGAATGTAAACAATGAAATAAACAGGTAAAAATTTACAAATTAGTTATCCAAAAACGACTTTTTTAAATAAATAATAAAAAAATGAAAAAAAATATAATAAAACATTTATTTTTCTTAAAATATAACTCTTTTATTTTATTAACAGTAAAAAAGAAACTGTATTGCAGAACCTATGTAGTTATTTTTATTTAAATGCACACAATTTTTTAAATAAAATAACTTAAAAAAGGCATTTTTTGGAATAGCTTATTAAATTAATTTTTAGATTTTATATTTATTTTTTTTTTCAAATTATACTGATTATTGAATTAAAACACTATCTAGGAATAATAAAATGATGCATAATTTATAATGCTCTATAATCTGCAATATTCCATAATCCACACAATTTTTGGCCCCAACTTGTGCAGATTGTAGAACTTTGACTGTAGTTGATATACAAGGCTATACAAAAGAGCACCCAAATGTTATTCAATATGAGCATAAATAACTTAAAGGTGGTTTTTAAATAAGCTATGCATTTTTACACTGAATTGCATTCAGGTTACTAAGAAATATTAGTAGAATATGGATAAAATGATATACAGCGCCATGCAAAAAATTGGATACATGGACGCTTATAAATGATAATTTATGAGAGTTTTAGTTTCAAATAAATTTTAGCTAAATATTGGCATGTAATAAAGGCACAAGGTAAATTATGAGGCTGAAAAATGGTATTCAAGTATGTTTCTATCTGTTAGTATAAATTGCTGAAAAGAAATTTCACCCTGCTAAGCATCTTCTCGCTAAAATAAATGTCCCCATTATATAATAAATATATTAACCAACAGATCAAATACAGAACCATTCAGAAGCATTGGATTACATATTTGGCTATAGACAGTAACCTTATTTCTTTAAATAACTAATTTCGTTAAAGATTTAGGAAATGTTGAAAAGGGTTACATAATGTATGCTTAACGCATGATTTTTCTTACTTGTTTTGTTTGTTTTCAAAAACTTCCAGAGATGAAGACACTGGAATTCGATACTATGACACACACATTCTCTTTTTTGCATTATCACTACCGATGAAAAATTTGTTATGTAACATAATCGATTGGTTTAATGATACTCTTGTCATTAATGTGATTTTGTTTCACAACATGTCATAAGTAGTTTTGAGAAGACAGACTTTTGTCAAAATTTTAAGCTCCACAAGCGATTGATGACACAGTCTGGTTACTATTTGTGTTTCAAATAAATTTATCAGTGAACAGTCTTCATTAGATTCTATATGTAGTCTTACTATAGACTATTTCTGCCTTAATGTGTGTTTACAATGAATATTTAACTAAATTTTATTGATTATTTACTTGATCTTTGCTTTTAATATTTTAATTATTTTAAAAAATTAGTTAAATTCTTATTATTTTAGTTTATTAAATTGCTTAATTATTTTAATATTTTATTATATTGTAACAATTCTTATAATCTCAATTGCAATATGAATTGCATTGAAATTATTTTTTTTAAAATATAAACAAAGCAATGACCAAAAAACCACAAAATTCTAAAATTCACAGAACTTTTGGTTCCAGACTGTGTGGATTTGAGGGAGTGTACAGTATTTGCATTTCAGATAGATTTATCAACCTACAATCTTTGTTAAACTCTATATGTAGACAAGAATAAATTATTTGTGCCTTATGATACTGTGTTTCATAGCTGTCCATACTTCCCTGCTAGTAGGGTGGTATGGGGCACATTTTGAAATTTACAATTTCCTTAATTATATAATTGTTATTACATGTTATGTTTCTAAATTATTCAGAGACATTAAAAAGTATTTCATCTTGTATACTATGCATTGAAATTTTTGCTTTTGTGTACAACAAAATTGATTTTCTTATTTTTTTTTTTTTTTTTTAAGTGTCCCTTCCTTCCTAATTTTCCCTATTAATTAAAATTTAATTTCATTGTGAAATGAAAGGTTTCTACTTAATGTTGTCTCATAAATAAATGTATCTGTTATTGACTAAGTTTAATCATATTAGACCTGATTACAAGAGATTTTGTTATCTGTACTGATGTGTTTGTGTTTATGGAATAGCTACTTTTTTTAAGATAATATAACAGAAATTCTGAAACTTTCTACATAACAAATCTTAATTAATTCTTGCAAAAATATTTTATATTAGTCATTCAGTTATAAAGATTTAAATAGATCATTGCAACGTTAAAATATTAAGTAACATTGTAAGATTGGCAAGAAAAAGAAATTGCAAGATTAATAAAATTTTAACAATCTAACTGAGTAACTTAAAAATAAAAGAAAATGTATATATGTATATTCAAACTGTCTTTAAGGATTTCTAAATTGACTTCTCTTGCTATAATCATAATTTAATCAATATCAAACTATGTTATCAATATTTAATTTTAAAACACTATATATTTCATTCTTTATTTTTATCTATAATATATTTTTGGCACGTTTTGGTTATCTGGTATACATATATACAATATATGTACCGTAAAATACCGTTAATCCGCAACCCCCCCCCCCCAAACGTGACGAAAAATCGTAAAATAATTAGAGGGGGGCGCTTACATGGGATCTTTCTGCGATCGTTTCACAAAATTTGCAGAAATGAATCATGATGAAATTAATGAATCGTGAATTTTTGAATGAATCATGAATTTTGATACTTGAAGCAATAGTTGATAAAATTTGGGATTAAAAAAAAAAGTAAATTCTGTCAAAAAAACGCACAAAAAGAAAAAATTTGTAAAAAAGCATGAAATTAATTAAAAATTTTAAAAAATGCACATTTCATCAAGGATTCATGATTTATTCATTTCATCATGATTCATCCCATTCTCAATCGCCTTTGAGAATGGGAAGGGAAGGCGCTTTCTCGGAATTTTTTGAAAATTTCAAATTTTTTATAAAGTGGGGAAGGGCGGATTAATGGGATTTTATGGTATACATATATTGTATATATGCCTCAGATGGTAATATTTCATCTTCCTGATGCCTTCTATCAACCCTCTTAATTACCTTATAATACCTTGAAAAGTAAAATTAAAAACACACGAAAACTTACATATAAAACATAAAAAACTATTGCAATTAATTTTTAAAATGGAAGCCAGACAATTTTTTTTTACTTTGGAGTAAGTAAAATAACAAAAGTAAATAAATTCATATTATATTGTGAACAATAAGAAAACAAGTTTTTTTTATTTATTTATTTCAATTATTTTTTCTGTTTGTTTATAGCTACACATTTTATTTTTCTCACACTCAAACAATTCGAGATTGCAGACACTCTCATGTAATAATGTTTGAATAGTTTTTTTCTTTTTGTTTATTTTTAAAGTCCTTTAGAACATTTTTTTGCTTTAAAAATTCATGAAATGCATCTTAATCATGTACCAATTAATTTCTGCAAACAGAGATTAATGTTAAGAGTTAGTATTGCACAAAATTTCCAGAATATTTCATTTATAATCATTTGCCCCCACATTTGCCAATATTTGAAGCATTGAAAGGTGAGGGAATGGGCAAACCTTGGGACTTCATGGGATTCCTTTCTCAAATTTCATGATAACTTTATTTAAAGCAAATAATAACACTGAAAAGTGAAAAAGGATAAAAAATAAAATAAGATTAAAGGAATGAAAAAAAATGCATCACCATTTTATTCTACAGAATTTGATGTATTTTTTCAGCTGTTATTGGAGAACTTTAAACTCAAAAGTCTATATTTACACTGACTGACACCAAATTTCATTAAAAGTGCTAATCACTCAATGTGCAAATTATTCTGTGAAATTTTAATTCTTTAGGCATTTGATGCATTTTCTATTCAAAATATCTTCTTAAGATATTAATACTTTTAAGTTTTTTTTTATTCTTCTCTTCTTAAAGGACATCTCTTTTTTCTTAGTTTTCAAAATATTTCTAATATCTGTGTTAAATTTTATATGAATTTATCTTCTACTTCATTTTTAAAGCATAAAATATTAAATTCAGCATAAATTTTAGAAATATTTTCATAACTAAAGAAGAATGTGACATCCTTTAAGAAGAGAACACTAAAAGCAGAGCTTAAAAATATTAATTCCTTAAAGAAATATGTTGAATATAAGAATGCATTAAACACCCATAGACTTAACATTACCGAGGGGAAATCGGCTGCTGAGTGACTATCACCCTCAACTGTCTGCACCAAAACAACATTTGATCCTTTGATTTAATACGCATAAAAAATGTGATTATTCAACTTTCCAATATTTAAGCATATGAGACAGTAACATAGCTAAAATAGGGCAGATGTAAATGGTGTCATCCCCACTTACCTGGGTGACACCACCCCCTGCCACATCTATCACATTTTTTTAATCACGTCTACATTATTCAAACAAATGACCATACCATTCCTTATTTACCTTTTGTGCTCCAACATAAAAAAATCACAGGGGGACTCAAAACTGAGCCCACAATCTACGTAAATCAATATGATGTCTGTATGTAGAAGATAAGTCTTTCTTTTAAACTTTGCTTTTGCTACCCATTTGTTGGATAGGTTGTTTCTGTTCTCTTGTTCATACTTCATTTTAAAAAAATTCACAGTTTCAAAAAAAAAAGTAAGTGAATTAACTGTGTTGCATCATGCAATAGAAATTTCATTTTATTTTAGAATACTTTTCAACATTTTATAAGATACTAGGGATGCACCGAATATTCAGTATCTATTCGGTATTCGGCCTGTTCGGCCATGTTACCGAATATTCAGTTAGGCCGAATATCAAACTATTCAGTTGAGCCGAATATTCAGCTTGGCCGAATCCAATAATTAATATAGCCTTTTAAAACACATTTTTAAAAACTTTTCACAATTTCTACTTTTAACTGTCAATTTATAAATATATTTAATATAATTAGAAAGAAAATCATATTTAAATAAAATAGAATGTTTTTACGTTATTTATTTGCTGTTTGTAAAGTATAACTTAAGAAAATTGACTATGAGAAGGCTTAAAATGGTGATTTATTAGGATTCTACTTAGGAATAAATGATGTGAATGCAGATAGAAGTTCCTAAATTTTATTTAGTAAATAATCTGTTTTTTGCTTTTCCCAAATGAAAGTCCTTAAACAAGAAAAAAAAAAAACTTTTGAGATTAGTAATAGCTATCAGGACAGACAATTTTTGTTTATGAAACCATAATCATAATCAACTTATTGAATCATATATACATTGTATTTTATCTCACTCTAGATCAAACTTGTGTTTTTCTTTCTTGCATTAACAATAAATAAAATATCATAAGTATATTTTAACTGAAATGCTTTGATTTCTGTAAAACATGATATGATGGGAGGGATTGAAAATGTCACCATTCATAAGAAAAGAACTATGAGCTAGACATTCCTTAATTCATAATTAAATTGAAAGTATACATATTTTATATTGAAAAAAATCTGCCTTGAGTTATTTAAAAAGAACAATTATGAGACTGTACAGTTTTTCTTCAACTATTTTTTCATTATTTCTCTTTGATTTTAAAATGTTTATTTCAATTCGTAGAAGAAATTTTGAAATTTAAAATTTTATTAATTAAAAAAGAAAAAGCCTCATAATTGTGCTTCTTAAATAAATAAAGGCAGAATTTTTTCAATACTAAATGTTTTCATAAAAAGCTCTTGTTTATCAAAATATAAGTTTCTCTTATTAAATATTATGTAAAACTGTTTTAAAAAGTAATATTTTAATAACTTTAAACTTTGAAATATAAAAAGTATTTGGAAAGCTGAATATTCGGTATTCCGCCGAATAGTTACTATTTGGCTGGCCGAATATTCGGTATTCGGCCCAACAATTACTATTCGGCTTGCCAAATATTCGGTATTCGGTTCAGCTGTCGGCCGAACATTCGGTATTCGGCCAAAATCACTATTCGGTGCATCCCTATAAGATACATATGAATACATAGATTTGTGAAAAGAAATTAGATGTCACCTCTTAGAAGGTGACAGCTGGGACGAATCGCCCCCCCCCCCCCCCCTTTGCTGTGCCACTGATATCAGAGAATTTAAGCATGGCTATTCTGGAGGTAATTCTGAGTTTTAAAAAATGTTCTGAAAATGACACAAACATGGTTAAAATAACCCATTTGTAGCAAATAATTTTGTTTGGCACAATTGGTGCAAGATTATAAGTACCCACGTAAGTGACAATTTTCTAGATTTATTCAAATTTCACAAACATTTTTTTTCAACGGGAAATTTTATTTAATGAATGCAATGAAATAAATAAGTATAACAAAGAAACGAGACACGTTATAATATATATAAATTTCCTGTTTAGTTCCAATCGAAAAAACATAATACTAAATAAGTGGTATTACATAATAAATACTTTCCCAACTGTATTTAATGAGGGAACTATATAAGATAAAAAAAAAAAAAAATCCTGTAACTATTAACATGGTGAGAAGTTACAGTTTAATTTCTCACCATGAGAATAGACAAGTTACCAGTTTTCTAAAGGAAAGAAAACAATGAAACATTTTCTTCTTAATCAGTGCAACTACAATACTTACTGGCAAGGGATCCAATATCATGAAGACATTGGAATTTCAGATTCTTGGTTTCGTAAATTGTTTTGATATTTTAATAAATTTTATATAACATCTTCAGCATGAGATTAATTATTTTAAAATATTTACTTTCAATAGAACAGAATACAATAAAATTGAGCAACACAATTTTTAAATGAATCGTTAATAAAAATTGAAACGAATTCCCTGTTTGGAATATAAATATGAATAATACTCACCTAACTAAATACAAATAAATAAATAAAATTATCTGCTATAAATAAGCATTTTAATAATACTTTAAATAATTATCGGCTGAATATAAGTTCCAATGCATGAATTTTTGTATGGTCATAATATCAAATTGTAGACTTTTAGTTAAAGAGTAACTAAAAAAACTATCTTAACATTTACTTATTTAATAATGAGCGTGAGATCAATAAATTATATTTTAAAAGCTATTTGATACATCAGATAAGATAAAACATAAGACGCCAATGCAAGAATGAATCGTGACTTTTAACAATACGATAATTAAAAAGGAATCATTCATTGATCTCGAAAATGGTGAAATATGAATTAAACAGCGAAAATAAATTGTATTTAATAGCTAAATTCGCGAATTCTTACTAATGTTTTTGTTCTTTTTTTATAAATAAATGTATTATATTAATAGTTTCATATTCATTGATTGAATCATTATTCATGAATTAATTCTTCCACTGTTATTCATTCATTTTGTTAGCGTCTCTTTATCAAAATATTTCCTGTGGCAGTGTTTTTCTGGTGTTTGATCCGGTTGTGCATTTGCTTCTTATGATTAGTTTTGAGAATGTAACAATTAGAATAAAGTAAGTTTTAAAATATACATTATTTATAATTATAGTAGGTAAATTGCAGTTCGTAAAGTGCTTTTCCCAAATTTATACATGCATCCAAATGATCGTTTATATATAAGGAAAAAAAATGGCAAACGCGTAAGAAAATATGTATAAATTTGTCATTTTTTCTTCTGTAAATAAATATATTTTATATCGCGCTGATTATTTTCGTAACGTGCAAAGTTTGTACATCTTTTTTTAAAGCATTTTTTTTTGTTTTTTTTTTTAACATAAGGAAATATTTTACTTTATTATTATAATATGATAATATCGCAATGTCACATTTTAAATAATAATGGACTGTATTTTTAATAGACTGTAATTTATGAAATCTTTCCTTTTAAGTTTGTTTTTCTTTTCACAACGCTGTTTTCTGTTCATTTAATTAAATGTATTGTATTTTTGCTAGAATAAGAGAATTTAAATGTTGTTTCTTATTTAAAAGATGTTTGTGTGTATCACGTCATTTTGTTCCAAATTTTAGGAACAACCTGTGTGTATATAACCTAATATATCACCTGTTCCAGACTAATTTTTTTCTTTTGGTGCATTTGAAAATTTTCTTACTAAATCAAAAGGAACTGGAACATTTTAAATTTTTCCTGAGATGTCACCATTAAAAAGGTTGTATTATTATATTTTCTGCTCTAATTCCTGTCCGTCAAATAATTAATACAAAGCTATCTTTTTTTTTTTTTTTTCAGTTTCTTCAAAATATCTCTTTGATTTTAAAATATTCCTTTAATGTGGAACAAGATATTACCTACTTGTTTTAATTAACTGAAAAAACAATGAGTCACAAAACAAATAGTGATTTAGGTTATAAATTACAAAAAATAAACTGTTAAACAAACCCCTCATAAGCTAGTATTATTATTATTACATTATTGTTCTTGTTAGCTTTGCTAAGCTAACAAGCAATAAAAAATTAAGGATTAATTAAATCAATGCAATTGATGTCATTGATTGTTCCTGACTTAGCCTATATAGTGCACAATATATGAGTTATTTTCAATTAAATAAATTATATTATTTATACATTTTTTTATTAGCACTTTCCAACAAAGTTGAAAATTGCTTATGCTTTTGGTTATACTGGCCGTCTATCTGTGCTTTAACTTACATTAATATAACCAGATTGCCATGGAATTTTAGGACGTTATTGACATTTATCCTAGCACAAACCCTATTGAAAATGAAGTTTCTACCATGATTACCGTAAAATACCGTTAATCCGCCCTTCCCGATCAAACGCCCCCTCCCCACTTTATAAAGAATTTGAAATTTTCAAAAAATCCCGAGAAAGCGCCCTCCCTCCCGATTCTCAAAGGCGACTGAGAGCGAGATCAATCATTTTGAAAGAACGAATCATGAATCTTAGATGAAATGCGCGTTTTTTCAAGATTTTTTAATTAATTTCATGCTTGTTTTGGCTTTTTTTTACTAATTTCTCCTTTTTTCGACAGAATTTACGTTTAAAAAAGAAAAAAACCCTAATTTTTTCAAGTATAAATATTTATGATTCATTCAAGGATTCATTCATTTTATGATGATTCATTCCTGTAAATTTTGTTGAGCGATCCCGAAAAAATCCCGTGTAAGCGCCCTCCCCTAACTATTGTACGATTTTTCTTTTCGTTTGGGGGGGCGGATTAACGGTATTTTACGGTAGTTTATCTACAAGGAGAGTCAAAAGTTTCCCATTATACTACAGCCTATGGGTAAAAATCATTTCAAAAGAATTTTAAAGGTGTTATGCCCTATCAAACATAAGAATTTATATGGATTAAAATATGCAGTGAAAATACAGCTATTATTTATTTACAGGGCCACACAAAAGAATTCCATTAGATAATCGTAAAAGTGGTGTGTGACATATTTTAAATATATTAAACTTTTTCATGTATAATAAAATTGATGTATTCACTGAAGCTAATATAAATTATACAATACAGTGCCTCGACCAATATGAAGTACAGTAAACTCCCTCAAATCCGCACAGCTTGGGATCAGAGGTTGTGCGGATTTTAGAATTTTGCGGATTTCTGGTCATTACTTTGTTTACTATTTTAAAAAGTAATTTTAATGAAATTAATAATGAAATATTCATTATAAAGATGGAATATGTTTTTCCTAAACTATTGAATGAAACTTGCCTCATAAAGGTACATAACTAATTCACATCAGGATCATAAAATAACGAAGCTTTATTTGATTGTTGGCAGACTTAATAACTAAAAAAAGATTGATTAATACATAAATATATTTGGTAAGATTGTGATTAACAATGATAACAGCAATATCTTGATTTTTTTCAGAAATAAATTATTCTTTCAGTACCCTTAACAAAAATTACAAATTAAAAAATATATGAAATTGATGTAAAAACTAAAAAAAATCAAATTTTGCTTCTTCATCTGAACCGAATGTTTCATTGTTTACATCCGCAAGGTATGTGCGGATTTTAGAGAGTTGTGGATTTTAGGAGTGCAGATTTGAGGGAGTCTACTGTACATAATATTCTCAGGGACACACAAAAGATTTCAAAAAGTACATTCTTTCCAAAGTACTGTTTATGTATCCGATGATGGCTGATGGAAGGATGAAATGCATTTTAATTATGATATGCGTGTATGAGTTTCACATTATATGGTGTGTATAAATGCTGTAGTTAATATATAGGGCAACCCAAAACAGCTCTTCAACATTACTGAATATAAACGTAAATTAATTAAAGGTGGTTCTTAATTAAGCTATGCATTTTTATGCTGAACTAGAGGTCTGCACGGGCCGGGCCAGGCTTGGGCCGATTTCCAATAATGACATTCGGGCCGGGCCTAGTCACTAATCCTTTCGGGCCGGGCCTAGTCACTAATCTTTTCGGGCCGGGCTGGGTTCGGGCCTTAATTTTTTTTGCTGGAGTATCGGGCCGGGCCTAACTTTTTTTTCCGTACAAAGCCACGTCTGATTCCATTCTTCCTAATTTTCATGGACCAAAATAATCACTTCCTATTGAATCTTCCTATATGAAAATCATTTTCTCGACTTTTTATAAATCAGTAATATTTGGCTTTGTCCAAAAATTTCGGCAAAAAAAGCATATACTTTTAAGCCGTCATTATTCTACAATTAAACATTAGAATTTATTCCTTTTAAAGAATCGTAGATTACTAAGCGTTTTAAAATAGAATTAAACACACACACACACAAAACATGATTATGACGGATTTTTTTTTTTTTTTTTTTTTTAACAGAAAACTGAAAGTTTCTTTTAAAATGTTCATCCATGCAAAATGAATACAACAATACGGGAGAAAAAAATATATTAAACATTTATATCTGTTAAGAAGGGAATGCATTTTCTTTTTCATTCCAAAGCGATTTAGTCTTTGGAAATTTTGCCATATATCGCTTTTTCGATTTTTTGTATCCATTAGAGAGAATATGGATTAATAATACTAGTGATAACTGAAACATTTACATACAACAAACAAAGATTCATTTAAAAGCATAAATATCGCAGCCTACGGCACTTCTGCATAAATGGAGATTATAAACATGGAAAAAAAAGACTAATATAATTTTTTTTTTTGTTTAGAACTCTTCCATAAGATTAAAGATCAATGTTCTGTAGAAATTCACTCGAGCCGGGCCGGGTTCGGGCCAAATTTTAAACTTTTTTCCGGACCGGGCCGAGCTCGGGCCGAAATTTTAACTTTCGGGCCGGGCCGGGTCTGGCCATTATTTTTTTCGTTCGGGCCGGGCCGGGTCGGGCCAATATTTTTTTCGTTCGGGCCGGGCCGAAATTTTAACTTTCGGGCCGGGCCCGGGCCTGGAAATTTCGGCCCGTGCAGACCTCTATGCTGAACTACATTAAATTTACCGAGAAATGTTTGCAGAATATAGATAAAATAATATATAAGGCCATGCAAAGAATTGGGTACATGGACGCCTATGACTGATAATTTATGAGAATGTGATTTCAGTTGTTTTAAAAGTGTTTTAGTTTAAAATAAATTTTAGCTTAATACTGATGTATAATAAAGGTACCAGCCAGGTAAACTACAAGGCTGAACAAAGTATTCAATTATGGTTCTATTAATATAAATTGCTGAAAGAGAAATTTCAAGCTACTAGGCATTTTCTTGCAAAACTAAATTTTCCCATTATATATTATGTATATAAGTTGACAGATCAAATACAGGGCTGTTCAATAGTACTGGAATACATATTTGGCTTTATACCCTTATTTCCCTAAATAGCGAAGTTTTCTTAAAGATTTCATGAAGCATTGGAAAGTGCTTCATAATCTAAGCTTGACGCATGATTTTTCTTACTTGTTTCAGTGTTTTATTATGTCTTTAATTTTAAAATAAAAGTTTTTGAGTAAAAAAAAACTGTGCTCCCAACCATGGAATTTTAAATTTTGTCAATTCAAAAATGTTTCTTATCTAGTAACTCAAAGTATAATTTTTATAGGTCATATAATGCACTAATTACAGTATTTTACTTCAAAAAAAAAAAAAAAAAAAAAAAAACCTTGTTTATTGGAATGAAATTATCTGTTATACATGTTATGTAAATTTTAACATCTTTAAAATGTAAATTAATAAAGTATTTGTTTGACATGTGCACAGATTATTTGAAGTAACTATGAATATCAGCATAAAAGTAAATTGCGATATACAAAATTTTCTGTCATCATACGCAGGATCTGACTTATGAGGGGGCAATTCCCCCAGCCCTTCCCTTTACAGCCCCCCCCCCTTGAAAGTAATTACCATATTTTCCTGTGTATAATCTGCAGATTATCTGTTAAAAAAAACCTTGTAAATTAAAAAAATTTCCTCGAAAGTGCGGATAATCTGATGAAATTCTTTTCAAGAAGAACTGATTTTCATTTCTACCGGCAATTATAAAATGTAAACATTTCAAATATTTGTCTGTTTGGGAATCCACTCGCGGAGCTGCTTGTGACTATTTCACTTATGACATGTATGTTCTAGTGGGAGTGGCCTTCGATTTTTTAAGAATATTTGTTTAGACTTTTAGCAACATGCTTCTATGAAGAATACAGAGTTTCTCAACTTATCTCGATTAAAAATTGCAATCTAATCATTTGTTAGCTGAATCTTCTTTTATTTGTCACGTGGAATACATATAATTTAAAGAATCATGTCCAAAAGAAAATGCATAAGTTATGCAGCTGAATTTAAGCTGGATGTAATAGAAAAGGCAGAAGAAGTTGTAATAGATCAAATGTTCGATTATGGCAAAATAACAAGGAAAGAATTATTCACGGAGTAAGAGTCTCCCTGTTATTATTGAACTATTGTCAAATATTATTGTTAATAGATCAAATGTAATCGATCACCTTAATTGAATGCTCAATTATAGCAGAAGAACAAGGATAAAAGAAATTATTAAACTATTGTCAAATATTATTGATACTATAGATCAGGGCTGTCCAACGCGGCGCCCGGGGGCGCCATGGCGCCCTTTGATGAGTTTTATGGCGCCCTTTTGAAGATTTCATTTTTTTAAAGTGAAAATTCTGTTTAAAAGGATGCTTTATTCAAAATCCTTCATATTTGCTTGAGAGATATTTAAAAATTTTCAATAAGTGTATTTTAGCCATCAAAATGAGAACATTTTTTAAAAAATCACTTATTATTGCGTTTTCTTATTAAGTTATAGCTATTCTTTAGGAAAATGCTATGGACAATATAACAAGAGAAATCGGTATACGTTTGCAATAACTTTTTTAATATGTTAATATGTGAAATGTAGAAAAATAAATGTAAACCCTACTCTCTCCTTTCGTGCATAAAAATCTAACTTTTTTGTTGTTATCACAGTGCTCCATCACTGTTTTATAATACGGGTAAAATGGTGTCATTTTATCTTCCAGGCGTTTAAAATTTTAGCTATTTTTCTCATCTTGCTAAAAACAATCTATAAAAATCGTGCGAAATGATTTTCATCAATGAAATCTTTTTGAGACTATCTTTTGGAACTACTCATGGATTGGTCACTAATATACCTGTCTTTGTTTTTGTATTTTTTATAACGGCATACAAGCGTTTCCAAAATAAATCAAGGAGTATTTACTCATCCTAAAAGAAAACATAACTATATCTCAGATTACCATTTTATCTTAATTAAAAGCCAGATTGAAATTTCTGGCACTTCTTTCTGCTACAAATAATTTTGAGATAGCACATTACAGAAAAGTGTATATTTCGAAATTTACTACAATTTATAGGGTTTTTTTGATTTTTTTCTTATTTACATGAAACTCCACATCCACGAAGAACATTTAGGTCTTCTACTGCGATATGCATTTCTATGTATGAAACACTTCTAAACACACACTGTGAGAAAATTGCGTTTTCGAACTTTTTATGATGGCGCCCTTTACAGTTTGCCAAGAGCTGAAATGCGCCCCTGCTTAGTGAAAGGTTGGACAGGCCTGCTATAGATTATTATTTTAAATTGCATTTATCCTATAAGGACGTTTAAATCAATAGAAACTTTATTTATTAGTATTTTGGAATGTTGAAAACAATGAGCAGTTATGTCTAAACCGCGGATTATACGCCGGTGTGGATTATCTGCTGAAATTTTTTTTAAAGGCTAAAATTTACGGCCATGGATTATAAGCAGGAAAATATAGTAAGCCAAATGAATAAAATTAGGCCCAAAGGGATCAAAGTTCACATATTTTCAAAGATTTAGGAAGATAAGAGTGTATCTCTCTTTGCTTCCAGTGCCCCATTCAGCTGTGCAATAAAAAAACTATATTAGAATATTAACCTTTAAACGTCGCACTATGATTAAAATGTGACACAAATTATTTATTGGTAAAAATCCTGTTAAAACTCAAACATAAGCACTATGAGTATTTTTTTTTCTCAAAAAAAATTTTTTTTTGTGCATGATTTCGAACATGTTCCAAAAATGGAACATTGACGGGAAACAGTTTTTTCACATGTTTTTATAAAATTTGATTAACAACATTTAAATTAAAATCTCTATTTCTGTGCACATTTTTTTACACGATTATAGGTGATGTATAAGCATTTGTCAGTAATAACACAGGTTAAGCAAGTAAATAGCCGGGCTTTGCCCACCGAGCCTTGGTTTGACTCAGGATTCCAGCATATATTCCAGCAAAAATGCTCAAGAAGCGTTATGAAGCTTTCAGAAAAAAGCTTTCCCACTTACTTAAAAAAAAAAATATTACCATGATGGACAGTACTGTATGAAAGCAGTTTTAAAATTATTTATCAACGTTAAAAAAAGAAATATATACAAAAACTAGACAAGAAAATAATAACAATAATAAAAATGTCTGTACTACAATTCACAGCAAAATAATCAAATAAATCAAAATCTAAAAAATACAAAAGAGAAAAAAACTTACCAAAAAACTTTTTAAATATATATATAGCAATACATGTATATTTTCTTTAATTTTTGTATCCTACATTTGATCTATTATCGATGGTAAGTAGGAAAGCATTTTTCACATAGTCTTTTTTCACACTCACAATATTTTTTGTAGTGGTCTTTTGGCATACAGCACATTGTCTTTGTTTCGATGGCATAAGATAATTTAATTGACAAATGCCAATGCATTCCTTTTCAGAATCATCTGATAATTCATAAAAGTATTCTTGCGTCTCTTCGACTGTTCGAATTGGATTTGTACGAGACAGCTCGTCTGTCTAATTTATCCTAACAAACTAAACAAAATCATAGAGTAAATTGAAATAATAAAATCCAAAGTCACCTCTTACATTCTAGCTTATTTGAGTGATAAACAATGTCTAACTATCAACAAACAGGCATGTTCCCCCCGTCCCACTTCAGATCCACATCAGGAGAGTGAGTGTGTGAGAAAGAGACAAGGGGGGGGGGGAGAGACAGGGTGTGGTGTGAGGGTAAAAGAAAGTGTATCAAAGTCATAAACATCTTTTTTTGACACTTACTAAACCACCTCTTATTCAGAATCTTTTTATCAATACATACATGCATGCAACCAAAGAACTTTATAATGTTAAAAAAATATACCTTTACACGCCAATGTTCCATTTTTGGAACATGCCAATTTCTTATCTAAAAGAAGCAATATAAATCCATCTTTTTTTTAAAAACTTGTGTCCCACTAATAAAATGATTATTATCACTTGATCAAACATAGTCATAAAAATATTTGTTAAATTTTGAATTTATTATGAATTTGTGAATTTTGCCCAACGAAATGTCTAAAAGAAGCCCTAAATTGTGATTTTTTCCCTTAGACATGATTTATTGTATCAATGAAATATCGACGCCATAAAATTAATCCATACTTTCTCTACAAATACTAATTTTTAATGAGCAATACGCATAAAAATATATTTTTTGCAGTATTTTGAAGTTAATGTTCCATTTTTTGAACATTGGCGTGTAAAAGGTTAATAATTAACATTTTATTATAACAACATAGTATTCTACCATTTAAAAAAGAAATTCTTTAGTAATTTTTTTTTGGTAGCTTATCAAGTTAAAACCATTAAATATGACCAAGTTGTGATATTTTCTTTTAGCCATCTTATAACACACATTACTAAGCAAAGAAAAAGTTTGCAAAGGGATACCAATGTATCATTTTTTCTACAATTATCCTGTTACTATTTTTTCTTCAAGATGTCACTATCTTTTTTCTGATACCCTGTATACAGATGCGTACTGAGTGCAAAATTGATATATACATGCAATACGTATGAAATTTAATACTAGCCACTGCATGCAAAATTATTCACACAAAAAAATTCTATCGATAGACAGAAGGGGTCTTCCCAAATGATACTTGCTGACGCGCCCCCCATAGCCTTAGTTGGGCCCTGCCTATAAATAGCTAAGATACTCTATAACTAAAATATACTGAAAAAAAAACATAATTTGGCAGCATATTTTCTGGCTACCTATTCACTGTTTTATTTACACAAGCTGCTTTTTTTCCCTAGCATTTGTATATTTTAATATTTATTGTAATACCGTTTATTTATTTTATTATATGAAAAAAAATAAATGATGTATAAAAATCAATCATAATGCATACAGATATATGGATATATGTATACATGTCAATATAGGATTATTATATTTATATAGATAATACATAAACACTCACAAGCATTCATTAGGATTGTTTTCATAGCTGTTTGTATCATTTTTCAATAAATCTCAATTTATAAAGCCTAAATTATGGGGACTAACAAATAGCAATTTTTAAAATGTGAAGGCCTCTATAATGGAAAAATATCATTTTTTTTTAATAATCAATTGAAATTGTCAATATAAATAGTGGACATGTAATAATTATAAGTAAAATTTGACTAAGTGTCTATTTTACTGTACATTATCAATTTAAAAATTAGCTGTAATTATTTATAGTTTAATATGCAATTGATAATTTTTTTATGCGTTATCTTGAACAATGCAATGTTAAGTATGTGAAAGTATTATTAATAATAAAATCTTGATTCAGTAATTTATTCAATTGTACTAAATTTTTATCATTATTAAAATAATTATAATAGTTTGTCCTTTATATGTAATTTATACACACATTTTTTTTCTTGAAGTAATATAAGTTTGTAATTAATACATAATTCAATTACTTTTGTTATTTTCCTTGCTCCAAAGAAATTTGTCCGACTTTCACTTTTAAATTTAATTTCAATAGCGTGCTGTGTTTTGTGTGTAATTTTTATCTGTTTTTAATTATGCTACACTGAGTGTTATAAAATTCAATCAGCAAATTGAGGAGTGTTGATAGAAATCATCAGAGGAAGAGAGATGATCACATGAGTCATTACCGGGAGGGGGGGGGGGTATGGTGTTGGATTTTCCAATATTTGTGAGCATGAAAAATTCTAGATTGTTGAAAGACCTTCTTTCTTTTGGAAAAAAGTAAAAGGTAAGTCGTTTCTTTTTCTTTTTTTAAAACTGTGACCAAGATAAATAATCAAAATAAAAAAAGCAACTATGCAGTCTGTCATTGTGTTTGTCTGATCTATTAAAATATCTAACACCCACCAGACCTTATTTTCTCTATTGCTGTCCATCAATAGCTCATTCGCATTGTTTATTTCTTCCAAAACTGTGTTCCTTACCACGGTTCATAAATATCATGATATTTTCGATATATTATACAATATTTTCAAAAGAGACAACTTACTGCTGATAATAAATATTTCAAGGATAATATAAATTAGAAACTAAAACATAGTGTTCTAAACATAATTTTTTTAATCAAACAGATTAAAGTACTTTTTTTACTTAATATAGTATTAAAAATCAGCTGATTAAAAATAGTGAAAATTTTCTTTATGCACTTACACAAGGCTTAAAAAAAAGAATTAATATCAGCTATCAAAAAATGAGAAATTTATATATATTTTTTTTTTTTTTTTTTTTTTTTTTTTTTTTTTACAAAATATTTTTGTAATTGAATTCACAAATTTTAAGTTGATTAAAAGAAAAGCATTTTTCTCACGTTATATTCCTAAAAATAGAAATAAAATTTCTGGTGAAAAAATATCTTCATGTCACAAAAAATATTATGAAATTTCTTCAAAATGGTAGCAATTGGATCATTTCCATTGTTTCAGAGGAGTTATGGGTTTTATCTATTTTTTATAATACCATTTTCTAAAATAATGTGAACAGAAAATGACGCCATGCTTTAAAAAACAGGCACTTTCCTTCATGAAGATGTTACTATTCAATACTTTTTCACTCTGCCAATAACTCTGAGTTTGAGACATAAGACAAAAAGCTTCAATGAGTAAAAAAGATGTCATATTAAAAGCAAACAATAATTTTCTTTCATAAAACAATATTTTCATCACATGTGCGTCTACAAGACAAGAATTTCTGAGATTTTTACTTACTAGTACAGAGATTACAGGTAGAAGTCAAGAGTTTGAATGTCTGCATTCTAAATTGTAGCTGACAAATGCAACTTTCAAATTTGAGAAATTAGCCAAAACTTGTTAACATGAATTTCAAGGAAAAATGAAAATTTTGTTCATGTTATCAGTATCAAATCTTTGTATGCGACTGTTAAACATGATTTTGACTTGTAGGGACTGTGAAAACAATTCCTGTTAATGAGGTTTACTATATATTAAAAAACAATTGCACATTGAAACAGTTTTTAAATGGTAAATACGATTATGTGAAAAAATAATGTATGTAAATTTTGAGATAATGAAAGGATATTAGGTTCTGATTTCATGGGGAATAAGTTATGACTGTGTCAAAGTAAAATTATTATTTTGTTTAGTTTCCATTTTGTAATATCAAGCATACGAGACTCTATTGATAACTTTGTCAAAAATACTGTTTCTGATAATATAGTTCTACATTTATATGCAAATAAAGTTTAATTTATCAATAATTCAAAAAGTTAAAGCTTTTGAAAATAGTATTTTGGTAACTTTCGATAAAAATTCATTTATTTTAAGAATTACATTAGCAAACATAATATAGATTTTTTTGGTAGTTATTTAAATAAGTTTATTATAAATTAATATAATAATTCCTTAAAAAAATCTTTTGTCAAAATTTTGATAGGTTTCAAATAGTGAGTATTAATAGAAGATATGAAAGTAAATTAGAAAATGTATATATATTTTTTTAAATTAAAAAACAAACATTGTTTTGATATTTTTTATAAATTGCTTTTTCGGTTTCTGTTAAATTTAAAATTAAATCTTCTGTCATGTGATTCAATTCCATGCACATGATTTAATATAAGTGTATTGATGTAGCACAGTTGTGTTTTATATATAAAAGATAAGTAATACAAGGCAACAGTGCAAAGATAATATTGCTGATTAAACTAAATTGTGTAAATTTATTCATAAAATATAATTTCATTGATAAATGAATTTAATTTAGGTGATGTTTAACATTTTAGGTAGCTTTCACTACAAAAAATAAAAAGCTACCTAATGCAGCTGCCCGATGTATAAAATTAAAAAAAAAATTTGGTATATTTTTTCACCGATCAGTTTTTACCCCTCGGACCCGAAAATAATTAATTATCTGAATATTGACTTATGTATATAACCATTATATATATATATATATATATATATATATATATATATATATCATGAAAGGCGGTTCGAGTGACACAGCTTTAAGCCTACCATCGTCTTTAAGCCTACCATAAGGTATCCTCGTAAGGGAGAGGTGGAACTCATATATACAGCTAACTCAACATCAAAGGAAACGTGAAAAGCCACCATATAATAACTCAGCAAATATTGGTCAGAATGGTCCAATTTTTTTAATATAGCCTAATCCTATCCTATAATTTTTACATTTCTACGTGCCGTATATTTTTAGATCTCGATACCCATTTTTAAACCGAAATCGATGGGGTTTGTTCCTAATAATGAAATCTAGAAAACGGCCTGGGCGATTTTATTAAAACTTATATATAATATGAATCTCTTTAAGATAGAGTGAATAAGACTTGCTTAGTTTCTAGGAAAACTCTTGTTTGTTATATATTGGTCTTGGAAAATTGGACTATTTTAGCTCGCGGATTACATGTTATTCTATGGGTTAGCAGAAGAGCCCGGTGTGACAAGTCTTATGTAGCTAGAATCACAGTTAAAACACCCGAATCGAAGCAATAAAAGATTTTTAAACAAAAAAAACAGTTTATCATGTGCTTTAAAACATTCAATAAATATATAGTAAATCAAATTTCTATTTATACCTTTATTTTTCGTAAAGAAGAAAATATTACATTTCTTACATTGGATATTTTTGCATTTTGTGGAAAAAGTATTTTGAATTCTTTTTTAAAATAGGAATTTATTTTTTAATTATACATATTCAATATACTTTCGACTTACGATTTTTTTAAAGTTTTCAAACAAAAATTATTTTAAATTATTTGCTGTTAGATATTTATGTATTCATGCGCGTTTGGGTAGTTTTGTTTTGAATCGGAATCGGAATTGGCGGTAAGCTAAAGCTACGCGCGGCGTCAAAAATCAACTGTAAACATGGGATTCGAAATATTAAAAAATTAATAAAGCATCCCCAAAAGTAAGTACGAAATATAAATATCGAGGTAGTATCTGATGTAATTATTTCCGATTTATTATGCCCAGAGTTGTTTCTATTTACGACAATTTTTTAGCTGTTTACATTATAAATAAGTGCTTCCTGAATACGTATTATGTCTATGGAGTGCAATACAAATTAAACAAGTTGACTATTTTATTTTGAGTTTTCTTTAAAAAAAAAAAATTTCGTTTTCAATGAAAATGCAGGTTAAATTAAAGGTATGACAAACTGAAAATTGTTCCCAATCCCGTGTGTAAAATAATTTATTTGTGAATTTTTTTACCGATCATTTTTTATCCTCAGACCCCAAAATAATTCTCCATTTCAATATTGAGTTATGTATATAACCATTATATAATATATATATGATATATGTCATGTGACAGCTCTCATATTTATTAACCGATTTGAATGAGATTAATTGTGTCCATACTACATACTATGATTCAACGGAGATGATTGGCCTGCTTCATCTGCCATCTTATTTCAAAATAGCAACGATTTATTTTTTTATTAAAAAAATATTGCAAATAAATTAAAAACAGGAAAATATTCTTTTTCTTGAGAATTTTACCTTTCCACAAAGATTCCACGGCATATTTTGTTTTGTCATTATCTTAAAAAATGGCTCAAATATAGCAGTTTGAATTTCTAGGGTTGCTGACATTTTGAAAAAAATCGGAATTTTTTTACGCATGCGCTCTTAACACAGTTTATAATCCAATTTGCATAAACAGGTCTATAAGGCATTCCAAAACTGTTTTAGAACTTTAAAAATGTATGTTGTTTTATTTATAATGTATTTTATACGGTTTTAAACAAGATTAACATACTAATAAATGATTAAATTATTGCACTACATTGTAAATGAAGTTATTTATGCAAAATACTTTCGTTAATAATCATTTATGTTAGTTAAAAATATTCTTAAATCAAGAGTAATCTTGACTGAATGCTTCTAAATATATTTTAATTCCCCTCGTAAAAATAAACTATTTTATCTTCATTGCTTAAACAATGTATCATTCTTTTTATGGTATTAAATGATGGTGGTATGAAATTATAAAATTTTCTGCATAAGTTTGGTTTATTTTTTATCTATAAATGTTTTAAAAATACTTCTATTTATAAATGCTTTAATCCTAAATTTTTGATTTACTCTTCATTTATAACAATTATTTCTAATTTTTATCAGTTATATTTCCTTTGTGATTTTTTTTTCTTTTACGGTGACAATTTTTTATTTTATTTATTCAAAAGTTGGCTATAGTTTAAATCCACACCGTTGGTTTCTGGGAGCGTCAGGTTATTTGGGGGTCTATTTTAGTTCAGTTTTCTACCTAAATATCATGTTTTATAATAAATTTATTTTTGTAAATTTATTTTTCATGAATCTTAAAACGTGATTAATTGTGTTCTTTTTATTTATTGCAGATACAAAAAGACATGAATGTAGATGAACGTCACATCACTCAAGACTATCTTTAAAGTGCGAAATATGCAGCAAAATGGCTTTTTACAAAGAACTTTAGGAAAAGTTCGTTCTGACTCACAGCAAGGAAAACTGTTTGTTTGTGAGGTATGTAGCAAACAATTTTCGAGAAAACGGGATTTAAGCAAACATCTCTTAATTCATACTGGTGAGAAACCTTTTGTCTGTGAGATATGCAACAAGAAATTCTCTGAAAAGGGTAATTTAAGCAAGCATCTGTTAATTCACACTGGTGAGAAACCTTTTATATGTGAGACATGCAACAAGAAATTTTCTCGGAAGAGTCATTTAAATAATCATCTGTTAATTCATACTGGCGAGAAACCTTTTGTTTGTGAAATATGCAACAAGAAATTTTCTCAAAAGAGTGATTTAAACACACATGTGAGAATTCATACTGGTGAGAAACTTTTTGTGTGTGAAATATGCAACAAGAAATTTTCTCAAAATGGAAGCTTAAGAGGTCATCTATTAATTCACACTGGTGAAAAACCTTTTGTTTGTGAAATATGCAACAAGAAATTCTCTCGAAAGTATAGTTTACGCCAACATCTGTTAATACATACTGGCGAGAAGCCTTTTACGTGTCAGACATGCAAAAAGAAATTCTCTCAAAAGAGTCATTTAAATTATCATCTGTTAATTCATACTGATGAGAAACCTTTTGTGTGTGAGACATGCAACAAGAAATTCTCTCAGAAGAGTAATTTAGGCAGACATCTGTTAATTCATACAGGTGTGTAAGCTTTTGTGTGTGATATATTCAACAAAAAATTCTGATGGAATTATATGTCAAGCAAATATCTTTTAATGTATACTAGGGAGAAAAGCTTTGTGTGAGATATACAACAGTAAGTTCTCTTAAAAAGAGTGGTTTAAGAAAGCATCTGTTCAGGCTCTGAGAAAGCGTGTATGGAATTTATACTAACAAGGGCACCACCAAACATGGTGCACACAGATTTTAATGATTTCAAAGTATGTTGTAGGGGTAATACCACTAATTATTCAGCTGAAAGGATTCTTTCAAATGGGCCTTAGTTTTTGAGAAATTGGGGGTCAAAGTTCAGCGTATATTTCAAATACTTATTAGTACGAGCGCCGCATGTGAATCGGTGGCGTCGTGGTAACGACCGAGCCTGCAAGTCGAAAGGTTGCGGGTTCGAGTCAGTCCTCGGCCTTTTACTTATTTTTATGTTTTTTTACACTTCGCAAATTATAAGCAGAATTGAAAATAAGACAGCTTTGAACCTTTTGATATTTTCTGAAGAGGACAGTTTACATTGTCAAAATTTTTTTATTATTATTTTTTCAAAATATGGTGAACTGACTGCATTTCAGGGTTCAATTAAAAGTACATTTTGCAACAAATAAATAAATAAAAATTTGTATTTAATTAAAATTTTGAAAAAGTATAAGAAAATTTCAATATTTTAAAATCTCCACTACTTTAAATATTAATATTTTTAGATTAATCAGTCACTTTTTTTTCTTTTCAAATGTGTATTAAACAATATTGTGCTTAGATTTTTAGATAATTTAATACTGCATTTAATGTAATTTATATTACTAAAATACTTAATTCGTGATAAATATGTTTAAAAATATATTAAAAGGGAAAAAAAAAGGTTTAATCATCATTTGTAAAAATGCAAAAATAAGACCAATAACAAGAAATCTTCATTTATTCTGATAATTACGGAGGAAAGCAGACGATTAAAAAAAGTATTTTTATATGTATTATAAATTTTATCTCATTAAACAGACGATACGGAAAGAGTGTTTTGATTTGTTATAAAAATAGATGTAACCTGTCATTTCTTATTTGTGCAAACGATAACTTATGTTTATGTTGAACTTTGGAGATAAATGTATTTACAGAAAATTGAAAACTTGGATAACTGGCAACAACTTGCATTTTAACATTACTGCATTAATATTTTATTATTTTTTCAAAGATACGCATTACTTGAATAATCTAATCCTAAGGACATTTAAAAAATTGCACCCGAAAATTATTTTGTATTATTTATACATATACAAAAAAACGCAAGTTTTCATTTAGAATGCTATAAAATAAAAAAGCGATAGGAAAAAAAAAATCATTATTTCAGGATTGTGCTTAAAATAAAAAACGCGAATAATAATTAATAAAAAAAAGTTCTAGGCGTAAACTAGTTTTGTCAATAGAAATATTCGTTTAAAAATTGCAGAAAAAAAAAATTCATGAAAAAATGTAAATGTAATTTATTAAGAAAATATCAAAAGCTGTAGAAATTTTGTAATAAAAATACTTAAAATTTGTAACGTGTAAAAATACAAAAATAAATAAATAAAAGCCGATGACTGATTCGAACCCGCAACCTTTCGACTTGCAGGCTCGTTCGTTACCACGACGCCACCGATTCACATGCGGCGCTCGTACTAATAAGTATTTGAGATATACGCTGAACTTTGACCCCCAATTTCTCAAAAACTAAGGCCCATTTGAAAGAATCCTTTCAGCTGAATAATTAGTGGTATGACCCCTACAACATACTTAGAAATCATCAAAATCTGTGTGCACCATGTTTGGTGGTGCCCTTGTAAGAGAAATATCTCAAAAGAGCAATCTGTTAATCTTCGCTTAGTTAATTTGCTAACTGCAATTAACTATTTTGTATATGTCTTTTATAAAAGAACTTTTGCATATTCTTTTATTAAAATAGCATTTCATTTCAAATATTTTACAAACTAAAATGAAACGTCAACCAACAAAAATTTTGCCAATTTAAATTAGCAAATCAGCAGATGGGGAACTTCAAAATATTTTCTGGCAACCCTCCCTTTTAATTCTCACGCTTTATCTTTTATATGATCGCAAAAATATTTCAATAATTTTTTCTTTTGACATAACATAGATTTATAAGTCTGTAAGATTGAGCCTGTTAGCTATTGAAAATTTTTAAGACAGAAGATTTGTTAAAAGTTATTTTTCATGGTGAATTTCTTTGATTTTAAAATTGTCCTTCTCTCTAACTTTTAACCTCTTTAGTCCTGAGACAAATATTACATGGGACTACAAAAATCAGTTTAAAATTTCTATAAAGCATCTCCAAAAATGTATCAACCTGTACATTGATAGTTATGATATGCTCACATAAAAGGAAGCCGAATGATTAATAAAAAAGTGAACGGATTTTAATTTAAAGAGCCTTTTATTTTGTGATACTTGATTTCATTCTTACCGATTTCATAAAGTTTTTTTTTTGATAATTAAATTTCATTATAATATCACTGTATCTCACGCATCTCTTATGTGTTGCTTTCTGCTTAAAAGACTTTGCCAAAACAGGAAATTTTATACCGAAGTACTTCAGTAGACCATGAGGAATGTAGTAACAACGTAACAAGGGTTAAAAATTTTTGATATTAATATTAAATGCTATTATTATTAATATAGCTTCACTTGATTTTCCATATGATGAATAGTCCAAATGCATGCTTATGCTTGATTACGATGCAGCATTATTATGCTTGAAATAACTGCATGTTTTTTAACAGCTTACGTTTATTTTTATAATTCCTATAGCCGAAAAAAATTTGTGGTCTTCAGTTTCTTAAAGTTATCTTTCTTACACTATTCTGTACAATTAATATATAAATGTGAATAATACTGGGTATGAAATTTATGTAATATACAATAAGTATGCAGTTAAGGTCTAGTTCCCACATAATTCAAGAAAAATGTCAAAAGATAGAAGGGAGGGCGGGCTCCCGAATAATGTTTGCCCTAGGTCCCCGCACTGTCTAAGTCGGGCCCTGCACACATTCATTAAAAATATCTAAAGATAATTTTAACAATTCTAGTAGCATTTAAATTAATTTAAAGATTGTTTTTTTTAGTGTCGCCAACAGGCGACATCATGACTACGGAGGTTATGCTGGAAGTATAGTTTTTTAAAGGGTTACTGTCCTGAATTCTCCATAATATGGAAAATAAGATGTAATTGAATGTGTTTGATGCACTGATTGTTTTTTAAAAAGGTCTGATGAGGCTTAAAAATTTAAATAAAGACTGCTGACAAGTGTTTTAAAATTATGTTGTTCTCTTCAGGAATCTATGAAAAGAAAATATCCTAATTTGATTACAATGTCATTACTAATACCTGTAGTTATTAAATTACTTAGTTTCAAGATACTGTGAATTATGATTGATTTTTCATAAGAGTATAAAGATCTGATGTGATTTTTAAATATCAATAAATATTGGTAAAAAAAATTTGATTTTTTTGTTTTCATTTTCCAATTCAATCTCTCTATAAGACTAATTCATTACAATAAACTTATGATTACTATCTCACATTCCCTAATGAAAATGAATTTCGTAGTATTTATAGTTCGTTCAGAGGCACAGTAAAAATAATTCCATTTTATGTTTTGTGGTCTGTAAGGAAAATCCTTTATGGATTATTTAACACCATTTCAAGTGTTTACCAAAAGAAAATGAATTTCTCGGGTTCCTTAAAACATGTTTATGCGGACTGGAATAGAGCAAGCAAAGTGTTTTTTATTCATGAACACTAGCCATACCAGCGTTCAAATCCTTAAAGACCGCTGCTCTGAAACCAGATAATATTTTTCAACAGACCACTAATTTGAAAAATTTAGTTATCCTCAGTACCAGTAACTTTTTTCCCTCTCTAGCGTAAATGCTACAAACGTAAATTTCCGCCACTCTGAGAGAACAGCAACTGATCCCAAATCGCACACTTTTATTTAAAAAATATTAAATAATTAAAAAAACTGAACTGTTCTTTTTCTTCTTCAAAGTAGCAGATCCATTGCTGCAGTTTACACTTTCTCTTCCAAGCAATAATTATGAGAGCCATTTCTTGGCTAGTGGGAGGGGGAATGGTCACTCACAATGTTATAGGGAATTACGGTATATTACTCGTGTATGAGTCGAAGAATTTTAGACAAAATTTGATAGTTAAAATTGGGGGTCGATTTATGCATTAGTTAGTAATAAATTAATAAATTTTCCGCATATAATCGGCGAATAGGGAAATCTTTTAACTAATCATTTATGGCTCAAAATTAAAGAAAGAGATGTAAGCGGACAACCGTTCAAATTCTCTGTGATTGGCCAAAATAATCTCAACAACAATGACCCTGCAGTTGTTCTGCACCCATTTTCTCGATATATAACTCTCTTCATTACAGGGACATTGCTTTCAGCATTTAAATCCCTTTTTATTATTAGCACTTTCCAACAAAGTTGAAAAGTCCTTATGAATTCGGTTTGTCTGTCCGTCTGTCCGCGCTCTAACTCACGTAAATATACTCGGATTGCCATGAAATTTTGGGACGCTATTGACGTTTACCCTAGGACGAACCCTATTGAAAATGAAGTTTCTACCATGATTAGTTTATCTACAGGGAGAGTCAAAAGATTCCCATTACATTACGGCGTATGGGGAAAAATTCCTTTCAATTCCCTTTCAAACATATTAAAATTTAAATGCATTTACAAGGTGCATTAAAATATGTGGTGAAAATGTAGCTATTATTCATTTTCAGGGCCACACAAAAGATTTTTATTAGGTAATGGTAAAAAGGGGAATTGTGTGTGACATATTTTAAATATATTGAACTGTTTCATCTATAATAAAATTGATGTATGTTAATGAGACTTAGTATAAATTATACCATACTGCCTTCCCTTATATAAAGTACATAGCATTTACTGGGACACACAAAAGATTTCAAATAGTATATTTTTTTCGAAAGTACTGTATATGTATCCGATGATGGCTGATGGATAAATAAAATGCATTTCAAGTATGATATGCGCGTATAAGTTTCACTAAATTTATGCTTATTATAGGGTGCTTATAAATGGTATAGTTAATATACAGGGCTACTCAAAAGAGCTCGCCAACGTTACTGAATATGAGCATAAATTATTAAAAAGGTGATTCTTAAATAAATTATACATTTTTACGCTGAACTGCATTAAACTGACTGAATTTACTAAGAAATGTTTGCAGAATTTAGATAAAATGATATACAGAGCCACGCAAACAATTGGATACATGGAGCCTATGAACGATAATCCATCAGAAAGTGATTTCAATTGTTTTAAGAGTGTTTTAAAATAAATTTTAGCTTAACACTGATGTATAATAAAGGTACTAGGCAAACTACAAGGCTGAACAAAGTATTCAAGTATGTTTCCATCTATTAGTATAAATTGCTGAAAGAGAAATTTCAAGCTACTAGGCATTTTTTGGTAAGCTAAATTTTCCCATTATATTGTGTTATATTAGCTGTCAGATCGAATACAGGGCTGTTCAATAGTACTGGAATACATATTTGGTTATATTTGGATTTACATCTATATTTACCTAAATAACGAAGTTTTATTAAAGATTTTGATGAAGCGTTGGAAAGTGCTTCATAATTATGCTTAACGCATGATTTTTCTTACTTGTTAAATTTCAACTTGGGAATGCTTCTAAATTTTTCTCCTAAAAATGCTAGAATGTAAATAAGAAGTACCATATTTTAGCATTCTAAGTTATCAATCTTTCAAGTAATTATCTACTTATACTAGTCCTTATGAGTAAGGCTTGAATAATTTTTTCAAAGATTTTTTACTTTTAAATATTATTAAATTAATGTCAATAGATTTCAAAATAGTTTAAGCTTCTTATGTTTCAAATATACAGTTTTAAAATGTTGAATTAAAAAAATGATAAGAAGAAATTAAAAAAGTTTTAAGTAATTTTTTTTACTTCGATTACAAAGCATTTTGCAACAAACGATCAGAAATGTTGTTCGACTTATGCATGAAAATTCATTTTTTTTCAAAATTTTGCGCAAGAATTTGGGAATTTTACTTCTACACGATTATATACGAAAATATAATTTTATTTTGCATCTCATAAAATTTTTTTAGAAGCTTAGACATAAACTTAAATTTTCTGTTCAAAATCTGAATCGTTGTTAGTAGCGAAAACTGAACTGTGTTCAAGGGAGTGGGGGGGGGGGGGAGTTCAAATTTCAAATGATTATAAAAACGGTAAAATGAGTCGATTCGTTTTCCTTTCTCGCTAAAACTATTCCTTATGTAAATTTTTCTTAAAAGTAAATTTTAAAAATAAATTAAAAAATTTCTTTAGAGGGCGCTTTAAACTTAAGAGTAACCAACAACTATTTTTAACCGTTATTTTTTGTATCTAATTAAATGCTTGCAAAAGCTTAGACTGAAATTTTGAGCTCAAATTCTGAATCGTTGGAAGGGCTTTAGAAGCACAAATTGAACTGTGTCCAGGAGTTGATATTTAACCCTCTCCTCCCACTTCGAACACAGTTAAACTTTGCGCTACTTAATTACTCCCAACGATTCAGATTTTAAGCTCAACATTTAAGTCTAAGCTTTTACAAGCATTTAATGAGATTAAAAAAATAACGGTTAAAAATAGTTGTACGTTACTCCAAAGTCTAAGGCGCCCTCTATCGGCATTTTTAAAAATTTATCTTTAAAATTTATTTTCAAGAAAATACTGATTTAAAGAATAGTTTTAGCAAAACCCGCAAATGAATCGACCAATTTTTCCGTTTTTTATAATCATTTTAAATTCTAACCTTTGAACACAATTCAGTTTGGTCACTTAACCACTCCCAACTATTCAGATTTTGAGCTCAAAATTTAAGTTTAAGTCTAAGCTTCCGAAAACTTTAAATGAGTTGCGAAAAGAACGGTAAAAAATAGTTGCACGTTACTTCAAAGTCTAAAGCGCCCTCTATCGGCATTTTTTGAAATTTAATATCACCCCTTAAAGTTTTGCCCAAGAGTTTAGATACATCCGGTATTTTTGTTATATTGCTTTGTTACTTTATTTTTGTCATTTTACCATGAAAAACGTTTAACTATGTCATATTTGTAATATCACATAAAACAATTCGGTTCCATAACGATCTGCGGATAAAAATCTTTAAATACGATCTCAAAGGTTATCAAACATAACTTATACACAGTATCGATGTGCACTACAAGACATTTGCTGGACAACAGGACGTGTGCCTATCATTTATTGGACTTAAAACGACCAATAGAGGTGCTAATCGCAGCCGTCAGAACGGGAAAATTGTTCTTTTAACTAATGCTAAAGTGCCGTTTTAATCATTTGTTGTAAATTCGTTTGAGGTTTAGATATTCAAATTCGGATAATTTTTATTTTGTCATAAAATCCAGAACACAAATGACCCATAAAAAATTAAATTGTGAATAATAATAATAATAATAATAATAATAATAATAATAATAATAATAATAATAATCTCTGAATGAATTAAAAATACATGCAATTCGATGTGTTTGCAATGAATGCTTCAATGATGATGATTCCTTTGTATTGTAGCATTTCTTACAAATACTAGTATATAACGTAAAAATACAGTGGAATATTTGGTGTTTAGTTTCTTTAAAACCTCTAAATGAATATTTCCTGCATTTCCAAAATTAAACTAATGAATTCTTCCACAACTGTTTTTAAACACATTGTTTTAAAATCAATGTTTTAATTTCTAATTTTCATTTTTAATAAAATTCTTGAAATCGGAAAATTATTCTCACAGCATGCAACATTTTAATTTTAATGAATTAGTTGACAATAAAATACTAGATTTTTTTGTTGGATTGAAAAATTTAAGGGGAAAGAAAACAGAAAAAAACAACAAAAAAGCTATCGAACCTATTTTGTATTTATTACAATCTACTCGAAATGCTAATTTATGTTTGATTTTGTGTTTATAAAAAAGTTTTGCACCCATTTAAATACAAAAAGACAAAATTTTGATCTTAAATCTAAACCGCCTGCTTTCTGACACATTTCTAAGTTCATTTATATTCCAAAAAGTTTCAAATTGGTACATGTTCTAATTTACATTCTACGTATTCAAACAACTTACATCTACTTTTTGATAAAACAGAGGTATTTTCAAAAAATGCTGTGAAATTTTGTATTTTGTACTAAATTTATGCATGTGACAGACCGAAAAAATTGTTAATTAAGCACTATTAAATTGTAACTCATTTATCAAAAAATACAAAAATCCACTCGATACCAAAATATTTTTTTTAATTATTTAAAAGATGAGTTTGTTAACATGCCAGATAATTTTGTATTGTTGAGTGGGGAAAAATACCGAGGATGTTTGTGCATTTGGAACAATTGGACAGTATAGAATTACTTCAATATCTTGCATATGCAATGTTGCAGCCAAGTACAAAACTGCAAAACAACAAGCTTTTTCTCAGAATTTTACAGCGATAGAATGCCAAATATACAAAATATCCATACAATATTTTTTCTAGAGGAAACGAGTATCTCTGAGTAATTGAGAAGTTCATTCCCGCACATGATCAAATTCTCAATTTCTTTAAGGCCAACTACTACTTTTTCAATATACTCTGAGACAATAAAAAATTTTGATGCCTCGTCATATATCAGAATTATGTAAAAAAATACTAATTTGGTATAAGACTGCTTGTCTATTTATATCTAAGATCAGTTGTAATTCAGTAAAGAATTTTATTAGAAACTTTTAAAGAAACATTTATGTGTCCTAAAATGGACTGGTCATGAATAAAATATATTTTAAAATTCAGTAACATGCGAAGTATGACAGTTCATTTTATTCTTGCACGATTTTTATATAAGATGTCAGGTGATATTTACTGCGATTCTTGAGTTTACTTTTCAATAGCAGCGGTATATGGTGCTGCAAAACTTTTTTCCTTCTCTTACATATACACATACAGGGTGTTTCTAAATTCATGGTCCAAACTTTAAGGGGTGATAGCACACATCAAGACAAACAATATTTAAATAGGAAACCAAGGGTCCCAAAGTCTTCCGAAGGAGATAGGCGCCATTAAAGTTTAGGGTCCAAAAATTCAAATGATTATGAAAAACAGAAAAATTAGTCGATTCGTTTAAGGTTTTCAGTAAAATTATTCTTTATGTCAGTATTGTCTTGAAAATAAATTATAAAGATAAATTTCAAAAAATGACGATAGAGGGCGCTTTAGACTTTAGAGTAACGAACAACTATTTTTTACCGTTATTTTTTGCATCTCATTAAAGGATTCGTAAGCTTAGATTTAAACTTAAATTTTGAGCTCAAAATCTGAATAGTTGGAAGCAGTTAAGTAGCACAAACTTAACTGTGTTCAGAGGGTTTTAAATTCAAATGATTATAAAAAACGGAAAAATTGGTCGATTGATTTGCGGTTTTCACTAAAACTATTCTTTATGTCGGTATTTTATTGAAAATGAATTATAAAGATAAATTTCAAAAAATGCCGATAGAGGGCGCTTTAGACTTTGGAGTAACGTACAACTATATTTTACCGTTATTTTCGCATCTCATAAAAATTTCTTAGAAGCTTAGACATAAACTTAAATTTCGAGATGAAAATCTGAATCGTTGGGAGTGGTTAAGTAGCGCAAACTGAACTGTGTTCAATGGAGGTGGGGAGGTTCAAATTTCAAATGATTATAAAAAGAAGGAAAAATTGTTCGATTCGTTTGCCGTTTTCGCTAAAACTATTCTTTATGTCAATATTTCCTTGAAAATAAATTTTAAAGATTAATTTTAAAAAATACCGTTAGAGGGCGCCTTAAACTTTGGAGTAACCAACAACTATTTTTAACTGTTATTTTTTGTATCTAATTAAATGCTTGTAAAAGTTCAAACTTAAATTTTGAGCTCAAAATCTGCATCGTTTTGAGTAATTAAGTGCGGAAATTTGAAATGTGTTCGAGGGGTGGGGAGGGTAACATTTTAACTCCTGAACACTGTTCAGTTTCCGCTTCTTAACCCCTCCATCGATTTAGAATTTGAGCTCAAAATTTAAATCTAAGCATTTGCAAGCATTTAATTAGATACAAAAAATAACGCTTAAAAATTGTTGTTGGTTACTCTAAAGTTTAAGGCGCCCTCTATCGGTATTTTTTGAAATTAATCTTTAAAATTTATTTTCAAGGAAATATTGACATAAAGAATAGTTTTAGCGAAATCGGCAGACGAATCGACCAATCTTTCCGTTTTTTAAAATAATTTGAAATTTGAACCTCCCCACCCCCATTGAACACAGTTCAGTTTGCTCTACTTAACCACTCCCAACGATTCAGATTTTCATCTCAAAATTTAAGTTTATGTCTAAGCTTCTAAGAAAATTTTATGAGATGCGAAAAATAACGGTAAAGTATAGTTGTACGTTACTCCAAAGTCTAAAGCGCCCTCTATCGGCATTTTTTGAAATTTATCTTTACAATTCATTTTCAATAAAATACCGACATAAAGAATAGTTTTAGTGAAAACCGCAAATCAATCGACCAATTTTTCCGTTTTTTATAATCATTTGAATTTAAAACCCTCTAACACAGTTAAGTTTGTGCTACTTAACTGTTTCCAACTATTCAGATTTTGAGCTCAAAATTTAAGTTTAAGTCTAAGCTTACGAAACCTTTAATGAGATGCAAAAAATAACGGTAAAAAATAGTTGTTCGTTACTCTAAAGTCTAAAGCGCCCTCTATCGTCATTTTTTGAAATTTATCTTTATAATTTATTTTCAAGACAATACTGACATAAAGAATAATTTTAGTGAAAACCACAAACGAATCGACCAATTTTTCTGTTTTTCATGATCATTTGAATTTTTGGACCCTAAATTTTAATGGCGCCGATCTCCTTCGGAAGACTTTGGGACCCTTTGTTTCCTATTTAAATATTGTTTGTCTTGATGTGTACTATCACCCCTTAAAGTTTGGACCATGAATTTAGAAACACCCTGTATGTATATATAAATTGTACTCTGGAAAAAAAGATAATTTTGCAACAATTTTGCTGTCATAAACTGGCATCTCAGCTGACATATCGCAAACACTGCAGTTTAGTAACTACTGCATTCTCAAAGCTGGTAGACAGGAGGTGCTGGGTAGTGCAAACAGTAGTAACAGGGCCTGGTTTCTACCCCTCCTCTTCTCTGGGTATTAATATAAAAGAAGGTAGTTAAATATATGGAGTGGTTCTCAGTCAACCATGCAATTTCGTTCGATGGGGCCCGTTGCATATATTAAACCTTCTTCCCTCACACCAATACTTAGAGAAGAGAGAGAACAAAATACGGACCCCAATTTACTGCCTATTGCTCGGGGCGTCATCTGTCTTTACTATTTTAAACTAAAATTAACAATCACAGAAAAAAATGGTATTTTACATAACTCACCTAAAAGGATTTTTTAAATAGCTGTTACCATTTGTAGGTTATTGAATTTTAAAATATGTCAGTCCGTTACATTTATTCGCTGTAGGACGATGGCTGAAAAAAGCACATAGAAAAAATAAAGCTGGCCTTGGTACGTTGGTTAAAGGTTTACTTGTACTGAAACTACAAACCCAAACTCGGGTTTAACTCTCACAAACAGGTTATTGGTCTAACCCAGAATAAAATCTAAAAAATAGACACGAACACAGCTTGCATTCTACAGTTAAAATTATTCATAAAGCAAACTTACTTTTACTGAAATTTTTTTTTCGATTCATCATTCATTCGATCACTCAGATTATGTTCAAAACACATGAATAACAAAAAAAATAATAATATTAATTACTCTTTAGACAATTAGCTACATAAATATTAAATAAAAATGTGATTTCGACAATTACATTAAAATCCCGTAAGACATGGTGACGTCACTGCAACGTCGTTGTGAAGTCACATTGTGACTTTGTAACCATCGATTGTCGATGTGAAGTGACAGTGACTAAAATGTGAAGTCGATATGGCCGTTTTAGAGCTTTTTTGTGACGTCACAACGTCACCAGTCTGTGAAAAGTGTGTCATTTATGACTACTTTGACATTAACATTGTGACAAATTGTAAAAATTTTTTTAGAAAGTCACATCTTAGTCACAATGTGACGTCACTGAGTGGTGGCATTTTCGTCACAGATGTGATGTGACCAAAGTGACTCACAGTGACGTCATTGTGACGTCACTGTGACCAAGCATGCTATGAGGGATGGAAATCAGTTTAGAATGCACGAAATGGATGATAAAAGAAAATCATAATTTTAAAGCTCTACAAAGAAAAAAAAACAGATTTTTTAAAAATGCATCTCTGTAATTTATTAAACCAAAATAAATTTCTAAAGATTTATTAAACAAATTTATAACAGCATTATAGTTTCTATGAATAACAAATAAGTAAGATGACAGCCCAACATCGTCGTAAAGGGAAAAATTTGGAAGAGTACACAGGTCACTGGCGGGTTAATACTTCCCACATGGGTTGGGTTAGAAATGGACGAAACGTTTAGCGTTCATTCCGGGTCCAGCCTGAACCAAGAAATTCTGGTCAATGCAGATCTCTATGAAGAAAGAAGACGCCGTGCTTAACCTGGAAGCAAAAGAAGTCTGGCCCAACCCAAATCTGCAGGAAAATATACGGCCGGCCAACACCAAAAGCAGAAAGATCTGACCCAGCCCGAGCCTTGTGGATTTAAACTGGCATGTCCCACATAGGGACCAAACTACTTTCCCTCCCAAATCATTTCCCATGAAGATGCGTTGTGTTGTTTTGCAAATACTTTATTAGCACAAGAGGGAGGGTAATAGGCTCTTTTCCCTCCTTGATCAGCCCTTGATACGAGGTTATCTGATTTAACATAAAAATCATGTTTTAAACATAAAATAAATGTGATGAAACCAGACAATATAATAAAGAATAATTTTCAATTTTCTATTCATAAAATCTATCATAATTTCTTAATGAATGGTTGTACTATCGAGTTGAAGATGGTGTCATTCGATTCATAATTAAAACATATATAAGAAACGACACAACATTTCACATACTTAAAAAATCCCCCCACCTTTCATGAGCTAAAATGTCTTCCAAACCATTGTAAAAAGAACTCTATCTTTTAAGAGATTTAATGGATCTCCATTTCTAGAGCATAAACGAAGTTCTTGCCCAATTTTGTTGAGTGGCCATCAGTTATTTAAGAAGTATTTTAAGTGTCTTACAAGGAAGGTCTCCATACTTGGCATACTCAAAATTTTTTGAAAAAAAATACTAATTAAACTACTTATGTAGGTAATAAAGGATCAATCAAATTTAGCGGCGGAATAACAATAGGAAATATGTAAAAAAATAAAATCGAATATTTAGCGTGAAAAGACCAAGTGGCGCGCGATTTGGCGAACAGCACTTTTCCCCACCAGAAGCAAACGATTTTAATGTAACTGAAAATTGTTTCTTAATAGATTTTTTTAAATGCATTTAAATTGTATTTAATGACTTTAACCATAAACAAAGAGAGAATTTAATATATTCTATACATGTATATATATATACAGGGTGGTCATAAAAAAACTTTGCCGATATACGGAGCTCTAGCGGCCAGTCCGCTCAACCGATCGAGATGAAATTTCAGATATAGCTATTCAGAGGTATGAGCTCGAGATTCTGTGAACGGCAACAAAATGGCACTCACGGTTACGGTTACAGTTACAAAAACTCGAAAATTTCCAATGGCAACACCCATTTTTTTTCATCGCAAAATGCTCAGCGCATGTAAAAACCCTAAAGAGCGTTGGAACCGTACGTGTATCGCAAGAAACGGACATGTTATGCACGCACAAAAAACCGTTCTGGGAATCCTCCCCCCTATAGAAAAAACTCGATTGGGGTGCAAAGAGGAAATTTGCATATGACACAGAGTCAGTACACTAATATCTGATTACAATACAGATCGGAGAAACTAAAACTTTTATTTTGATTACACATTTTCCACATGGGTGCCATCACAGGCAATTAATGGTGATGGCATCCATGTGGAAAATGTGTAATCAAAATAAAAGTTTTAGTTTCTCCGATTTGTATTGTAATCAGAGATTAGTGTACTGACTCTGTGTCATATGCAAATTTCCTCTTTGCACCCCAATCGAGTTTTTTCTTTGGGGGGTAGGATTCCCAGAACGGTTTTTTGAGCGTGCATAACATGTCCGTTTCTTGCGATACACGTACGGTTCCAACGCTCTTTAACGTTTTCGCATGCGCTGAGCATTTTGCGATGAAAAAAAATGGGTGTTGCCATTGGAAATTTTCGAGTTTCTGTAACTATAACCGTAACCGTGAGCGCCATTTTGTTGTCGTTTACATAATCTCGAGCTCATACCTCTGAATAGCTATATCTGAAATTTCATCTCGATCGGTTGAGCGGACTGGCCGCTAGAGCTCCGTATATCGGCAAAGTTTTTTTATGACCACCCTGTATATTGTATTCCACATGTATATTGTTTATTCCTGTAGTTATTTAATTTACTTCTGGAAAAAAAATTATTTTCATAAATGAAAAATTCATATTGAGAAACAATAATTTCATAGATTCAAGCGTATTCAAAAATAAAAGTCAACTGTTTCCATGGCAACGAAATCGAGTCTTCAATGTTCAATTGGACTTTGAGCTTGAAACAATTTTAGTTAATTTAAATTATGAATTTCGATTTAAATCGCAAATTTTGATGATTAAATTTGAATATAAATACATATAAATATCGATATAACAAAATTATACTTAAATCAAACTAAAATTTTCAAAACTAAAATTATTTAAATTAAATTTATCTAAACAAGTTCAGCATGACACTTTTTCCCCTTTCAATTTATTTGATGTGAAAAAGTATTTTTTGAAATTGCATTCTGTCGCCAACCAAAGATAAATCGCCAAATAATGAAATTTTCATTATTTTTTTACGGAAGGTTCCGCCGAAATTTTTTAATAAACATATATAGCCTCATGAGAAGGTCATTCTGTATTTTTGTTCAGATTTTTCAGAGTATGCCCGTATGGAGACCTTCTTTGTTAAAATTGTACAGATCAGAAGCCTCATTCATCAACTCAGCAAGTCATTGTATTTTAATCACACTTTACACAATATTCAACATCCACATTTTATTTATTTTTAAGTTGCATAAGTATTTATAATATAAAATTCTTAGAAGTTTTCAATAGAAATAAATAATAGAAGAAAATAAACCAAATAGAAATATTAACTGAAACCGAATCTATTCTATGAAATTCTTACCATTTAGCAAATTAATGTTTTTATAATTTTTGTTTCTGAAAAACAATTTTGATGGTCATATATGTAAGATCTTATCTAAATAGGCAAAAGAATCTTCCATTATCTTAAAACTAAAATTATAACAAGCTAAAAATGACAAAAAAATACATTTAAGGACATATAAAAACCTTATAGTTCCTTAATCGTCACTCCCATAAGTGAAATGATTAAGGGGTTAATAAACTGATCAGCATGTGATAGTTATGCGTAATCAGTAACTTTATGCAGATAAATATTGATTAAAAATTTTTATTTGAGAAGAAATTGAAAAATGAGATTGGTAAAACAAAAATTCAAGATCACATGTTTAATGAAATTTGACACTCTAATAAGAAGCATCATCCGTAAATATGAATTAGTTGATCATTTTTAGAGCATCTTTTTTATAAATTCTCAAATTAGTTTATTTAAAACATTTACATGTCTTTAAATGTACTTTTTTCACTTTTAGCTTGTTATAACTTTATTTTAAATACATACTAAACGACTTGATAATATTAAAATGATAAAATCACCCCTAAATAGGCATATTTGGAAACCGTTACATGTACTCAATTATCATTCATCCTGAAGTCCACTGCTAATTGGCTAAATCGTATCAAGATGGCAGTATCAGATATTTTATGCCATAGGATTTTATTAATATTTATATTAAATTAAAAAAGATGATCTTACTAACTTAGTTTAAATTTGGTAAAAAGATGTATTGCAGACCAGATTATTAAAGATTAACTAATGTTTTTCTTCTCCCAACTACACGTTTTGCTAATTTATTTTCAAACATGATTATTTAAATATGTTATTTTTCATAAGTTATGAAATGCAGTTACTAGGTAACTGAGGATACAAAAAGAAAGTAAATGTATATATATATATGTACAGGGTGTTTCAAATTCATGGTACAAACTTTAAGGGTTAACAGTACACATCAAGACAAACAATATTAAATAGGAAACTTAGGGTCCCAAACGTCTTCCGAAGGAGATAGCCGCCATTAAAGTTTAGGGTCCAAAAATTCAAATGATTATAAAAAACAAAAAAAGTGGTCGATTCGTTTGCGGTTTTCACTAAAACTATTCTTATGTCAGTATTGTCTTGAAAATAAATTATAAAGATAAATTCCGAAAAATGCCGATAGAAGGCGCTTTAGACTATCAAATAAGGGACAACTGTTTTTTAACGTTATTTTTTGCATCGCATTAACACTAGAACGCCTGAAATATTGCTACCTCCTAAAACGCCAGCATGTGCCATTTTGACACTGGTCGATATTATGCAAAAAAGTTCGCAACAAATGTACAGTTTAATATTCTTTTTTACAAATACATGTAGAACACACAAATAATGTTAAATCTAAAAAAAAAAAAGAAAAGAAAAAATTTACAAGATTAAATTAAAATTCTTAAAGTACACACAATATTTGTAATATACTATATACACACACATATTTGTAAAATACTCTTAATTTTTCGATATATAGAGAAATATATTTCACACACAAATTATATTTTATCTATAGTATAAGAACAATTTTGCTTGATGATAAGAGCATACATATGGCACACACGAATAATTATTATGTCTATAACTTAAGAATATTTTTGCAAGATAATATGAAAATATAAAGAAGTGAAATAATTACATTACTAACAGTCAATACATTAGTAGGTGATATTTTTTGTGCATTTGCCGCATGCCATTCTATTACAAGAAGAACATACATTATTTGACACATTTCCATGACATTTTTTAAATTTGCATTTCTTACGCTTAGAAGAATTTTCAGTCCGCAGTTCTTCTTCATCTCCCCCGCTTCTTTTAGTGGATTTTTCAGTGTATTTTGATCGCATTGCTTCAGCTAGTGTTTGTATAAATACACGCCTTGTTATGTTTTTTCTCGTTACACGTTTAAAAACAATCCAAGCGTTTATGGCAGCAAAGTCTAAAATATTGTAGAATGTGTGAATTGGCTATCTTCTTGAACCTGCTTTGACTGAGTACTGTCTTGCCATTTGGTCGACAATATCTACGCCACATTTCGTTTCATTATAAAAACTGACGGTTTCAGGCGTTTTCTTTGAATTGTTAGCAATTGTGATGCTTGAATGCATAGAACTAAGAATTATCACATTTTTTTCTTTTTAGATTGATAAACTGTAAGTGTTGAGCTCGATTCTTCATTCTTCAATATTTTTGTTGTGTGCAACTCTTCTTTTTCTGATTTTACACAATCTGGAATTTCTCGTCTGGCCCTATTTACTGTGCCAGCTAAGCTCGTCCGCCTTTCTTTTAGTTTCTTTGCCAACTCAAGATAAGTAAAAAAAATTCAACTGTGACATTTCTTCCCATATTTTTAAAAAGTTCTATTAATTTTAAAATCACATACTCAGAAAGTCTCTGACTTTGATCTCGTTCTTCATTTCTTCCTAAGTACGGATATGCGTTTAAAATATACTTACATTCTAAATCTGCAGCTATCCAAAATTTTTGCCCGTATTTATCAGGATTTGATGCTATTAACTGAGTAAACGGACAGCAAGTCTTACTTGGAAACAATTGTTCATCAATTGTTTTGTTCTGGCCTGGTTTGTAACAGCTTATGCAATTTACAATAAAACGATTCCATTCTTCTGAAATCATTGCGAATTTATCATCTTTAATTCGATTACGACGAGTTGATTTGATATCAAGACGCAAAAATCTTGATATTTCACAAAATTTGTCTCTGGCCATGGTTTCTTTACAAAAATTTATACCCCATTTTGTAGACCATAATGAATGAAGTTCGAGGTTACTAGCTCCTGAAACTCCACGTGCATATAAAATCGAAATGTAAGCTAAAAGTTCCTGTTCTGAAAGAGACCAAGCATCATTTTCTAATACTCGGCGAGCTTCTGTGTTTGTGCATTTAATTATATGATCTAAAATCTTTTGTCTATAAAAAGCAACCAAGCATTCAAAACACTGTCATAATTCACATTTCTTTTTGCATAACTAGTTGGACCACTAGCTTCTAGCAAAATATTTTGTATTGCTAATCCACTTGTTGCACTTCCAGAACCACATTCTTTCCAGCGTGAGCCATCGCGAGCCATAAATTCAGTCTGATTTCAAGAATAATTAATTTAAATATCCCCATCGCTTTCCGATTCAGATGATACAACAGGAATAAAATTTTCACTATCAGATTCATCATAAAGTCAGATAATTCTCCACCTTCCGATTCATTATCTGACAATTCTCTCAGAAGCGCGGTAATATCATCCGCAGTAAGCTCCCTTTTAAGAGACATTTTAAATTTATTCATAAAATGTAAAAAGAACGAAAGAAAATCTCACGAAATTTTACTAATCATAACTCGGAAGCAATCATATATGTACTATCGTTGTGAGAAATAAAACCTCAGTGGCAGGTGTTGTTGCAACTGAAACAAATCAAGTGATGACCAGGTGTTGCAAAAACATTCTGAGTTCCCCCTGAACTACGATAGTGTGTGGAATTATCGCACAGAAGAACGAAATTAAAATTAGGGGAAATGAAATTATTGCGGTGTCCAATTGACAGCAGTCCGGCGTTTTAGGTAAATTTGCCCGTAAACCAAATTTGAATAAATCGATTTACAAAAAAATTTCGATGCGAGTTCTACCCACATATTTATTAAAAGTCGAGAGACATAAAACATTTCCTTTATAATTTACAGATTTTACATAGAAATTCACATGCTTCGGTGTCGAAACGACACCGTCCGGCGCTCTAGTGTTAAATTTTTTTAGAAGCTTAGATATAAACTTAAATTTTGAGCTCAAAATCTAAACCGTTGGGAGTGGTTAAGTAGCACAAATTGAACTGTGGGAGGAGGTTCAAATTTCAAATGATTATAAAAAACGGAAAAATTGGTCAATTGATTTGCGATTTTCACTAAAATTATTCTTTATGTTAGTATTATCTTGAAAATAAATTATAAAGATAAAATTCAAAAAATGCCGATAGAGGGCACTTTGGAGTAACGTTCAACTATTTTTTACTCTTATTTTTGCATCTCATAATTTTTTTTTTAGAATCTTAGACATAAACTTAAATTTTGAGATGAAAATCTGAATCGTTGGGAGTGATTAAGTAGTGCAAACTGAACTGTGTTCAGGAGTGGAAATATTACTCTCCCCACCCCTCGAACACAGTTCAATTTTCCGCTACATAATTATTCAAATCGATGCAGAATTTGACCTCAAAATTTCAGTTTGAACTTTTACAAGCTTTTAATTAGATACAAAAAATTACGGCTGAAAATAATTGTGGGTTACTCTAAAGTTTAAGGAGCCCTCTGACGGAATTTTCTTGAAGATATCTTTAAAATTTATTTTCAAGGAAATATTGAAATAAAGAATAGTTTTAACGAAAACCGACCATTTTTTCCGTTTTTTATTATCATTTGAAATTTGAACCTTCCCACCCGCATTGAACACAGTTCAGTTTGCGCTACTTAACGCTTTCAGATTTTCATCTCAAAATTTAATTTATGTCTAAGCTTCTGGAAAAAAATATGAGATGCAAAAACAACGGTAAAAAATAGTTGTACGTTACTCCAAAGTCTGAAGCGTCCTCTATCGGCATTTTTTTTATTTTATCTTTATAATTTATTTTTAAGATAATTCTGACATAAAATCGCAAATCAATTGACCAATTTTTCCGTTTTTTATAATCATTTGAAATTTGATCCTCCCCTCTACAGTTCACTTTGCGCTACTTAACCACTACCAACGATTTAGATTTTAAGCTCAAAGTTTAATTTTATGTCTAAGCTTCTAAAAAAATTTAATGAGATGCAAAAAAATAACGGTAAAAAACAGTTGTTCGTTACTCCAAAGTCTAAAGAGCCCTCTATCGGCATTTTTTGAAATTCATCTTTATAATTTATTTTCAAAACATTACTAACATAAAGAATAGTTTTAGTGAAAACCGCAAGCGAATCGACTAATTTTTCTGTTTTTTATAATCATTTGAATTTTTGGACCTTAAACTTTAATGGCGCCTATCTCCTTCGGAAGACGCTTGGGACCCTTAGTTTCCTCTTTAATATTGCTTGTCTTGATGTGTACTATCACAGCTTAAAGTTTGCACCATGATTTTAGAAACACACTGTATATATATATTTGTGTATATACATATATGTATGTATATATATACATATTATGTAATACTACAAATCAACGTCTACAACCAAATACAACAAATTTAAACTCGACAAGCCAATAAAATAGAATTAGCAATAGTGGAACAATTACAGATAAAATTGGAGATTGTGGTACATGGCTTGTTTTGAAGGGTTGTATATCATGTCAAAAAAGTATATTAATAAAAAATGTTTTATGCCATTGGAAAACATATATAAAATTCCACCAAAAATTACATACGTAACTTAAAAAAAAAATCTGACAAATATATTGAAAGTATTTCAAAATAAAAGAAAAAGAAAACCCCTACTTGGAAATTTTAAGATCCATAATTTACTACTGAAATACCTTAACGAGTTGCATCATTCTGTTTAAACAAATGGAAATTTGAAAATCGTCTGAGTTGCCATAGGAAAAACATTATGGTGCAAAACATAATATTCTTTCTACAGTCTCAGAAACATTGAACCAAATTTAGAAAACATTATACAACTAAATCCGACATGCTTAATAAATTACAAGTTAGTCAGATACTTTTTGTAGTTATTGCAGAAGGGAGAGATCAGACGGAAAATAAAAACATTTTATTTTTCCACAGCAAATTTTTACTGACATAAAAAAAACCCACTTTTTTTTATAATATTATGAAACAGTAAAATTTTGACAAATTATTCTAGTTGTACTGGATTATGCTTCATAGTCTATGCTTGATGTATGAATTTTTGTTCTTGTTCTTCTTTTTAATATTCAAACAGTTAGAAAGTGTTAATGATTTTGGTTTATATGTCCATGCTCTAACTCTTGCAGATAGATTCGAATTACCTCAAAATTTATTATGTTATTGGCATTTTCTACCGCACAATCAATATATAAAATGAAGTCTATAGTATGTGAAGTTAATTTACAGGGATAGTCAAAAGTGTTATGCAACATTAAGGTCAATAGGGAAAAAGTTGCAAGAACATACTGATTATCCCTACGATTTATCGGATGCGTGTTTAAAGTTAGCTTTCGAGAAAATTTGTTGTTGGAAATTTCTCACAATTATTTACCAGTATGAATTAACTCATGTTTGTGTAAATCCCATTTAAGAGCGAATTTCTTGTTGCATATCTTACAATAAAAAGATTTCTCAACAGTATGAATTAAAAGATGTCTGGTTAAATTACTCTTAAATTTATATTTCTTGTTGCATATCTCACATACAAAAAGGTTCTCATAAGTATGAGTTAACATATGACTGGTTAAATGACTCTTTTGGGTGAATTTCTTGTTGCATGTCTCACATGGAAAAGGTTTCTCGCCAGAATGAATTAACTGATGTGCGCTTAAATTTTTCTTTTGAGAGAAATTCTTGTTGCATATGTCACACCAAAAAGGTTTCTTACCAGTATGAATTAACAAATGTCTGCTTAAATCACTTTTATCGGAGAATTTCTTGTTGCATATATCACATATAAAAGGTTGCTCACCAGTATGAGTTAAGAGATGCCTGCTTAAATTACTCTTTTGAGAAAATTTCTTACTGCATATCTCACAAACAAAAGGTTTTTTACCAGTATGGATTAGGAGATGTTGGCTTAAATAACTTTTATGAGAGAATTTTTTGTTGCATATTTCACATATAAAAGATTTCTCACCACTATGAATTATCAGATGCTGGCTCAAATTGTTTTTTTGTGAAAATTTCTTGTTGCATATTTCACATACAAAAGATTTCTCACCAGAATGAATTAACAGGTGTCTGCCTAATTGACCCTTTCGAGAGAAACTCTTATTGCATATCTCACACACAAAACATTTTTCTTGTTGTGAGCTAGAAGCTGTTGTTCCAAAACTGTATTGTAAAGAAATATCTTGCTGCATATTTCAGACTTTAAAGATAGTTTTAATTTATCTAATGAATTTCTAACTTTACTGCTTTATCCATCTGCAATAAATAAAAATAATTTAATTACTTTTCACAATTCATGAAAAAACAGTATTAAAAAATTAATTTATCATGAAAAATTAAAATCAATGTATTAAAATGAATTGAAATAATATTTCTATCATATTATTAAAAACTACAATAGAAACCTAATTATCTGATGCTTCGAGAACCAAAAGTGCATCAAATTCCATTTCATAATGGAAAATTTGCACGTTTTTTAACTTTACCACGATACAATAGAACATGAAAAAATATGAAAGATGTTTGGTGTATGCATTTTTTTATGTTGAGCTTTTATTATTGATTTATGATTGTTTCAATCTAACACTATTTACTGTATCCTGAAAGCACTGCGTAATACTTCTGATGTCAGAGTTCAATGATAACAAACGACATAGTTATTGTTCAAGTGCCTCGCTTTTCAACTTGTCTTTTAAATATTGCTTTTTCTGAAATTATTATAATTGAGAACACAAAGCCATATTGTAAATACTGTATTGCGCCTCTCTGCACTAATACAGCTGATATTTCTAGTGAAAAGTTTTTTTCAATGTACTAAAATCCCTTTCCATCTCTGTGCTTATACATGATTGAAATAGTTTCATTTCAAAATATAAATAAAGGAAGTAAATAACATGTAAAGTGCTTGAAATTGTGATAATTTAAAACTACAGTGATTTCACGGTTAAAGTTAAAGTGAAAAACTTTCAAAAATTTCGAATGGCAATACCCAATTTTTCATATGTAAATTCATCAACTCATTGTGAAAATATAAATTGCATTGGCATGATACACATCCGATAAATATTGGTGGCGTAAAAGACTTTCAAAATAAACTTATTGCTAAGGATCAATTACAATGATTTTAAGCAGACGATTTTTTTTTCACTTATGAACTGAGTAATGTTGTATGATTTGTTTTTAAATGAGTTTTTGAGTTTTGTCCGTGTATACAGAGTGAAAATAAAAATTTGATAATTTGTTTTACAGTTCTGAGTATTACATTTCATAGGAACTGATGATTAGGATTCAGCGCCATGGTATAACACTGACAATCATAGTCATACGTGTATCATTCAAAAGCCATTTATGATTTTTGAATGTGTTGATGAACGTGCAGGAAAAAAAGTGGTTTTCTATTCAAAAATTTTTAAATTGTAGCTGTAGTTATGAGAGTGCTATTGTTTTAAATTATCACGATCTTGATTATATACCTTCAAGTATGTAAATTTGAAATATCCTTTTGATTGGTTCAGCAGTTAGTTCACTTGGAATACATATATCGGGGAAGTTTTTTTATGATCACCTTGTATATCTATACAGTATACTCCCTCAAATCCAGAACCGTAAAATCCGCAATTCTCTAAAATCTACATATAATTTACGAATGTAACATTCAGATCAGATATTGGGACAAAATTTGACTTTTTAAATTTTATATCTATTTCACACATATTATAATTTTTTTTATTTCATATATATTATAATTTTTGATAATATTACTGAATTCATGTTTTTTCATGAAGGTAGAATAAATTTATTTCTCAAATTAATTCAAGATATTGCTAATATTGTTTGTAATCACAATCTTCCTACAAAACTGATTTATGTATTAATCAAGCTTTTTTGGTTAAAAAGTCTGGCTAAAGGTATCCGACTATGTTAAAAATGCAATTTTGGACCAAAATTGTCAAAACATTTTTTTTTTTTTTATTTTAATAAAGATCAACTTTTTATCTTTCCAAAACTTAGTTTTTTTTTATTGTATGGTAAATAGATCCAGAGTTATAGCAGTTTTTAAACTACTCAACAATTATCACTCAAACCGGAAGTGCTGTTTATAGGGCCGTGTGTTTGGAAAAATTATGAGGTTTTGATAGTATTTTTTATAATTATAAGAAATGTAAATAATATGCTCCATGGACAATACTTATTTTTGGGGTTCAAGGCTAATTTGTTTATTACTGATGTACATTGCTGTAAATTCTTGAAAAATCTAAATCGACACTTTAATTGCAATTTTTGGAAAATGTAATTTTTAGTGAAAATTCCATACCCAAAACATGATTTTTCAAAAAGTTATAGGAATATCACCATGAAATTTGAAATATATGTTATTTACACTATTGTGAAGGGAATGAACTAAAGATTTAAATTTAGAATAAATATTTTTTGTTTTAAGGATGTTTTGTGGAATGACATCGATGAAGTTTATGTAAATTTACATGTAAACAGGTGCGATACACTATAAGGTACCACCTGAAATAAAACTTCCTTATTTTATGATTTTTATGTAAATTAGTAATGCATCTTTATGAGGCAAAATTTCGCAGAATAATTTAGGAAAAACTACATTTCATGTTTATAATGAATATTTAATCATACATTATTGATTATTAGCTTGACCTTTGTTTTTAATATTTTAACCACTTTAAAAGTTATCTAAATATTTATTATTATAGTTCATTACTTATTTTAATATTTTATTATATTGTAAGCATTCATTATAATTTTGATTGTTTCATTAATTACTCTCAAATTACTGTTTAAAAAAAAGTAAGCAAAGCAATGATGAAAAATCCACACAAACCCTGGCCCAAGCTGTGCAGATTTGAGGGAGTGTACTGCATATACAGTAGACTCAATGAAACCTGCACATTTTGGAGCCAGAGGTTGTGTGGATTTTAGAATTTTGCAGATTTCTTCTCATTGCTTTGTTTACATTTTTAAAACAGTAATTTTAATATAATAGAGTAGACTCACTCAAATCAGCACAGCTTCAGACTAGAGGTTTTGCAGATTTCTGGTCATTGCTTTGTTTAGACATTTTAAACTAACTTAAATATAATTAACTATAAAATCGACACTATTATCAAAGCTTTAAATATAATAAATATTAAAATACGTAATAAACTAAAATAAGAAACATTTAGATAATTTTTAACATGATTAAATATTTATAATAAAGATAAGATGCATTTTTCATATGAAATTTGCTTTATAAAGATACATTATTAATTCACATCAAAATTATAAAATAAAAAATTTTATTTTAAGTTTAGCCTGACTTAATAACCAAAAAAAATATCTTGATTAGTGCATAAATATATTTGGTAAGAAGATTGTGATCACCAGTGATATCAGCAATATCTTGAAGTTTTTTAAAAAGTAAATTTATTCTTCTTTCATAAAAAAAACATAAACTCAGTAATATTAACAAAAATTACAAATTAAAATATATATGGAATTGATATAAAACTAAAAAAGTCAAATTTTGTCTCTTTATCTGAATGGAATATTTCATTGTGTATATCTTTAAATTATGTGCGGATTTCAGGGTTAATGATATGAGGGAGTCTACTGTAATATAATCAAAATTATAATGAATGCTTGCAATGTAGTAAAATATAAAATAATTCAGTAGAGCAATAAACTAAGATGTAAAAAGTAAGATAGTTATAAAAATCATTAAAAGTAAAGGCCAAGTAATAATGGCTGATTAAATGTGCATAATAAGGATAAGATATATTTTACAATCAGAAAATTGTAGCACAGTCAATTACAGTATTACTGAATCAAGATTTTATTGTTACTATTATTTTAACATATTTAACAACATAAAGAATTAAACACACACTTTACTCAACTAATACAAAGGCAGTGGTTCTTTTCATCACTTTATTAAAAAACATATTTCACTCACACCTCTTTCTCATTTGCATACTTCTCAAACACAACTTTAGATTAAACAAAAGAAAAAAAAGTAATTCGCTACACTTCAGTTTCTGGTCACTGAGATTTTAATTATAGGTTATGTGGTATACGTCTGCCTACATGAAACGCAATGGTTATATTCCAGAATAAAACTATGAAAAAATATAAAGTACATATAAAACAGAAAATAATCACAGCTAATTTTTAAATTGATAAAATGCAACAAAATATATATTTAATGAAATTTTAATAATTATTATATGTTAATAATTTATATTGGGGTTTAAAAAAAGGTGATATTTTTCCATTATAGAGGCTTTCACATTTTTTTTTCTTTTAATATATATAGCTATTCACTGTCAACACAATTTTGACTTTAGAAATTGACATTTATTGCCAAATTATACAAACACCTGTGAAAAATAAACCCAATGAATTTTTATGAATGGTTATGTATGAATGAAACAATGGTGAATGAAACAGTGAATACTTTGCCAAAATTATAGTTTTTATAGCGTATATTAATTACTTAACAAAGGATTTTACATCAAATAAATAAATAAATAAAGATACATATATATACATGTTTTAAATATAGAGTTACATAAATTTTAATCTATGTAACCTGTTTTAAATACAAGTAAATTTTAATTTTTTTACACCTTTAAATTCTAAAATAATAAACTATACGTCCAGAGAGTTACTATTCAACAAGCAAAATATTAGGTTTACCTGTGGTGGAACATTTAAAATGTCTGTAAAATTCAGCAAAAATGAAACTTGTATACATAAAATTTTGGGTCATCATATGATTCAAGTGACAAGTTCTAGAATTTTCAGTAGAAGAATATCTAAAGAAACATATCTTAGAATAAATTCAATTTAGTAAAGAAAATGGGTCAGTAAATTGATTTTTACAGACGCTAGCACAATGAATGATTCTTGATTAAAGAATTCATTCTTAAATAATGAATCAATCAAAAAATTAACACTGATGCAAATAGAAATGTTTAAGTAAGTTTTAATTAATAAAAGAAATATTTATTTATAAAAGAGAAATATGAAGCCTTCTCAAAATTCGTTAGTCTAGCACTTAAATATGCCTTTGGATTAAAAAATTGGATGCAATTTGATTTTGGAAACTCGAAAAAAATTTAGCTTTGATTTTTTGGTAAAGCTTGTTTAATGGCTATCTGGTATTACAAGCAGGAATAAGAAAAATACTAGCTATATTTCCATTGCAGCAGATTTATTGATAAATACTATTAAGAATTATTGATGATTTATGAATGTAAGATCTACTTTTAATCAATCATGATTCAATTCATGACTCATTCTTTTATCTGCGTCTTGCACAAAGTCTGTGGCGTCTGTCTCTTCGGTTGTTTGTAATATCAGGTAACTTTTAAAACATAAATTTATTGTACCCAACTTCTTTACTAAAAATGCTAAATCAGGATAGTTTCTTTCGATTCTCTTCTACTAAAAACCCTGCGATTTACTGTTTGATAATGATTGCGCGAAATTTCACGTGTAGCAACTTTCACTTTTGCTGATTTATTATTGAATCATTTAAAGGATTATTAAAACTTTTTTTTATAGCAGATAATTTCACTTATTATTGTTTATTTTTAAATATTTTAGTTTAATATTTATCAAATTTCGATTCAGATACAGCAAAATGGTATTTATTGTTATTATTATTTTATTTATTTAATTTTAAATCATTCTGTTGATCATAATTTGAATTTAGTTGTATTCTTTTAAATTGAAACTAAATATCTTTTAATAAAGGATTGCATAATGAAGTGCCTTTATACTGCTCATCAAAATTTATATGTAAGAACATATGAAATTAGTTGGACTCTCAGTCACTCAATCTAATGGAAAATTGTTTTCAATCTCATCGTTTAAATTTGAATATTTTTAAATGATTGTTGTTGGGTTTTTTTATATTATCGCTGATTTCCGTCTTTGATTTGACGAATTTTACTTTTCCCTGACTCCCTGAAATCTGCAATTCTAAAATCTGCACATAATTTAAAGATGTAAACAATGAAACAATCAATGCAGATATGAGGACAAAATTTGACTGGAAATGATGAATTTTACTGGGAGCCCTGTATCAGAATGGTTGGATTATGCTTAGATTTGCCACAAGATGGGCAATCTCTGAGTTTTTATTCAAATTTTGATGAATTTCACAATGTTTGTTGAAACTGACATCTGAGTTCTGAATTCACTTGTAGTATAAATAGGTAATGTACGTATTATTTGAAGACATGAGCTTAAAAACTCGCCTTATCTAGAAAATCAAATTTTCAAAAATTGCAAAAATGTCAGACTGCATCCACTGGTTTTCATTGAAAATGAACATTTTACATTGCCACAAACACATGATAAAACCAGATCCTTTACAGACTATAGCATTTTTTTATGCAGCTTCACCAATAGAGATCACCTGATAATGAAAACTCTATTTTGAAAATATATGGTAAGCTGAAATTTGTAATTCACATTCTTATTTATAAATCAATTTTTTAATTAATTGGAATTTTATTTAAATTTTTCTAAATTAAGGAATATTTCTTGACACACTTAATTCTATGCATACTACCTCAGTGATTCATATTAATTTCAAATTATTTGTTTGAGTGTAAAATAATTAAGAATAATACGTATAATTTTTTCCTCATAGAGTGTAAGTAATGCAATTATTTTCATTGTCCTCTTATAAATGAACTATAAATATTACACAATTTTTTGTCAGTACAGAATATCCATGGTAAACCTTAATAATTTATATCAGTTGCATGCCAATCAGAATGTATGCACTGAATTTCATTCCTTTATCGAATTTCAGATTCAAAGTATAATTTTTTAATTTATAAAAACCTGGAGACAAGCGTATATGAGCATAGGCAGACAGACAGACCCTAAACACTAAACAGTGGTCGAAAGTCTTAAAAAGATTAATGCAATTTATCATGTGTTTGTAAAGATTTTTACTTCTGACCTTATCTTAACAAAAAATTTCTTATAGAATCTTATAAAATTTCAGCCCATTTTTAAGTTAGTTTAACTGAAAGGTATAGAAATGTCTAGAGCAGCGGTTCCCAAACTTTCTTGGTACGCGACCCACCTTTCAGTGAAGAAAAATTTTCGCGACCCACCTGTCAGTGAAGAAAAATTTTTGCAATCCACCTTTCAGTAAAAAAAAATTGCGACGCACCCAAGATAAAGTTGTATATCAGTATAGCAATTTTTGTACGATCTCTATATGCTCGGCTATCCTACTCTACGAAAAACGCAAATTTTCATGCGGAAGTTTCATTATCAACAAAAACAAGAATTGGTTATGTCAATGTGTGTAAATGAAAAGTAATTAAAACAATGGACAAACTACAAAGATAGTTAAAAATATGTTTAATTATTATGAAAACATAACTTTATAGTCAATGAGATTTAACGTATTGGTGTATACCAATGAGGGAATATATATGTTCTCACTGCGTGTTAATATTTATTTTAATACACATCAAATAGTATAATAGTAATACAATAATATATAAACTGCGTGTTAATATATACATTAACATGCAGTTTATCTCATAATTTGTCTTCCAAAAATAGCAAAGTAAAAAAAGCATGTTTTCATAAGCACAAAGTGTTGAATTTCATCAAGGGCATCAAAGCTGATTAAAATACTTCTGGATATTCTGTTCATAGAAGGAAATTAAGGATTTTTCCTTGAAATACTATTTCCTGTTGAAATTGTCATATCTTTTTAAACAGATGAAATAGAAGATATATTTTGATGACAAACGTCGATTGTTCCGCAACCCATCAAATCAGTTTTGAATGAAAATAGTCACCCTCCTAGATAGAGGTAGACTCCATGACTTATAATTCTGTTTACAATGTGAAGATGATATTTATTATAATCTTTCTTACAAAATTATGACCATTCCTCGGAGTGTTGTTATTTCTTAGTAAATAATCTCTACCAGGAAATTTTACTCACTAGCTGGGGAATATGAAGGAACTTTGATGTAAAGTGTTCGTCTCCATCTGGAAAATTGGCAAATGTAAGTCTATAAATACTACTATGAAAACAGTCATTGAATCACTCATGTAAAAAAAAATCCTTGATATGAAGAAATATGACTCAAATGGGACAAATTTAAAAGTCATTTATGGGAAATGTATGAACAATGTTAAAATTTTGATGAAATCATTCATAGTCTTAAAAACATATATTTAACACTTGATGATACCCTAACAATAAAGTAAGAAAATATATCTTGTAAGAAATTAAAATGGTTTTACAGCTATCCACTTCACCATCCACTAGCCAGTCTTAAAAACATATATTTAACACTTGATGATACCCTAAAAATAAAGTAAGAAAATATATTTTGTAAGAAATTAAAATGGTTTTACAGCTATCCACTAAAGAAATCAACAATAGAATTGAAAATATAAAACAGTATTCTAATCAAGAGTATTTATAGACGATATGAAGGTAATCAGAAAAAAATATAGATTTTTAAAACTAAAAACAAACTTTGTGTTTCCATGTTTTTTATACCTTTTTTGATTTTAGCGAAACTTGATAAAAATAATTGAGCTTTTTAAATCTCCTGTAATGATAACTCATCATTCAATTTCCTGATCATGTATATTCTTTAAGTGTAATATTATAGCACATTTCTCTTCCTTAAATATCTAAGGTAAGTAATACATGTATACTCTGCAAATTTTTTATGACTAATTGCACAAAATTGATTAAACTGATTTTTTATTTATTATTTCATTGTCAATTGAATTTATTTGAGATGTTTATAAGATTTCTATTAAAATGTTCTTAGTTACCTGCTTTAATTTATTGTTAGGCTTATTAGAATAGTGTTATGAAAGGAATTATTTTTGAAAATGTCATTAATTTGTTACTGGCTTCAAAATATGAAAATTTTAACATAAGATATTTGAGACCAGGAAATTGTCTCTTGAAATGCTTCTAAATCACTTTAGTTCTAATTATTCCAAATCTATTTCTTTACTTTGAGACTAAATATTTTTAGGTTGATTGCAGATGATGACTTATAACAGAAACACACTTATTTGAAATATTGCTGTTTTGATAATTTTTATATATTGAAATATTTTATTGAAATGTTAATTTGTTGATTTGTTTTTGGAATAAAACATGCTATTTATGTCATATTTGCATGGCGTTTTCTCCCATTTTGTCAGGGCTGGGTTTTGACCGTTAGAAAGTGGTTTCTGCCATGCGAATGGCAGTAAGTGGTTATAACCGGTTTTAACTGCCAGAAACTGACAACAAGTTTTAGAAAATCATTTCAGGACATAATATGAGACTTTTTTAGGCATATTAAATTCCTTAAGTATATTTTATTCAGGATAAATAAACTAAATAAAATACAGTAGAACCTTGATTAACTGACTCTCGTCGATTAACCGAAGTCGGTTTCTTCTGTACTTTTTTTTTCACTTTCTACTATCCTCCAAAATTTTCTCTTAAACATGCATTTTTCAGGGTTCCCCCCCCCCCCCACATTCACTTTGTATGTAAGCCATCCTTTCCAAACTATGAGTGCAAATAAATATTTTAGAATTTCCTTTTTTAAAATTCTTTCACACAAGGAACCCGAAAAAAATTTAAACCATTGTAAGTTTTGGTTTCAGAAATAAATTTATTTTCATTTATAATTTTAATTTAGTATTTAACAGTTAAAATAAGTCATAATAACAGTTCAATGACGATACTACATATTAAACTAAATGATTATTGATGAATTCTGGATTATCTGAAAATCTCGATTATCCAAAGTAGGATGGGTCCCAATTACTTCAGATAATCGAGGTTCTACTGTATTATGGATAGTGCTTATTTAAAAATAAATAAATTTGTATTAGGAAAAAGGATTAATGTAGTAAATAAAATATTTGTTATAATATGATTGTGTAATTTTATATATGATCAATTATTAGAATATTTTAAAATCTCGGTTTAAAATTCAAAATAGAAAACAATTTTGAATACTTATTTTAAATAAAACACATTGCCGGCAAGTAATGCTGGTCTTGGAAGAATATTTTCAAACTTTTTTTTTATTCAAAGCAAATTTAGAAACAGTCTGGGTTCAGGAATATTAGCAAAATTAGTCCTGTGCTATGGAATGCTCTGTGAAAAAAATAATAATAGTATTAATATGAGTATTAATTTTGTTCTTTCAATATTGTAAAATAATTGCGCAAAATATTTCATAGAAAAATTTGTCTCTGTTACCTTTTGTATTTCTATTATTTACTTATATATTTTCATATGAGCCATTTTTATTTGTATATAGTAAATAATCTATAAGTTTTTGAATTGTTCCATTTATTTCAAAATATTTTGAAAATGATTTGTAAAAATATTACAATGTTTTGTATTTTTTTATCACTTTTATATTCAATTATCTTATACTATAATACGAGCAAAAATTGTATGTGTGTGTGTAAATTTTATCTAAAATATGGCTCTAACGATTTTGGCAAAAATTTGTACATTTTCAGGCACGAGAAGACCATTAGGTTGGGTCACATGTTCGAGAAAATTTGATCAGGGGGTCATTTTTACTCATAATAGGTCAGAGTCATGCTATTTACATCTAAAGAACGCTGGATCGATTTCAATGAAATTGTGTATCCAAGAGTTTTTGGTACGAGAAAATTATTTGGCTGGGTCACATGTTCAAAAAATTTCGATTAATGGGTCATTTTTGGATCATTATGCACTGTTATTAAAAGTTTGACCTATTTGCTGCAGCATCACTTCACCGCTTTTATAGAAAACGGTTACTTTATTGTGTTATGGAGCATTCTTATTGGTCATAAAAGAGCTATTCTATAAAAGCTGTGGAGTGATGCTGCAGCAAATGGGTCAAATTTTCAACAGTGTGAGTCAAAACAATTTTATCTAAAAAAACGGCTCGAACGATTTTGGATTATGAGCAGACAATTTGGTTAAACCATGTGTTAGAGAAAATTCAGTTAATGGGACTTTTTGGCTCATTGTGGGTAATGATAATTTTATCTGGAGAGTGTCTCGCGCAATTTTGACTAAATTTTGTATTCTATCGTTTTCGGATTCGAAAAATTCGTTGGACTAGGTCACATGTTCAAGAAAATATGATTAATGGCACATAAAGGGTGTGGGTCAAGCTATTTATATTAAAAGAATGATGTGATCAATTTTAATGAAATTTTGTATTTAACAATTTTTTGACATGAGAAAACTAATGGGTTAAGTCACATGTTTGATGTTTTTTATTATAAGGATCATTTGTGAGTCATGATGAGTCATGTCCAAGCTATATCTAAAAACGGGTGGATCGATTTTAATGAAATTTTGTATAAACATTTTATTGGCGCGAAAAAACTATTAGGCATGTTCGAGAAATTCCGATTAATGGGTCATTTTGAGTCATAAGGGTCTGGCTATTCATATTTAAAGAATAGCTGGATCGATTTTATGAAACTTTGTATGTAACAGTTTTTTGATACGAGAAAACTACTGGACTAAGTCACATGTTCGAGAGATTTCGATTAGTGGCTCACTTTTGGGTCATTTTGGGTTAAACCAATTTTATCTGAAAAATCACTTTAACAACTTTGATCAAATTTCGTACTCTACCGTTTTGATTACAAGAAGATTACTGGGTTCAGTCACATGTTAGAGAAAATTCGATTAAGTGTGCCATGGTAATTTTATCTATACAATCTCGCGCAATTTTGTACTAAAATTTGCTTTCTATCATTTGCTTTCTATCATTCATCATTGGGTGAGGTCAGGTGTTCTAGAAAATTCAATGAATAGGTCAGGGTCAAACTGATTATATCTAAAAGATGGCTCAATGGATTTTATCTAATTTTTGTATCGAAACGTTTTTCGGTACGCAAAATCTAGTGGGTTAGGTCACATGTTCGACAGATTTCAATTATAAGGTTCACTTGTTGGTCATGATATTTCATGATAATTTTATCTAGAAAATGGATTTTACCATTTTAACTATACTTTGTATCATATCGTTTTCGGGAAAGAGAAAACCATTGAGCTAGGACACATGTACGCGAAAATTCGATTAGGTGGTCATAATGGGTCAGGATCATTCTAATTTTGTATAACAACGAATCAATCAATTTTACCTAAATTTTGTGACGAAACTTTTTTGTCACGAGAAGTCTATTAGGCTTAGTTGCATGTTAAAAAAAAATATATATTAGTGGGTCATTCTGACTTCATTGCCGAATTCTGCCAAGAAATTTTACCTAAGAAATGGCTTAAACGAATTTGATTCAATTTTGACCGTTTTTGATTACCTGAAGACCATTGAGGTAAGTCACATGTTTAATCAAATTTACTTAGTAGGTCATTTTGGGTAATACGGGTCAGGGTCAGGAGAATATAGATTAGCCAATAAGTATGCGATATTTAACAAATATTGGTGATATTTGGCCAAAAAATCGAGTATTAAGATTCCGAAAGCCAAAACAAGTTTTTGGGGCCAGATGAAAGATTTTCGACAAATTTGGCTACATCTGGCAAAAAATATTGTCTTTCAGACTGTGAAGAAATTTTTTTATACATTTTTAATAGGATTCGATATGTATGGTTAAACCAATCAGAATCGAGCTAAAAAAGCTATTTGGGTCAATATTTTTTCGTTATACATTTTAATACAATGTCAAATATATGAACATGAGCATGCATATAGAGTTTTCTTATTGATTGTTTTTGTAAATAGTACTTTTATAAATAGCATGTTTTTATATTTATTATACAGAGAGACTGATACAGTTAAAATACTATATCGATTTGAACACAGAGTTAATTTTGACCGACTTTACTAGTAAACTATAATGCTAATAGTTACGCTTGTAAAGCATGAGATTACTATTATGAAATTTTTTGTTTTTCAAGTAAAAGAAAATTAGCATTATATAATAGACTAGGATGCACCAACTCCAAGAATCACCTAATCGAGATGATGACGGCTGGACGTATGGAATCCATTAATCCTCGATAAGCATATTAAAATGCAACAGGACTGAAAAGTCTTACATTCGTATTCACTATCAACTTGGACCTGGAGTTACCATGAAATTTCCCCCGAAACACAGGTTCAAAGCAATATCGGTATTCTTCATCAACCTGGCAGAACCGGTTCAAGGGGAAAACACAAGGTCAAGTCGATTAACCTAACCAAGCTCTCCAGTAGGTTGAAGTTCGTTTCTCATAACCGAGCATGCGTAGTTTATGAAAAACAAGCAGGAAGATAGAAGGGGAGACGGACATTTTACAATGGCGATTGCCGTATTTTCGTACTGAATATAGGTGCTGTCAAAATATAAAAGTTTTACAATCAAATAAAACAGAAGAACTTTATGTAAAGGTATGTAATCTCATATATGTGTATTACGTTCAATATTTTTATTTGATTTATTTATATTTACGTATAAATAATCTATATATTATGCGTTGAATTGTTTGTTTACAAAAATACGCGTGATCGCGAAAAAAATATTTGCTTTAAAATAGCCAACAGTAATAACTGATGCGTCTGTCTAAAGTTTGTTTAAAGTCATTTACATTTTACAATTTTGATGTTTAAAGAAAAAGAAGTAACATTTTTACAGTGCCGAAATAAATGTCGTATTTACATAAGGTCTAATTAAAATGTGAGATGCCTTTCTGATTTGCATTTTTGTTAAAGTAGAAAAATACGAAGATTATTTTTAAATATCCGTACATTCTCTGTAGATTTTTTATCCGTACTTATAGTAAGTTTGAAAATTAAATTTTGGTTTTATTGTACGAAAGATTTATTGTTTATGTACAAACTTAGATAAATGTATATCAGATCTATAAATTAGATTTTTTTACTTAAAATTTAAACAATTCATTTGGATTTTATCGGTTTATTGAAGACTTTTAGAAGGTTTGTTCTTTTTAAAATTATGAATCGTATTACATGAAATACCTCCGATCATTAACACTATAGCATTGTTGTTATTATTTGTATCCGAAGTTTTGTGAAATTTCAAGTTTTTAATTTAATTACATCTATTTTTCAACTGCATTTTAATTTTAAAATTATATATAGTATAAAATATTGCATTAGAAATGCTATTTTATACGAAAATAATAATAGTAATAATAAATCCTTTTGGCTTCTTAAAACACGAGCCTCACAATTTTTAAATAAAACTGAATTACCTCCTGAAATTGTGAGATTTCTTTTAGAGATCACTTATAATTTTTACTCCTTAATTAGCTTAAAAACAATAAATTACTAAAAAGTTGAAATACAATGATAAAAAACAGCTTTTTTAAAAAAACAACCCCATACCAAAAATAATTTTATCAGCTCTTTCAGTAATGCTGACTATTTTAAGGCAAATAAATTGTTGGCGACTATGATTATTTATGAAAACAAACAATTCAACATATAATGTTGGGAATATATGTATAAATATAAATAAACTAGTTAAAAACAGATAACATATATGTATATATATGAGATTACATACATTCTTCTATTTTTGGTAGCATTTTAAATTTAATTTTTATTTCTATATCTTATACAGCATCTTGAGTACTTTAATTAACACATGACACATACACAAAAATAAATAAAAGAATAATAATAATAAAGAGGGAATGGGTAGGATGGTGCTAATGGGGACCCATTCTTCTCCACAAATTCACAAACATAAGACAACTTTTTTATTTATTATGTAATGTAAAATTATATGAAATTATTAATAACGAATTCGAACTGTTTTGATAGATTGCTATCATTACTTTACCAATCTAGTCTAGAAATCTTTCATTAATCAATCATAATATATATATAATAATATCTTTTTTCTTTCTATACTAAATAAAATTCTTACTATATCTAATTAAATGATATTTAAATGAGTAAAAAATATAAAATAATAAAGCTAGAAAAAATATATAAAATAAAATATGATTTTTTATAATTTACTTTGAGAAGTAAATACGTTCTCTCAAATGGAATACTGGATCCAAAAACAGGTGCGTGCGTGCATGTAATAATATTTCACAATTATTTATTTAACACTAATTTAGCAAAAAAAAATAGTCGAAGAGAATCAAATGAGCTTAACTCATTTGATTCTCTCTCTCTCTCTTTTTTCTTTTTTACGAAATCAAATTTGATCTTGTATCTGAGAATGACAATTCTCATAAACAAAGAGTAGAGAAGGGGGGGGGGGGCTCTAAAAACTGGTCAATGAAAAATCAACTTTCTGTAATATTTCACATTTATTTGACAAGTTAGTGTTCGGAATTCATTTATCATTGTTTTTAAAAGGACTTATTCGATTCTGTGTGTTGAATGGAAATTCATATGCTAGTAATTTTAAAAGGTTTAAATTTTTTCTTTTCCTTAAAATAACTTCTTATAAAATATCGCACTGTATACAGTTTAAAGTTACAAGAAGTGTGGAAATTTATTTAACTATTGGTTAAATGAAAAAGGTTGATCAATCAATCGGAATTGATAACTATTATGCGCCCATGTGTCGTGCCTCTGCGGCCTGGTCCCTAATGCCGGGGCAGTGCCAGAATCTCCAGCTCATCTTTTTCTGCAGTTCTCTTAATATTATTTCACTACTTTTTTCCAGTCTATTTGGAATATTAATAGTCAATTAAAAATATTAATAATCATTATAATATTAATAATAATTATTATTAATATTAATAATCAATTAAAATTAACCGTTTTAGCTAAAAATCCAAACAATAAAATTATTACATTTGGATAACATCTATACTGATATACAGGCTACCTTTTTCATTTTTTTCCTTTTTTTTCTATTTTAATATTTTCCTTATTAGAAATTACTTAATTACTAATTAAAGCTATTAATAATGGAAATCAAAACATAATAACTGTTGGAATAAAATTTTAGTTTTTATTCAAGTCAAATTTCATTAGTTTTTATCCAAATGAAATTCCATTTTTAAGCAAATACGTAAAAATTATTTTGAAAAAAAAAAAAAAAAAAAAAAAAACCTAACTAATGAAAAAATACTAAATAACTAATTTTTTTTTAGCCGTTACACGATTCATATCATTTACCTAACTCATTTATCAATTGAAAAAAGAAAAAAAAAAGTAATTGAAGCAATTGTTTAAAAAATATTAAAACTTTCAATAAATTAAATTTCCATATCTAGTGGCTGCAAGTTTTAATTTCCTCCGTATATTTTGTAGAGAAAAAAAAAGTCGCATTGAATCTTTGTTTTTCCTTCTTTTTGAACCCCTCCCCCCCCCCTTTTTTTTTAAAACGCTTTTCATACAAAACAAAAATAATGTCGCGACGCGAAACCGAAAAAGACGGGAATTTTTAAACCAATAGGCATACTTCTTTCAACCGGGGTCCAGGAACTCTGGGTTCGGTAACTTTTCATCCGAAGTCGATGGCGAATACGAGTTTTCAACTCTCGGTTAAAAATCCCAACTCGGAGTTACTAGACCTGTGGTTTAACTCTCGGTCGAAGTTCTTTATGAATACGACCGTTAACTGGGTGAAAATCACATCCAGACCTGATATTTAATTGGTTAATTTGTAGGTTTGCAATTGTGTTTTCCTGCTGCTAGTACTCCATGTTTTAATAACTTTGGGTGCAGGAACACACACTGGTAAATCTATGAGTCAACTACTAAAATTGGATTTTCGAGTGTTTTACCACCAAGATATGACTTGGCAGACCGATAGTGTTTTAATATACAAATCTAATTTTAACTAATTCTGGAATTTTAGCCTTGAACTCGATATTTGTGATGCTGCTTCCCAGCCTATTAAAACAAACACAAGCTATCTACACAATGTATATTTATATCATCAGTTTGAAACTTTTTATTATGTTAAAAACATTCATAATCTTTTGTTTTAATTTTTAACTTAGATGTTTACGTATGAAATATAAATCATTGCAAATTAGAGTTTTCATTAGTATTAAATTCTTAGTTTCTGCAATTTTTTGTTACTGTTCTACCATGCTGGATTTAACCAGTTACGACCACTCTGGTAGAAATTTGCCAACCCTGCGTCTAATGTTCTGTCATGACTATTATGCTCACTTTAGACTCTATTGTTACTGAGATTGATGTTTCACATTTCATCATCCAATTTTTATGGACCAGTCTAAAAATGTATTTCCGAATGAGCTGTATTTTGAAATTGCATGCGAAAATGCATTTCAATTTACCTATTACCAACTACATAAACCTTTAAACCATTGAGTGTCACGTGATTTTAAGGTGACTTACAATGAACTTTTCGTCTAGGCCGTCTATTATTTAATGATGTAATCCACTAATAAACAGAAATTATGTAAATGTTAAATAAGCTCTCAGTAATTACATAAAGGATATTTCTTTTAGTTTTATATCATATTTTACACTGTCAGATACCAGTGACTGATGTAGTCAAAAAACAGAAAGTTCTGTGTCAGTCCAGTCATCTGTGACTGAATTCCATGTGTTAAGCATGGTAAAAATGCTAATAAATATTTTAATTATTACTGTATAATAAAGCTCGAAGAAATAATGCAAAGTCTTTTATATTAGATTTTAAAAAATACAATTTTGGATTAATTCCGAGCTGAACACATACATGCATTCCATTGTCCTCGCCGCAAAAATAGTTCATTTTTGCCTCACTTTTTATATTATTGTTTCCACAGATAATATGAAATTACAGAATTTTATCCTTAAATTTGCCTTATTTTAAATTTATAATATTTATTGTACCAACTTAATGTTTGATATTTTCTTTGTGATAAATTTGTTTTATGGTGGTGAGTATTTAGTTTACATGTTATAATTTCATATATAGCTTAATCAGTATATCTTTACGAAATGCACCTGATGAAATTTTAGTTTTCCAAGCATCAGGTAATTAGTCTTCTATTATCATTTTTGAATAATAAATTACAAATTTTATTCCAATTCAAAATAATGCATTGATTTTTTTCCCTGATACATTTTTTTGCTTGCAAAGTATTCTTTTATAAATCATAAAAGTGATTAATGATTTTTTGTGTATATTACAGATGCTATAAAATTAGCTGCACATCAAATCAAGCAAAATTATCTTTAAAGTCTGAAATATGGAGCAAAATATTTCTTTGGAAAACTTTTTTGGAAAAACAGCTTCTTGCTCAATGAAGGGAAAATGTTTTGTGTGTAATGTATGCAACAAAAGTTTCTCTCAAAAGGGTACTTTAAGCAGACACATGTTAATTCATTCTGGCTTGAAATCTTTTATATGTGAGATATGTCAAAAGAAGTTTTCTCAAAAAGGCCACTTAAGCGAGCATCTGTTAATTCACACTGGTGAAAAACCTTTTGTCTGTGAGATATGCAACACGAAATTCTGTCATAAGAGTAGTTTAAGCAGACACATGTCAATTCATACTGATGAGAAATCTTTTATATGTGAGCTGTGCAACACAAAATTCTCACAAAAAAACTGTTTAAGCCAGCATTTGTTAATTCACTCTGGTGAAAAACCCTTTTTCTGTGAGGTATGTAACAAGAAATTCTCTCGTAAGAACAATTTAAGCACACATCTCTTAATTCATACTGGTGAGAAACCTTTTGTTTGTGTGATATGCAACAAAAAATTCACTCATAAGGGTCATTTAAACAAACATCTGTTAATTCACTCTGGGGGAAAACTTTTTGCCTGTGAGATATGCAACAAGAAATTCTCTGATAAGGCTAATTTAAGCAGGCATCTGGTAACTCACACTGGTGAGAAACCTTTTGACTGTGAGATATGCAAGAAGAAATTCTCTCGTAAGGGTAATTTAAGCTCACACCTATTAACTCATTCTGGCGAGAAACCTTTTGCTTGTGAGATATGCAACAAAAAGTTCTCTTCTAAAAGTGAATTATGTAGACATAGGTTGATTCATACAGGTGAGAAACCTTTCATGTGTGAGACATGCGACAAGAAGTTTTCTAGAAAGAGTAGTTTAAACAATCATCTGTTAATTCACACTGGTGAGAAACCTTTTGTCTGTGAAATATGCAACCAGAAATTTTCTTTTAAGAGTAATTTACGCTCACATTTATTAATTCATTCTGGCTAGAAAACTTTTGCGTGTGAGATTTGTAAGAAGAAATTTTCTCAAAAAACACATTTAAACAGTCACCTGTTAATTCTTACTGTTAAAAAGCTTTTCTCTGTGAGTTATGCAACAAAAAATTCTCTCAAAAGAATAGTTTAAACAGTCATCTGTTAATTCACACTGGTGAGAAACCTTTCGTCTGTGAGATATGAAACAAAAAATTCTCTCGGAATAGTGATTTAAGAAAGCATGTGTTAATTCATACTGCTGAAAATCCTTTATAATATTACAGGAAAAAATAGTGTCTTTTTCTGAAATTTCAATAAAAGGATACCATGGAGTCACAAATTTTTTTTATTTTCCATCTGTTCTGCGAAAACTGCAGCAAAAACTATCTGGTTAACTCGATATTAAATGGGCATATTAGTAAGGTACCTGAATTTAGTTGCACAATTTTTTTACATATTGTTTCCTTATTTCTGAACATGTAGAAAGAATATTATATTTTGAACCATAATTCTTTATCTATAGCAATATGCCGTAACAATTAATTTATGGCAACAGAGGATTTTCAAATTTCCATTTGTTGAAAGAAAATGATCCATCAGGTTAATGTATTTAAGTGAAAAATTATGTATATTAAAATTTTAAAATAAGGGTTTTTATTCATTCCTTTTATTTTGAAATGTCGTCAATACATTGGATTTATTTTTTTATTTATTATTTGTATTCATGGAATTTTATATATATTTTCCAATGATAGAAAACATTTTTCTATTCATTTATTTATTTTAGATGATATATATATATATATATATATATATATATATATATATTCTATCCTCAATTACCTAGCAAATGTATTTAATAAATTATTAAAGTAAATGGTATACTATTCATGATTGCGAAAAATTTAGCCGAACGTGTGACTTGAAGTTTTAAAAGGTTAGTTTATCTTTAACAATTTGCCTGCAATACAGCTTTGCATCAAGTTTTAAGAAAGTTAGTAACATTTTTTTTAAATTTAATTACTTTTAAAATGCAATATGAAAAAATATCTTATAACTCAAGCTTGGTGCGATCTAGGTAATTAGGTCTTGACTCGAGGATGGATGATTATTGCATTAATTACGTTATTGTTGCATTTAAAGTCTCCAATTATGACTATTTTGCGGTGATTTTATTACGTTAACACTATTTACAATATGTAGCATTATTTACACTAATTACACTTTTATTTTACTAAAAGTGAAAAAAGTACATTTAAAGGCATGTAGATTATTTTAATAAAGTAATCTGAGAATATGAAAAAAAAGCTTTCCTCCCCCTCCCAAAAAAAACGGTAAAATAATTCATGTTCGCAGATTGCGCTTTGTATTAGAGCATCTGTTGTCATTAAACACGTGATTCTGTAATTTTAGCTTTACTAAGTTCATTTTTTAAATTTTTGCGAAATTAATTTTTTTAATCAATACTGATCTGCTTAAAGTTACTGACTATGCGTACAAAACACGTAGATCAGTTTATTAACACTTTAATCATGCTTCTGTGGGATTGATGATTAAGGGACTATAGAGTATTTATATGCCCTTACATGTAATTTTTTTTACTTGTAGCTTGTTAGAAGTTTAGATAAGTATTATAAGTGATGATTTTCTTGCTCAATTTTAGTTGGATCTATTTAGATGAGATCTTACATTTATGACCATCAAAATTGTTTTTCGGAAACAAAAATTATAAAACCACTGATTTCTTTATTAAATATGAGTTAGAATAGATTCAATTCATTAAATATTTCCATTTGGATACTCCCGTTCGTTATTTATTTCTATTGAGACCTGAGAATTTTTAATACTTATAAATCTTTAAGTAATTAAAAAATAAATAAAATTAAGATTGTTGGTTGTTGAATATTATGTAAAGTACGATTAAAATGCAATGACTTACAGAGATGACATTGAAACATGTGATCTGCAGATTTACTAGTTAAAAATTTGATGACCAATCACCAAAATTTGGGAAGAAATTCATTTTAACGCTAGGAATGAAAATCCAATGAGTCACTCCAAAATACAGTTGTTTTGGAGGGCGTTTAATATCCAATGAGGTGGTTTGGAGGAGTTTTTAAGAATATAAAATATAGTATTGTTTCTTATACGTTTTATTAATTAGATATCAAATGACACTATCTGCAGCTCAATACAATACTTCATTACAAAGTTATGGCAGGTTTTCTGAATAGAAAATTAAAAGTTATGGTTTATTATTTAGCTTAACTTTGTCATATTTATTTTACATACAAAAGTGTGCTCTTTATATCATACAAAATAATCTCAAACCAGTAACAGATTTAAGTTGGTCGAGCGACTGCCCCTCCGTTGTGCTAATTTTACTTTCAAAATATATCATATAAAATACATTCTTTACATATCATACAAAATAATCTCAAACCAATGGCAGATAAAAGTGTGGCGAGCGACCCCCTCCCCCCCAGGGCCGTAGCTAGGAATGAACAATAGGGGGGCTCAAGAGAATTTAGGGGGGCTCATAATTTTTTTTCTCTCTGTCTCTGACGCAGAAAGATAAATTAGTGCATATTCACATGGTAGGTACTCTGTCTCTTATTAAACTGTTATAATAACTTCATTTTATGCTAGAAAAGTATAGGCAAAAATATTTTATACTAAAAAATAGGATGATGAAAGTTTTGAGTATATAACTAGCGCAAAATTAAACATCATGTTAGCTTCATATGTACAAATAGGATGAGGGAATTTTGAAACACTTCATTTAGATACAATTTAGTGACTGTGCAAAACTGTGAAAAGGTATCAAAACTAAATTAGATTTTTGAACAGTATTTCATTTGAATTTTCGGAACAGAAATTTATTGAGTGACCTTGGAATTTTTTCCAGGGGGGGGCTCAAAATATTTTAGGGAGGGCTGAGCTGTCCATAGCGCCCCCTTAGCTACGGCCCTGGCTGGAAGTGAATAATGAAGGGGCTTATATTTTCTCTCTCTCTCTGACGCAGAAAGTTAATTAGTACATATTCACACTGTAGGTACTACGATTCTTATTAACCTGTTGTAAAAACTTCATTTCATGCTAAGAAAATAATATATCGATGAAAAATTCGAGTGTATAACTAATTCAGCATTAAACATCATGTTAGCTTCATATGTGTAATTAGGATAAGGAAATGTTGAAACGCTTATTTTAGTTACAATTTAGTATTTCTACAAAACTGTGAAAAGTCTTTAATGCTAAATTAGATTTTTGAACAGAATTTTATCTTGATTTTTGGAACATAAATTCATTCAGTGACCTTTGAATCTTTTCCAGGGGAAGCTCAGAATGTTTTAGGAGGTCTCAGCCCCCCTAGCACCCTCGTATCTACCCCCTCCCCCCATTGTGTTAATAAAATAGTTGCAAAAAGACACGGATCCTCATAAGAAATGACTCGGGCCCTAAGCTCGAGCCCAGGGCAAGAAACACCTGCTTAAATCTACTAGGATCGGATTGGATCAGGTCTTCCTTGTTTCATGCCTGGGCCGGGTGCAAATCGTACATTTTCTGCACATTCAGATCGGACCAGACTCCTTTTACTTCCAGGTTGAATGTGGTCTAGTTTTCATTCTTCCTAAAGTTCTGCATTGGCCAAAATTTTCAAGTCCAGGCTAGTCCCGGAATAAAATCTAAACTATTCGTCCATGTATAACTCAGCCCAGGTGAAAAGCATTCTTGGATCTGCTGCTTAGATGAAGAATGGACTAGATAACGGATATCTTGTTCTCTTCGCCGATTTTTGAAGCATTCACCTCCAATATTTCATCGCCAAAAGAGCGTATTTTTTTGGCAGTGATCCATTCTTGGCAATTTTCTGCTATCAAGACGAAATAGGTCTGGGTGGCTGGTGGAATCGGCGGGAGAAACCGGTTTGGCGCGCATTCTGTCCATCATCACATGATGTTGGGAAGTGGTCAATGCTTCAAGAAAAGGTTGCTATTTCTGATAAGTCTATTATCGTGCACTCCTCCTAATTCTTTCCCCCGAATCTACGTTGAGCTCGATTCTTACTTATTTGTTATTCGTAAAAAAATATATTGTTATTGTACAATTATTTGAAAAAATCATTAGAAATTAAATTTAGTTTAATAAATTACTGAGTTGTATTTTTAAAAATCTGTATTTTATTCTTTGTTGATCTATAAAATTACGATTTTTTTAATCATGTGTATCCTTCATCCTAAATTGATTTTTTTACTGGATTTTCATTTGAATGTAATTGTCTACGTCTAATTGTCTATGAATATAATTGTCCCAGTTCGAATATAATTGTCATGTTTTTACATAAAGTTTATGTATGTAATTGCCTAAAAAGTCATTAATATTATTATTTTTCTGTATTCATCAGTCTTGAATATAACTGAAAATAAAATATGAGCATAAGTAAGAGTGCTTTATGAATAATTTTTATTACAGAAGGCAAGTTGAACTTAAATCTATTTTTTAGCTTTTTATACAGAGTCAAGCCAATAATTTGTGTATTGAAACTGGACTTGAACTTGGAAATTTTAGCATGGGAAAAACTTCTAATCGACATATTAAAGTCAGCTTTAAGTTTGTAAGTGCTTCTTTCAGCCACCATCCCGTAGCTATTAATTATATCGGGTGTCCTAAAATGGACTGACTGATTTCAAAATTTACTAACTCACAAATGGCCTTAGCTATTAAAAAAACGTTTTCAGGAGCATTATGTAAAATATAATGAGTATTTCTACTCCTATTCTTGATAATAGTTTAGAATAGCAACGATAGTTGGCGCTGCAATGAATAGGTGCTAAATTGGAGGCCGATTTTTGTTCATTGTCTTTGCTCAGTATTGATGTGAAAGAGGGAGGTTAAGTATATGGAATATGCATCATTGTACAAAACTGCACAAGTGATTGAAATCCACTCCATCTATTATTTAACCCTCTTTCACATTAATACTGAGAGAAGAGTAATGACAGAAATCGGGCGTCAATTTAATGACATTTGCTCAGTGCTGATTTCAAAGATGGCCGGAGGGAACATCCACCTAAAACAATGGAATGTCGCCCCTCCTGAAAAAGTTGACATTTTCTTTATGTTGAATGGTCAAAGTGCAATTTCCCCCTGGAACTCTCTAATGCCCCCCCCCCCTCCGGGAATCACAAAATCATTTCCCGGAGAAAAGTGTCTGATTTAGAGACTGCATTTGCTTATAACACCATCTATTGCTGTTATTGGAAAGTAAAATCTAGAATCGCAGTAAAAAAAATATCCTGACATTTTAAATAATAATCGTGCAAGAATAAAAAAAAACTCATTGTTTGCATATTATTGAACTTTAAAATCTATTTCATTCAAATCCAGTCCATTTTAGATCACCCGTAATTTTCAAAGCATCCTTTACTGATTTATAACTGATCTTAGATGTAAACACAAGCACTCTTTATACTAAATCAGGATTTTTTTACATAATTCTGATATCTTGCTTTGAATTAAAGTTTCAAATTGTCTCAGAGTATATTGAAGAAGTAGTTGACCTTAAAAAATGAGCTTTTATTCAAATTTAGAAACATAATTTATCAAGGGCGCTGGTATCACATTTCGTCTAGGAAAAGTTTTATATGAATGTTTTATATATTTGGTATTCTACGGTCTGTATAAGATAATGTAAAGCATGTAGTTTGGTAGTTTTGTGCTTGGCTACAACACCGTATGCGCCAGATATTGAAGTATTCCTTAATGTCTAACCATTTCACAATATACGAACTTACTCTATATTTTTCTCCGCTTTACAACACAAGATTTTCTGACACATTTATGGACTTGTTTTTAAAAAGAAAAAAAGTGATGATTTGGAATCGAGTGGATTTTTCCAGTTTTTGAAAAATGAATCACAAGTTGAGTTATTAGCGCTTAATTAACATTTACAATCTTTCTTCGGCTGTCACATATGTAATTTCGGTACAAAACACCAAATTTGACAGCATGTTCAGAAAATTCTCCTGCCTTTTCAAAAAACAGATATAAATTGTTCGGTTACATAGAATCTGAATTAGAACATCTACCAATTCTAACTTTTGGGAATAAAAAATGAACTAGGAAATGTGTCAGAGAGTGGCCAGTTTAGATTTAAGATTAGCATTTAGTCATTTCCGATGTAAATATATACACAACTTTTTTACAAACTAAAATTTACACTCTACACTTATATTTCAAAACTAACAATTGCGATTGATATTGATAAATGTAAAATATATTTAAAACTTTTTATGGTTTTTTTTTTCAGTTTACTTATTCTCTTACAATTTAGAACATCACAAAAATTCTAGTTTATTGTTATCATCTAATGAAGCTTCTTAATTTCGACATGTACTAAAACCGAAGTTTTACATGCTGTGAGAATAATTTTCCACTTTCAAGAAAATATAAAATATAATATATATATACATATATATTTTAACATAAAAAATATTTATTTTTTAACTGCTTTTTTCAGTTATCATCCCCACAGCTACTAAATATATCGGGTGTCCTAAAACATACTGACTGATTTTAAAATCCACTAACTTACAAATGGTCAGAGCTATTTTAAGAATACTCGCTGGAGAGTTATGTAAAATGACACTTTTTCATGCGATTGTTGATTATAATTTTAAATAGTAACGCTAGATGGCGCTCCAAGCAATAGGTGCTAAATTGAGGCCCGAGTTATATACTTTCTCTTCTATCAGTATTGGTATGTGAGGAGGTTAAATGTATAGAATAGGTCCCATAAAACAAAACTGCATGGGTGATATGAACTGCTGCATATATTTAACATCCTTCTTTCGCTTTAATACAGGGGGAGTGGAGAAATCAGGCTTTGATTTAATGATTATTACTTGCAGCACCATCTATCGCTGCAATTGTAAAGTAAAATCGAGAATCATGGTAAAAAATATCTCCTGACATCTTACATAACAATCGTGTAAGATTTAAAAAAAAACTGTCATGCTTTGCATGTTATTAAACTTTAAAATCAGTCAGTTCATTTCAGATCACTTGGATGATTCTTTAGTAAGTTTCAAAGCATTCATTACTGAATTACAAGTAATTTTAGGTATAAATAGACGAGCAATTTTTATACCAAATATTTTTTACATTATTTTTAAATTTGGTGAGGCATCAAGGTTTACATTTGTCTATATGATTATTTTAAAGAGGAAATTGGCCTTCAAAAGTTTGAGCTTTTATTCAATTTCGGAAATTAACTTCTCGAGTAATCCGAGATACCAATTTCTTCGAGGAAAGGTTATTACATGAATGCTTCGTATATTTTGCATCCTATGACTGTATGAGGTAAATTTAAATAAGTAAGAAAAATCAAGCGTTAAGCACAGATTATGAAACACTTTCCAGCACTTCCTGAAATTTTTAACAAAATTTTGTTTTTTAGGGAAATAAATTGATACTGTCCATAGACAACTATGTATTCCGATATTTTTAACAGCCCTGTATTTGATCTGTCGGTTGATATATATATATATATATATACTATTTAATGGAAAATTTAATTTAGCAAGAAAAGGCCTAACTGATTGAAATATCTCTTTTTGCACTTTATTCTAATAGATGGAAGCATACTTAAATACTTTTCTACAGCTCTGTAATTTACCTAGTATCTTTATTATATGTCAGTATTTTGTTAAAATTTAGTTCAAACAAAAACGCTCTTAAAACTACTTAAATCACATTTCCAGAAATTATCATCCTTGGGTGACCATGACCATGTAGATAATTCTTTGTGTGACCCTGTATATAATTTAATCTATATTCTACAAACATTTCTAATTAAACTGAAAGCAGTTCAACGTAAAAATGCATATCTTTTTTTAAAAACACCTTTAAGTAAATTACCAACATATTCGGTATCCTTTATGAGTTCTTTTGTGTAACCCTGTGTATCAATTATAGCATTTATACACATATAATATGCAGACAGTTAATAAAACTAAGAAACACTTAATAAATCAAAGAAACTAACTGGCTGGAAATTTTTGACCACCACTGTATATTACTCTTTAATTTTTATTTTCTGCTTTTTAGTTCACAGGTTATGGAAGCCTCAGAGTTAATTTGCCTGCCGTTTCAGTATGGATGGATGTACCAACTCTTAATCGAAATATTAGATTTGCTTCATTTTTTTTCCAGGTTCATTCTGACAAGATAGTTCTTTGTTAGATATAGGGTACATTGATTAAGTGTAAAGTTGGAGGGAGGAGGTAATCTCACCCTTAATTTAGATAAATGATTTTGGTTAGCAGAAATATTCTATTTTCTTCAAATTTTACATACCAGTATATTCCGAAAAGGAATTTCTCTGATTAGATTTGAAGTTCAATATTTAAGTATAAAGGGGGCAAGGTGTTGCACACCTCCTTAATTTAAAAAAAATGAATTTTTCATGCAGAACTATTCGATTTGCTTCAAACTTTGTATACTTGTTAATTATATTAAGGAGCTTCCTTGATTAAATTTGGAAGTTCATTGATTAAAAATAAAGTGCGGGGTGTTCTCCTCCTGCAGTCTAGATAAATGGGTTTTTCATGTAGAATTAATTGTTCGATTTGCTTCAATTTGATATACTGGTGTATTCCGATATAAGACTTCCTTGATTAGATTTGGAGGTTCAGTGTGTGATCCTGTAATAAAGTCATATTTAAACGCTTTACATAGTAAAATAACAAAAGTAGATTAATAAAGCAAAATAACAAAGAATGAACATTAGTTATTGAAAAAGCACAAAATGTATGCTTATCACATTCTAAAGATAAAAGTAATAGTAGATCTTCTCTAAAAATTGGATTTTTATGTGTGTTAAATTATTTAGATTATAGAAATTTAAAAATTGGAATGCAAACTAAATTAATTTTTGCGAAAGTTTATGTAAAACATGTTACACCACTGTAATGTGAATAGCATTTTATGTAAAAAAAAATTTGACTGATCCAATGATTAGGCATTTTTAACATAATTTTTTGTTGTCTATAAATCAAAATGTAATAGAAAAAATAGAATTGAAAATTTTCCAATATTTAAAACTTTTTTCTTATAGATAGAAGAAAATATAATAAATAATAATAGAAGAAAAACAATGATAATCTTTAATGTCTTCTATGAGCATCTTTTTTTATGAAACAGATCAACGATTTTGTCTCTGTCAGGTTGAATATGCAGCGTTATGATTTATAAAAATAAGTGATTTGTCCCTAGGAAAATATATATATATATATATATATATATATATATATATTAGCATAAAAAAGGTATTTTTAAGTGCTTCTTATCAGTCATCATCCAGCAGCTACTAAATATATCGGGTGTCCTAAAACATACTGACTGATTTTAAAATCCATTAACTTACAAATCAAATACATCTTCCTTTCAGAGCAATTTAAAAAATACTCGCAGGAAAATTATGTAAAATGTCAAATTTGTTTTCATGCGATTTTTGGTTTTAATTATAAATAGTAACGCTAGAAGGCGCTCCAAGCAATAGGAGCTAAATTGAGGCCCGAATAATATATTCTCTCTTCTATCAGTACTGGTGTGTGAGATAGAGGATAAATATATAGAATAGGTCCCATAGAACAAAATACAACAGGCTATATGAACCACTGCATACATTTAACCTTCTTTCACATTAATACTGACAGAAGAGGGAGGGCAAAAATCAGGTTTTGATTTAATGACTATTACTTGCAGCACCATCTATCGCAGCTATTGTAAAGTAAAATTATGAATCGCGGTAAAATATCTACTGACTTCCTACAAAACAATCGTGTAAGGTTTTTTAAAAATCTGTCCTGCTTTGCATGTTATTAAACTTTAAAATAAGTCAGTTCATTTTAGAATACTCGGATGTTCTTTTAGCGGATGTTTCAAAGCATTCAGTACTGAATTACAAGTGATTTTAAATATAAATAGACAAGCAGTTTTATACCAAATAAGTATGTTTTTTCACATAACTATGAAATCTGGTGTGCCATCAAACCTTCAAATTGTCGTTATGAGTATTTTAGAGAGGAAATATTTGGGCTTCAAAAGTTTGAGCTATTATTAAATTTCAAGGATTTTTTCCCAGCGCCCTGAGATATCAATCTCTTCTAGGAAATGTTATTGTATGAATGTTTTGTATATTTGGCATCCTATAGCTGTATAAGGTACTTCTAAAATAAGCATGTTGTTCGGTAGTTTCGCACTTGGCTACAATACCGTTGTGCTCCAAATATTCTGATTATTCCTGATTCGATACTCCCCCCCCCCTCTTCAACGAGGGGACAATCACCCCCGTTTCTCAAAAAAACTTCCAAGTTTGGTCTGAAAAGTTCTCGAAATGAAACGGAAAATGAAAATTCATTTTTAAAATAGATTTTATTTTTCTACATAATTCTTTTGAAGTTCATTGCACTTCATCCAACGATGTTCCAAAGTCCTTATGCCATCTCGAAAGGGCGATTCTTCAAGTTCTCCAAACCAACCATTGACGGCTAATTTTACTTCTACGCTGTTAAAAAATTGTGAAAAATTACGTTTGTTTTTAAAAGCTATCAATCTTCCAATGGAAAATATCTGAAAACATATATGGAACATTCACATTAGTCAGAAAATAGATTTGATTTTAAGGCTGTTCTCAACTGCTCTGCTCATTTTGATGTACAGTAGACTCCCTCAAATCCGCACAGCTTGGGACTAGAGGTTGTGCGGGTTTTAGAATTTTGCGGATTTCTGGTCATTGCTTTGTTTACCTTTTTATTAAAGTAATTTGAATGTAATTAATAATGAAATCAAAAGTTGTTTACGTTGTTTAAAAGTAGTTGTGTAAAAGTTTACGTTGTTTTTTGCTGCAGTTATTTAATTTTAACAGTGTAAAAATACTTTCATGTATAAAAAATGTTTTCATATATCTAAGCATATTCCAAAATAAAGACCAGATGAAGAATGCTGCAGTAATACATTTCAATATCAGAGAGTTTTTGTTTCCATAGCAACAAAGTTGAATCGACAGTGCTCATTTGGACTTAATTTTGAGATTGAGACGATTTTAATTATATTTTTTTTACTTATAATATTTCTCAGTTAACTTTCAGTATATATATATATATGATAAAATTGCAGTTAAAACTAACTAAAACTGACAAAACTAAAGTTATTTAAATAATTTTTCTTAAACGCAAGTTCAACGTGAAACACTTTTACCTCAAAAAGTATTTGGTATAAAAAAGTATTTTTTTTTTCAATTTTATTTCGTCGCCAACCAGTGATAAACCGTCAAATAAAAGAAATGTTCATTATTTTTTTTAACCAACGTTTTAAAGAGATTCCGCAGAATTTTTTTAATAAATATTCACACTACAAGAATACTCTGTAAGTTTTCAGAATTTTCTGAGTCTGCCCGTATGGACACCTTCCTTGTCAGTTATGAGTGAATTTGATCATATGACAAACTCGTTTTTCACCCCCAGTTTGAGTAGTTATTCTTTTTCCGCATGGAAATTTGTTTCAAAATGCCCACTTAGAAACTATTTCTGAAAAATCTATTATGCTTTTAAAAAACAGTAAAATATGTGCGATTAGATAGTTTGTGAACAACATCGACTAATTTCATGCATTTCGGAACTAAAACAAATTCAAACTTATGTCATAAATTTGCCCTTTTTGAAGTACAGTTTTTTCTACGATTTTTTGAACAGTTCACTTTCTTTCAAAATTGTTTTCAATCGCAAAATATTTTAGTTATGGAAACAGGCGGGCGTCACAATTATCCCTTAGCGGCTATGTCAAAACCTGTTAGTAAAATTAGAAATTATCGACTTATACAGGAATTCACAAACGAATTTTTTAGATATTTTGAAATACTTAATTGACGCTTTTATTGTAAAAGAAAAATTTTCTAAAATATTATTGGTGCCTTTTGCGAATTTGGATATAAAATTAAATATCCCAGACCCAGTGCAGTGTGCCGGAAAGGGTTAACCAAATCAGGCGAGTAAGGTGTATTTTGCAAAAGATCATATTTCAGTTCGTACATTTTTCATAAAGGAAGGGCAGCTGACGTAACAAAGTGAGCAACAAAAAAAAAAATAAGTGTGGCACTCGGGAATTGCCGTGGTAAAGCTATTGCATAGCATTTTTTATCAACTTATGCAATTATAAGTATTTATTTATTTTTTATTTATGCAGAGTTTTTTTTGTCTTTGATATTAATTCAAGTTTTTTCTTTTTCTTTGATATTAATTCAAGTTACACTTTTTGAGCGTGATGACCGATAAGGAAACAATTTTTTTTCTGTTATTGAATAAATGAGAAGTCTGCTGAAGTACCGAAGTCTGCCAAACTGAAACAGCGTTAGCCGAAGTGTTAGGTTTTTTTCTCGTTACGGAATTTCTAGATTCGGTTGCCGCGCTCAAAGCCCGCGATAAAAGATATGCAATAGCTTAAATGTGCCCCCCTGGGGGGTAACACGCAAGACATGCATAACATGAATAAGCAGTTGCAGACCTTTCAAATGATGTGTCATACGAATGGTGTTGTAAAGAAATTAAAAATGTGCCCCCTGGTGGGGGGTGACATGCAAGACTTCCATAATATGAATAAGCAGTTGCAGAACTTTCAAATAAAGTGTGTCACATGACTGGTGTTGTAAAGAAATTAAAAATGTACCCCCCCTGGGGGGCAGAGTGGAGGGCGACACACAAGACATCCATAGTATGAATAAGTAATTGCAGACCTCTCAATTGATGTGTCACACGACTGGTGTTGTAAAGAAATTAAAAATGTGCCCCCCCCTGGCGGGCAGATTGGAGAGGGACAAACAAGACATGGATAATAGGAAAAGGCAGTTTCAGACATTTCTAAAGATATGCAACACAAGGGGTGTGAATAAAAATTTAAAACAGTCCCCTTTGAGGGGGGCAAAGGGGGGTGCGGCGCCCCAAACATGCATAATTGGAATGAGCAGTTACAGTTATTTTAAACGATATGCCACATGATGTGTGTATTTAAAAATTTAGAAAATGCCCCCCTGGGGGCAGAGAGGGGGGATGGCGCACCGGACGTGCAAAATATGGATAAGCAGTTTAAGGCCTTTCCAAAGATATGTCAGAAGGCGGGTGTTTACGAAATGTAGACAAGTTCCTTTAACCTTCCCCTGGGAGGTTGGAGGACGCATCGAGTGCGTAAAAATTTATAAATGGTGAATTTTTTCTAACAATATAGCACACGATGGGTGTCATCAACATTTAAAAAAATTCACATCAGGTAAATTTTTGAAAGATTTGCCGGCGGGGGGAGGGGGCGCATTCACATGAATAGTCACTGGGCTTTAGAACGATGTATCGCACGAGTTCTCCCCCATATACACCGAACGCGTTTCAAATTTTATAAATAGTATTTATCGAAGTTTCGTGTAAAAAAAATAGCGCGTCAATGTCTGCCGAAGTCTACCGAAGGATACCTTGCCGAAGTCTGCCGAACTGAAACGGCGTTAGCCGGAGTGTTAGGTTTTTTTTTTCTCGTTACGGAATTTCTAGATTCGTCACCGCGCTCAAAGCCCACGATAAAAGCTATGAAATAGCTTAAAAAAAAAAAAACTTGTCCGTACTTTTCGATTGGCATCAAACAATAGCTCCGGGAATTTGATTGGTTTAAAATTAACAGATGTATGATATGACTGGCCTGCGTTGCCAAGAAGATTCCTGCAATGACTCTATGACAAAAATATAATGATAGATTGATTGACAGAAAATATTTGCTAGTAAACATATCCATTCTTTAATGCTACCATTATGACAATGACTGGTCAGATGGAAATCATCTTACGCAAACCAGATTTTTTTCCAAGATTTATTTATTTTCTCTTTTTTTTGTCACCCCTTAGGAGAGTTCCGAACCGCCCCCTTAAGGAGGAGCAGATCGGGAACCCAACAGCTTCTGTAATAATGATGCTTGATGACGTTTCACCTCTTCCATGTGTGACTCATTTATGAGTCCGGCGGGCATAGGTAACGGGCGGCATTTTTGCCTATTCCACCGAAGCTAGCACAGGGAAGTAAATATAGGCTTTCGATTGTTTGAAGAATTTAAATAGCAATAGTTGTAAATAAATCATTCTGAATCTGGATGTATATATTAAAGGCGTATATGGTTGTATCGTGTTAAAATTACAAGAAAAGAAGAATTTTTTAAAGTAATATAGAACAATTGAGTTTGTAAATATCACGTAATTGACGCCGTAAAAAAGAAATGCGATAAATAACTTGTTCTATCATGTTGAAATAATTAAGAGGAAATTCTAATTTTATTTTAATTTATTATTTTTAATATTACAGAACAAATGAAAACATCATTGTCTTCTTTAACTCTAAATTCGAGAATATCTTTTTAGTGTCAATAAATATGTGAAACCAGAAGAAAATTAATCTAAACCCATCTCTTAAAAGAAACTGAAGATTAAATAAACGTAAACTCAAAAATGAACCAAAACAAAATGCTCTTTAAATTATTCAACCAATCAAAAGTCCGTATTTTCTTTCCTGTGCTAGCTTCGGTGGGATCGGCAAAAATGCTAACGGGCGTTGTGTGTGACGGTGTTTTCGTCCTCCTCGGCGGTTTCAAAGGGGCGGCGTAGTCGGTTTTCGAGGCAAATCGGGTTTTGGTGTCCATACGTTGATCCTAGAAGCACCCCTTCGGGACTGCACGGTGCCTCTGGGCAAAGTGTAGCTAAAATGATAGGATCGCAGCCAGCATTTGTCTGAGAGGAAACATAAGAGGAGAGTGAGTGCTCTGTAGAGTAAGACACAGAGACTCTCGACAAGACTCGTGGAATCGACATGCAGCATCTCCTGAAGTTATTGACGGGAGAGATCTTGGAGTGTCATGCATACTCCCTCTGCTGTGTGACACAACCTCGTGTGTCCACTGCAGCTGGGACAGCTGTGAACGACCTTAGGTGGGTGGTGATCAGAGGGTCGATCAGAAGGCGTTAACAGTAGGCCAATATCGGGCTAGTAGCCTGGAACGAGTCATTTTCCCTGGAAGGGGTTCGGCTGGCAGGCCTGTTTCCAGTATTCGCTGACGCAGAGAGCCTTGCTCGCCAGCTAATTAATTGGTGCATCCAATCTCGGGCGAACGCTCGTTACGATCTAGGCCATGTGTATATGTGTGCTACTAAAGTTTGCATCACCTAGCAATGAAGATCTAGCAGTGACACAAACTAACTTTTACGCTATAAGGAAAGGGCAGCTGACGTCACTGTGGATAAGGGAGAAAAACCAGCCCGTTCTTTAACGACTGACACTAGAGTTGCAAAGGCTGGAAAAAACCGGGTTTATTCCCGGGAATAAACCGGGTTTTTTTGGGAGGGAAATTTTGAAAAATCCCGAATGTTTTTAAAACGTTTTAAACATTGAAATATTTAATTTATTATTTAATATTTTTGTAATGATTTCAATTGTTTTATTCTTAACTGTAATTGCAAGAACAACTCAACTCTTCTGAGCGAGCCAAGCGAAGATACCGAGGAAGATACAGAACATGTTTTCTCTGCTTCTGGTTACTTTTCTCTGATTCCGTATTCCGTTCAATTTTGTATTGAAATGACAAGACATTATTTCCCTTTTTTATTCTACACAGATTCCTTAAATTAAAGTATGTAATAGGGTTTAGCTTGGTTATTAACAATTTTTATTATAAAGTATAAAATCCAGGGATGTAACTAAGTTATTTAGCTGAATACGAGTTATTCGGCCAAACTTTGGATTCCGATTTTTTTAAGTACTTTTATTGTTATAATTACTTTTTTCAAACTTTAAATGGAAATAAGATTAAAAATTAATTAAAATGGGTATTTTTATTTGTATGTTTAAAAAAATTAATAGTTTGATGTATTTTTGGCAAAATTTCGGATTCCTAGATTCTAATAAATAATAAAAAATGACTTACTGAATCTAAATTACTATTAGCAGAATTATTCTGTTGGTTAATACAATCCGTATATATTTTAGCTGATATAGCAACCACTTTAATGCACTTTTAAATTGTTTATTTTTTATTTTAGAAAACTTATATCTGCATAGAAAATTAAAAATTTGTACTTTATATTGAACATATTAAGTTAATATTCTGTTAGTCAAGATAGAAAGTTATACAGATTATCCTTCATTTCTATTGATATTTTAATAAAATATTCATATATGATTGTTAAACATAATTAAAATTAATATTTATCATAATGGGAGGATTGGGCTTCCGGTTTCATAAATTATGTTCTCTCTCCATTAAAAAAAAAAAAAAAAAAAAAAAAAAAAAAAACTTTCTCGCTGAAATTTTAGGCATTTTTTTTTTCAGGAATTCACAATCGCCTTTGCCTTGTAAATATTAGAATCTTTTAAAAATCAATTTGAAGAGGAATTTCACTTTATTGATGAGATATATTCTAAATCCAAAGCAGTGGGATTGATAATCCTTGTTTATCCCCGCTTTCTTTTTATTTTCCACAAGTGCAAGAAAACAGAACTTTCATTGTTCTACCATCATTGTACAGTGATATTTTAAATGAATAATAATTGTGACTTTTTGCAGATCTCTGCTAGTCGTTTGATATCTATTAGTTACAAATTTGCTATTTTAAAGATATTTTTAAGATCATGAGTGCGTATTTTGGATTAATGTTTTATTTCTATGTAAGAAGAGATTTTCAAATGAGAAATTAATCCTTAATCAATTAAAGATGTTATAAATGATTTTTGCAGCATATTTTTTGGAATTAAGCTTTAATGACACAAACTTTTTAAGTGTGGGTGAACTATGATTTCAAATCATAAGGCTCAAGCTCTGAAAAAAAGAGTGTGAACTCATCTTCAATGTATGTACAATACAGAATCATTTATCCAGAATGGTTGAGGTTGGATATATTCTGGATAACTGGTTAGGCATTAAACCAACGTCCATTTGCCAAGTTTAGTGGAATGATTAAGAATCGGATCCAAACAAGATCAAAGATTAGCATTTTTTTTTTCTCGACTGTTGACTGACAGATTTTGTTATTTTTTCGTGACTCGTAGATAATTTCACAACATTTCAAAGATTTTTCTCTCGATCGATTTACAAACTTTTGCGATTTCTGATGAATTAAGCGAATTTTTAGAGTGACCAATTGAAGAATTTGACAATCTTTTCACAATGGATGAATCTTTTGACAATGGATTTTGTATTTTTTTCTACAATCAATTGAAAATTATCACGATTTTTTTCCTGCGACTGTCACTATGTATGCAGATAACAGGAAAAAAAGACCAGTATTTCTCAAATTTCAGATGATAGTAACACTTAAATTATGATTTCAGTTGTAAAATATTTAAAATATATTATAAATACAATTTGTAGTATTTTGTCATTTATTTTTTTTTTGAGAAATGCTGGTATGAATATTTATTTAAACGTATTTCTAGCATGATTTTCACTCTCAAATATTCAACAGGTAAGTGTTTAATTTCTTCCTAAAAATTAAAATTTTATAGTTAAAAATGTATATGATTAGGAAATGTGATTATAAAAGTTCTATATTGTGTAATTTTGGAATTTATTTTGAATAATTTTAATTGCTCCACAAAAGCCGCCTCTTTTTAAATTATATAAAAGTAGATATGAGCAGGTGTTGTAATTCATAAATTGTGTAAGTGAAAGACTATTTTCATTTTTTGATAAATGCAAGTGATCTTTTAGAAAATACTGTCTAAATTAGTACTTTGAACCAAATTCCAGACAAGACACTGCAGGAATGGAAAAAACGTGTTGTCATGTGACTACAATTGCTTATAATTGGATAAGTTATTTAACAAAGAATTGAAAAATCATATTTTTATTAGGAATCGCTTCAATAGGCCAGCCAATTATGTGCATTTATGTTTAAAAATATGTCAGGATTTCGTGTTGTGCAGGGGATTTTAAAAGCTGCCTTTAATAACAAAATACAATAAAATCTAATTACAATGAGTCTCTGGAAATCACTAATTAAATTCGCTATACAGAAAAATTTGTTAAAGTGAATCTTTTTATGAAGAAATAGGATTTCTTTTTTTACAATCCAAATAGCATTTGTTACACTGAAAAATTATTGACATGTAACGAGATTCTAAATATTCTTATTTAAATATAAATCCATCCATGGCTATTCATTTTTATACTTTTAATACAATTAATGCAACAAGTGAAAAAAAATAGCAAAAAAATTTAATATTTAAACCCAAAATTTAATATTTAAGCCCTTGTTTTTGAAAATTTTAAAGTAGAAAAGGATTCTGATGCTTTCGTCACAAGGTTGTTCTGGGTATAAAATTATAGTAAATCTGTCTATACAAATATTTGTGTATTATGAAATTAACTGATTGAGTGCATGAAAATATTTACAATAAGAAATGTAAACAAAACCAGTAGAGTTTAAGTGAAAACTAATAGATTAAAATATTAATAAGTTAGAAAGGGAAATGACAGATTTATTTATAAATGTAAACATCACCCTTGTTCTCAGATTCAACATATACAGAAAAATTAAATAAAGAACATATGTTGGATATGCCAGGTAACAGAAAGTAAACAATTTAAAATTTTAAGAGAATAATTGAAATCTTCATTCATTAAATCACCATTGTTGCAAAGCTGATGAATTTTAGGAATTTAAAAAGTTGAAAAGTGTTAAAATAATAAGTCTTGTTAATTAATAAAAAATCCATTTAAATTTCTCAGAATAATGAGCAATGATGACTTAAAATGAAAATTTCAAGTTGAAAAATGACTGGTTTTGTTTACTTTCAAAACTTCTACAAAATTTCCAATATTCCCCAAAATTCCGGGTTTATTCCCCAAAATTCCCGGGTTTATTCCCGTCCCTCAAAAACTGTGGGTTTTTTACAACTCTAGTAATAATAAACTATAATAGTGAATTATTACAATAAAAAATTAAAATAAGTAATAAACTAAATTAATAAAAATTTATACAGTCAAAGATCTATAATCCGCACAGGCATAATTCACTGTTTCCTCATTGTTTTTTCATTTTTTTTAAATTTTTCTAAAAAACATTTTTGGATCACTAATTTGTAAATTTTTTAACTGTTTATTTCATTGTTTACATTCGTAAAATAACATGAATTATAGAAAACAGTGGATTATGGGTGTGTGGATTATAGATCTTTGACTGTATTATTTTTAAATTGATTAAAATATTAAAAGCAAAGGGCAAGTTACTAATCAGTAATGTATGATTGAATATTCATTTTAAAGATGAAATGCAATTTTATTTAATTATTCAATGAAACTTGCTCTATACAGGTGCACTACTAATTCACATGAAAATAAAAAAAATACGGAAGTTTTATTTCAGGTTTAGCCAGACTTAATGACCAAAAGACAATTACATCTTTAATTACATTCAATTTACTGTTTAAAAACAGTAAACAAAGCAATGACAAGAAATTCGCACAACCTCTAGTGTCAAGCTTTGCAGATTTAACAGGAGTCTACTGTATTAAAAAAATATATTTGAATTGGAACAGTACTGCAATGTAGCCATAGTGAGAAAAATAAATAGAATAACGTCTAGAGACTGTGGAACATGAAAAAATAGCACTCTGATCAGAGTTAGAATTTGGTGCCCCTCCTCCCAATGCTTTTTTGAGACATGCCGAAAATGTCGTTGGTAGTATAAATTTGACGCCCCCTAAATTTCTGTGCCAGAGGTGACTGCCCTCTTTACCCCGCTTTTTGCATGGTACCATCAAGAGAAACATATAATGAAGAATGGTAAAGAAAAACTGAAGCACAGTATAACTTTTCTCTTTCAATATTGCAGATCTTTAACTTTAAGAAACACAGTAATACAGGTTATTTTATACAGGTTTTTAAGAAATATAAATTACACTGTTCTTTAAAATTTACATGCATCAAAACAATTCATTTGCAACTGGAATTATTTTATTGTATCGAACTCCCTCCCTCTCCGTTGTCAGTTCTGAGTGCTTTATGGGTATCTCAATAAATGCCACAGTTGAGGAATGTTCTTTGTATATTTGAAATGTTTAACCCCCTGACTGCCCAGCCAAAGGGTAATATTGTAATGTTGTTTTCTCTGTAATTTATTAAAAATATTAAAAAAAGATGTTATTTCCAACCTGATACAAAATATGTTATTAGTATCGGTTTATAATCTTTGATAACATCAATCCTAACTTAATTTTTCAGAACTGGGTTATATTTATGGAATTATACTAATTTAAATATTGCTTATGTTGCAGTGAAACCTGCAGCTTAGTGTGTGAAAAAATCAGCTGGCGGCAGTCAGGAGGTTAATATCAAAATAGAATTCTATTGCGATGCATTTTTACAGAATGTAATATTTTGAAGTGCCTGTAAAATTGATCTCTGGTATCGATTCTATTCCTTAACTTATGTGCGAACATTCTCAAATGATAAAAATATTAGTAATTTTATTGTTGTTAATATTTTTGAAATTTGTTACAGCTTTCTTAATGACTGCATACCAAGACATACGCGGATAGTATCAGTTCATTCTAAAAATTGAAGTCATCACAGCAAAGTTCACTGTGTTCTGTTTATTCCATAGACGACAGTATTGATTGGATATTTGTGTCATGTGTCATGCCGAGACATAAAACTTTACCTACTCTTCTCGGATATTCCATAGGTAAGACAATGTACCATTTTTATCATTTTGAACGTTTCTGGTGTCTTTAAACAAGGTGGCAGCTAATATCACTCGCATATGGGAAGGATTTGTGCTTTGCTAGAAATTTTTCGAGAGCTTGACTCTCTGCTAGTAAAGCTGCATCTTCATCGACAAAAATGTCCAAGCTGGAGATCAAACCCAGAATCCTTGTAATAGCACTCCAAGTGCTCTACCATTTAAGCTACGAAGATGGTGCCCAGCTTGAAATTTCTCACTCACATTTTGTGGTGAGGCTGCAACTGCAGCAAAGATGACAACGTCTCCTATAAGCACACAATCTTGTGGCTTAACATGAGACACAAATAAACCCAGTATCGGTGAGTGCATTTAATTTTTTAATTAACTATCAGCAATGAAATTATTGAATATTTAATATGTGACTATCGCATTGCTAACAAAGCGTAGAACCAACATAATGAAAAATGTCTAAGCTGGAGATTGAACCGGGAACCTTTCGAATAGCATTCAACTGCTCTATTATTTAAGCTATGAAGACGAGCTTATTTCAAGCATAATTTCACTGCTGATAGTTAATTGAAAAATGAATTATAATTAAATATCTATTCACCGATGCTGGGATTGTTTGTGTCTCATGCTTTGCCACAAGTTTGTGTGCTCATGTAGACATTATCTTCTGGTGCTGCAGTTTTAGCCTTACAAATGTGAATGAGAAATGGCAGACTGGGCATCTTCCTCATAGCTTAAATGGTAGGGAATTTGGAGTGCTTATTCCAAGGGTTTTGGATTCGAGCCTTGACTTCACTGTTCTTTTCACTATGTTTGTTAGCTGGTGTTAGCAGTGTGATAGTCACATATTAAACATTCGAGTAAAAACTTGTCTGTTTTTAAGAAATAACATTAGTATATGTTAGTTATAAAATACAGTAGAATTGTCATTTAATGAACTCTCATTGTTGCACCTAACTACATTTTTATAAAAAAAAGTTCCTTTAAAATAAATCATTTTAAATTCATAAAAATTATATAATAGCATCACCAAAAAATGAAAAATATCGCTAAAGTGGAAATATAATAAAAAAAAAAATGTGTCTAAATTAGGGCAGTATTTTTTTAACGTGGTGTAGTCTTAATGAGAAAAATTATTAGAATAATATCTAGAGAAATATATAACAAAGAGTGGTAAAGAAAATTGAAGCACAGTGTAACTTTTCTCTATCAATATTGCAGATCCTTAACTTTCAAAAATACATTAATATTACTTTATACAGATTTTTCACAAAAATAAATTACACTGTTCTTTAAATTTTACACATATCTGAACAATTCATCCGCAACTGGAATCACTTATTGTATCTAAGCTGATTCCCTCCCCCCCCCCCTCCTTCAACTGTCACGTCTGAGTGTGTATGTGCAAAAATGGTGATAGCAAGTGTTTACCGTAGTGTGAAAAGTATTCTTTTGATAAGCACCAAGAAGTGTAGAAATGAATGAATAAATGACTAATCTCATTTTCACACAATCTGCTGGGATAAATTCATATATCCATCACAACAGCAAACAAAATGATAAATAATATGCAAATAAATAAATACTCAAGATTTTTTTTCTTCTTTTAATGTTACACTGAAAAATTAATTGTTTAAAGTTGTTGATAATTGACGCTTTAGTGTGTGGTATATTATTTAATTTTCGTTTTCTGTATTATTTTTTTAATATTTTAATAGCTACTTTCTTTTGCCTGCTTATTCTTTACAATCTGGTATGTATAGTTAGGTGATAGTTTTATATGCAACTTGGTTCATGGGATAATGAAAAAGTTCCAAATGTTATATTGCCATCAGAAATACATCTATAAATGCTACTTTATAATGCAGTCATATCAGAAAATGAGTTAAAAGTAGATGAAAAAATTCTATTTCTTAAAAACAGGTTAAATGCAATAAAATAAAATAAAAATCTATAATTTTAAAAATACTGCACAGATAGGATGTTTGCTGTAACTGAAGATTCACTGCAAGCTATCATAATTAAATGTTATAAAATTAATAAATAATGCATAATTAATGTATCTTTAATTTTCTCAAAAAATTACTGTATAAATTTTGCAAACAAGCATAAAAAATTTCAAAATTTCTAATTTTTTACTTAAAATGTATTTTAATACCTCTCGTCTATTCTGAATTAAGTTCTAGTTTAAAGATCTATTGGGGATTATAAATCATTGAAAAAAGGATTTTGTCTGCATCAATTTCTCCTTTAATATTTAGCATTTTTCTGCAGAATATCAAGCATCAGAATCTTCTAGTTCTGAAAATATATTTCATGCTTTATAAATATTATTGTTATAATTTGTTAATCATATTCTGCAATGTATATCTTATATAATATACATTTGTGTAAATAAATTTATTATTTTTTTTTCAGAATAACAAAAACCAAATTAATCTCATATCAGTTAAAAGCTTTCTCTGCTAATTTTATAGTTGATTTCACACTTTTCCGCGGAAATTTTTAGTCGAGTAAATCAGAAATCAGTATTTATTTCAGATTAACTAGAAATTTGATATCCACAAAATGTTACTTTATAATTGCATTTCTTGCAATGCAATTTGAGTAATATTTTTAACATGGAGGTCGATCCAAGGAAAAAAAAGTATTTTACTGTTTAACCTTTCATACAAATTTCCTTCCACAATATCAAACGAAAAAAAAAATAGTTTGCCTTTATAAAAAAAAAAAAAAAAAAAAAAAAAAAAAAAAAAAAAAAAAAAAAAAACTAATTTTTTTATATTTTGTGTGTTTAAAATGTGTGTAAATATTTAAAAATTTAACCAATAATAGAGAAAATTAAAATTTAAAACTTAATCTACAAATAGAGGATTTGTCAAATGTTAACTTATGATAATTTGTAGTAGAGCATTACAAATAAATGTAAAATGTCTGTAACTTTTTACATATGTGCTTGTTTAATTTTAAAAGTAATTTATTGGTACAGCACTAAACTGCGAATCTTATATCATTCGTTCAAGATTTAAAGATAATCTAGATGAATATAAAGTATACTTTAAAAGCTTATCATATCTCCTTGAAAATAAGACAGTTTTTTGTGATATATCAAAGGCATCTATATCAATAGAAAAAATATCTATAATCAAAAGCTCGAATATGCACATTTTTTAAAACAACATCTCTGAGAAAGCCTAAAATTTAAAATTGAATCTATTATGTAGAGAATTTATCAAACGTTAAGTTATGCTAGATTGTAGCAGAGCATTACAAATAAATCTAAAATGTCCGTAACTTTATTAATATGTGCTTGATAAATTTTTAAAGCAGTTTATTTGTACAGTACTAAACCACAAACCCTATATGATTTGCTCAAAATTTGAAGTTAATCTGGATCAACATAAAAGACCAAATGCATTCTAGAGTATTCCAAATTTGTGTTATTTTTTGCTATCTTCATTGATTTTAAATTGTTATAAAGTCAATAACGCTATTTAGTATAAATTGTATAAATGCTATTTAGCTGTCCTTAAAATCTGACAAAAATTAGTTTCAAGTAAAACTTGCCACATTTTAAAACCAAGAAATAGGAAAGCTGCCTCCTCTTCCCACCACTACCAAAAATGATTTATTATTTTAGTATGCAGGATAAATATTTATTATTTATGAATGAAATCTTAGCAGTAATTCAGTAAGAAATTACATACTAATAAGTAATGTAATTTTCTTTTTCGTATCCACTTTAATTAAATAAAATAATATTTAATTGAATAATGTGTATAAGGATAGTGTTTTGAAACGATTTAGCTATGAAAATGTCACAATTCTACTAATGAGCTGGAGGTACAAAAAAATTTCAACATAAGGTATTTGAGTCCAACTTGTATTGTAATATTACTAGGTACGGTATGGTAATATTACCTAGTCTTAAACTACTAGGTATTATAATGCAGTTTGAAGCATTATATACCCAGTATATAAATTCACTATTGTTTATTCCAAATATGTTTCTGCACTTTCATATAAAATTCTACAAGCTTGCTCTAAAAAAGGTATTTTTGTACTGCTTCTAATACGATATAACTGCAACATCATTAATGTTAAATTTTATTCTTTTGATAATTTTTGCTGAACATACTCATCGTTTGCTTAATTGAATTATTTCTGAGTAAAGTATTAATTTTTAAATTCGCATCTGAAGTTCTGTATTTATTACTGTACCCTCTACAGACAGGTGCTCTAGTTTAAATTTGTTTAATGATACCCTTCAAACATTTTATAATCCAATTTGCATAGGCAAATCTGTAAATGCATTCCAAAGCCTGTACATTAAAACTTTAAAAAAATGTAGTTATATTTATAACCTATTATATATGACTTTAAACATCGATAAAATATTAATAAATGGTTAAATTATTGCAATTTTTTTAAATTTCCTTAATAATGCATTTTTTTACAATAGTTATTTATGCAGGGCTTGAAAATTCTAAAAATTGTAAGGCCCAGCTGGGAACCTGCATGAAAAGTGTAGGTTCCCAGACGAAAAGTGTAAGTTCCCGGAAATTTTGTGTGAGTATTTTAACAAACTTTGCCGTTTTTTTCGGCGATTTTTTGACGAAACCTGCCGTTTCATCGCGATGTTTTAACGAAACTTGCCGTTTTATCACGATATTTTAACGAAACTTGCCGTTTATCACGATATTTTAACGAAACCTGTCGTTTTTAAAAAAAAATGAAATTTGCCGTTTTTTGCGATTTTTTAATGAAATTTGCGTTGTTTTGCGGATCTTTTGACGAGTTTTAGACCATTTTTGCGATTTTTTTGACAAAATTTGTTGTTTTCATGATTTTTAACGAAATTTGCCGTTTTTTTCGTGATTTTTTGAGGAAATCTGACGTTTTATCGCGATATTTTAACGAAACCTGTCTTTTTTTTAAACATGAAATTTGCCGTTTTTCCAATTTTTTAAAATGGATTTGGGGTTTTCTGCGCTTTTTTTTTGACGAAATTAGTTGTCTTTTTTCTTAACGAAATTTGTCGTTTTTCGCAAATTTTTGACGAAATCTTGTGTGAGTATGTTAATCTTGTGTGTTAAGTGGAGATAATCTTGTTGTTATCTCGATGTTTTAACGAAAAATGCCGTTTTATCGCGATGTTTTTAACAAAACCTGTCGTTTTATTGCGATGTTTTAACGAAACCTGCCGTTTATCAAAATTTTTTAAACGAAATTTGCCAGTTTTTGCAATCTTTTCAGGTAATATTTTGACGACATTATGCATCCCATGGGCCGCTTAAGAGCTATTTTTTTGCGTAATTTATGCATTATAATGCGTCCGCGGCGTCGCTGGCAGACACGGCGAAAAGTTAGGTTCCTTGCCGGGAACCTGATTTTAAAAATATACGTTCCCAGAAAAGGATTTCTGGGTTCCCCGGGATCCCGGGAACGCTATTTTTCGAGCCCTGATTTATGTTAGTTTAAAAAATTCTTAAATCTAAAATAATTTCCACTAAATGCCTCTTAATATTAAAATTCCCCGTGTTTAAAAAATAAATTCTTTTATCTTCATTGCTTAAACAATGTATAATTGTTTTCATAGGCAATATGAAATTATAAAAAATTTTCCATAAGTTTGCTTTATATTTTATCTATAAGGGTGATTCTCAAAATAGGAGACTTTTTCAAACAGTGAAATCTTAAAAAAGTTATTGTTAGCAAAATTTCTGAAAAAAAATAGGTATTGTTAATCTAGTATTATGTATACTTTACTTGTAGTCAGCAGAGCTAAATATTTAAAAATTCACTTAAAAAAATAATTAGTATTTTATGAGCCACGCTAATGACAAAACAAATTGCATGGAATAAATATATTAAGAAATTTTTATTTTCTTCCTGTTTGAATATTTTTTTTTCTATATTTATCGGTCTTCCTTTTTAACAAATAGTTTCCATTTTCAACATTTTTTATGCTCCTGTAAGATGAAACCCTGTTTTTACAAATAATTCTATGCCCTTAAATTTCTAAGTGTTTCGCTGTGTTTTCTTGGAGTCATCACTGACTATTTTCTTTTGTCACAATTGATTTGCTTTTATATATGGGTGATTCTCAAAATAAGGGACAATTTATGTCTTTTGGCATGCAAAAAAAATTGAGAGGTTTTCTGTCATGTTTTTATATTTAGATATGTTTGTCTTAATATTATTCATTATTTGCACACAAGAATTTCTCACTTTTTAGTTAAAAACACCTTCAAATATCAGAATAAATGCTCAAAATGTCATTAGCATGGATGTCCACAGCAGCTGTGAATTATATATACTAACATTTTTGAAGAGTTAATATCATGTTTATAAAATAAAAGAAATGTTATTCTTTGTTTAAATTAATCAAGGAGAGGATTTATCCAATAATATTTTTTTACATAAAATTATAGTATATAAAAAAAGAATTAAAGTTGTCCTCCATATTCTATTTTCAAAACAAGGTCATACTATAACAGCTGGTTATTAATCAAAATTTCATTTTCACATATGACAATACTTTGAAAATATAAAGTTTCTCCATGGCAACAAATAGCCATTTTGTCCCAGCCTGAAAATAGAAGCATGTATTGTATTTTAAGAATAGAAGTTGAATATTAGGCGAGTGCATCAATTGTATGTCATTAGAATGGATTTGCATAGAACTTTTGTGTTTTAAAAAGCCCCAGAAAGGACTATTGCATTGTGATTATATTATGGCTCATAATCTTATTTAAATTAAAATTTGTCATTAGTATGGTTTTTCTGTCCATGCTAAAGACTCCTATGTGCATAAATGTAACCAATACTTATATTGTATCCTTTATAAACTTTAATTTTACATATAAATTTAGATATTACATTTATTATCCCTAAAATATGCATTAAATCTGTCAGAAAATCACTAAGACAGCTTCTTACATTGTTAGTGTCAGAATGTTGCTCATGTAAACAGAGTTTGCTCTTTGGTAATGTTTTTATTCTCCTTATATGTATATATGTAAAAATGGAAACTATTCGTTGAAAAGGAAGGCTAATAAATATAGAAAAAAATATTTAAACAGGAAGAAAATAAAAATTTCTTAATATATTTATTCCATGCAATTTGTTTTGTCATTAGCATGGCTCATAAAATACTAATTATTTTTTTTAAGTTAATTTTTAAATATTTAGCTCTGCTGACTACATGTAAAGTATACCTAATACTATATTAACAACATCTATTTTTTCAAAAATTTTGCTAACAGTAATTTTTTTAAGATTTCACTTTTGAAAAAGTCTCCTATTTTGAGAATCTCCCATATATCTGATGTTTGAGTTTTTGCTGTTTATCAGTATCTTCTTTAGTTTTCTCCCTTTTTTTCACACTCTCTTTTAAGTTTTTTTTTCTCTACCTATTGCCTTACTTTCCCCCATATTCCGATTAGTCTTTTAAAAAAAGAACAAGGACTAGAGGTCTGCACTGGCCGGAATTTCCAGGCCCGGGCCCAGCCCGTAGGAAAATTTTTTCGGCCCGACCCGGCCCGTTGTAAATCTCAAAACTTCGGCCCGGCAAACAGAAATCCATGAAAACGGGCCCGGCCCGTTACAATTTCTACGATTTCTAAAAAATTCAGATTTTTTTCATATAATTAAGATTTCTTTAAAGAATACTGCATGCATATCTATGGAATGATTTTACAGTATATTTTACAGCAACACACATAAGCAACAATAGTGATTACTAAGATTCTTAGGCTTTCAACAATCAAATAAAAATTCATCAAAAATTAATATGGCTTAGAATAAAAGAAAAAAGAAAGAAAGTTAAAAACATCGTAACTTTTGAAGCTGTTTAATAAAAGAAGGTTTATAAAAAATATTTCTATATCATTTTATTAAAGATTTTAAATCCAAATTCAATGACGGAAATGAAGCAGATTGATGCAGCTAAAAAATACGGATTATCAAATTACAATGTTCTCAAATAGGAGGAAACAGATCGAAGACGCTATAAATTCAAATGCAATCAACGCACAGCTTAAACGACTGAAAATTGCGACAAATGAGAACGTTGATACTGCGGTTTTAAAATGGTACAAGGAGGCGTGGGCAGCAAATGCCCCAATAAATGGATCCTTGGTATGTGCACAAGCACGGCAATTTACAGTAACGCTAAGTAACAAAAATTTTAAAAGTAGCAATGGTTGGCTGATGCGTTTTCGGCATTGTCACGGAATAATTTCCCAAGAAGTTCACGGAGAGAAAAAGTCTGTCCCGATTAACAACGCAAATGAATAGCGGCAAAACAAAATTAAAGAAATATTGCACACATAATATCCAAGCTGCTTTAAAAGCGTGAAAGGTCTTTCCGTAGAATATAAAGCTAATAAAAAGGCTTAGATAAATTCTTTTTTTTAATGGTTTTAAAAATTAGAGAAAAATTGAAGAGAAAGGAAAAATAGCTTTTTTGGTAGATAATTGCTGTACGTATGCCTCATTTCCAAAATTACCAAATGTAGAAATTTTTATCCCTGCCAACTGTCCTACAATTCTGCAGTCTCTTAGACATGAATATAATTATTTTAAAAAACATTGCAGAAAACGGTTGGTATTGTCGGTACTTATAAATATTGAAAATAAAATAGAAGACCCTTTTAAAGCTGTGAATCTGAAGAAATCATGTGACAATATTGCTGGAATTTGGCAGGAAGTAACAGAGAAAAACATTCGTAATTATTGGAAAAAGACCAGTTTTCGCCATAAAAGATTAGAAATCTGATTCTGATGAAAATTCCATAGAGAGCGATCTTTTAGATATTCAAGAATATGTTTTAAACTTTCAAAAATCTTCATCCCAACTTGATGAAAAAAGTGGTAAAAATCAGGAATTAACGTGGGAGATTATTCAACAGCAGATGACGACCTTATACTTACTAGGATACGGAGTTACTAATGAAGACATTCTCTCTGAAATTACTGATGAGATAGAAAATAACTGGATGGGGAAAGAAGAAGATGATGATGCCGATACAGGTCCATCAAAGGTCGTAGGATCATCCCAGGAAGCTCTCCAATTTGTGAAGTCTCTACAAACATTTTTTTTCTTGTCTTTCGTCGGCAAATGAAAATCTTTTTCGTGCACAAGACTCAATGCACACCTTTTCGGTTGACTTAACAGTTAAAAAGGTGTAGTGTGTAAACAAATCAGAATAATGGATTATTTTCAATAAAAAGGTTTTCAGGTATTTGAAATATTTCTTTGTTTAGCTTTTGAATTTACTTTAAGGGCGTATTTCGATTCAATCTGCTTATTTTCTGATTTATTTCCAAATTCATTTTTGCTCTCATATGCATCAAACTTGCAAATTGTCTTATTCAGAAAGTGCTCAAGGTGCCGTAATCGTTGAATCTTTCATAAATGCAGAAAATATTGCAAAAAAAGCAATAAAAAACGGCATTTTGAACAGATTTTTCCGAAGCGGGAGATCTGGGAACAAAAAAAGGATCATACTCAGAAGATAATTGTTTATAAATCAAATTCTAATGAATTGAGCGTAAAACGACATCACACGGCACCTTAAACGTCTCTTCAGAAATCCCTTCAGCAAGTTTCATGTTTCTACTTTTAAAAATGTGTCTGAAATTGTATCGGAAAATTTCGAGCTGTTGCAGGTGCAAAAGCGTTTTTTCGAATACACCCTTAATTTATTTCATATTGTTTGACTATTACTATTAACACTCTGCTAACTAATTACTTCTAAATATAATATTTTTTACGTTGTATATACCTTAAAGTAAAAAGAAATTTTTAATGAATGCCCAAAATATACAGACCTTCGATATAGCAATAACCCCTCTACACCAATATATTTTTTGGTCCCTAAAATATTGTTGCAACAAGGTTTTATTAAACTTTATTGATAAATATTTGATTTATTCTTCATTTATAACACTTGTTTCTAATTGTTATTAATATTATATTTTATGACTAGTTTTTTGTTTTATGATGGTAATTATTTATTTTATTTCTGTTCTAAATTTGTTATAGTTTAAATCTTTATAGGATTAGAAAATTAATCAAACACACCATTGGTTCTGGGAGCATCATGTATTTGGGAGTCTATTTCAAATAAGTTTTCTGCGTTGAATTAATATTTCATCATAAATTTCGTCTTTCAGTTTCTTTTTCATTAATCTTAAAAGGTGATAAACTGTGTTCCTTTTATTTATTGCAGATTCAAAAAGCCATGAATGTAGGTGAACAACATATCACTCTAAACTGTCTTTAAAGTGCGAAATATGCAGCAAAATATTTCTTTACAAGAGCTTTTTGGAAAAGTGGATTCTGAATTACAGCAAGAAAAACTGTTTGTTTGTGGGGTATGCAGCAAAGGATTTTCTAGAAAAGATTATTTAAACCAGCATCTGTTAATTCATACTGGTGAGAAACCTTTTGTGTGTGAAACATGCAACAAGAAATTTTCTCAAAAGAGTAATTTAAGCACGCATCTATTAATTCATACTGGCAAGAAACAATTTGTATGTGAAATAATCAACATGAAATTTTCTCGAAAGAGTAGTTTAAACAGACATCTGTTAATTCATACTGATGAGAAATCTTTTGCATGTGAAATATGCAACAAGAAATTCTCTCGGAAGTCTCATTTAAGCAGTCATCTATTAATTCATACTCATGAGAATTCTTTTGCATGTGAAATATGCAACAAGAAATTCTCTCGGAAGTCTCATTTAAGCAGTCATCTATTAACTCATACTACTGAGAAACATTTTGCTTGTGAAATATGCAACAACAAGTTCTCTCAAAGGAGTGCTTTAAAGAGACATCTGTTAATTCATACTGGTGAGAAACCTTTTGTGTGTGAAATCTGCAACAAAAAATTTTCTCAAAAGGGTACTTTATACAAACATCTGTTAATTCATACTGGTGAGAAACCTTTTGTTTGTGAGATATGTAACAAGAAATTCTCTCAAAAGAGTATTTTAAGCAGACATCTGCTAATTCATACCGATGAGAAATCTTTTGTTTAAGAAATGTGCAAGAAGAAATTGAATCAAAAGAGTAACTTGAGCACACATCTGTTAATTCACACAGGCGATAAACATTTTGTATGTGAGATATGCAACAAAAAAGTTTCTCGGAATTATATATTAAGCAAACATTTTTTAATACATATTATTGAGGAAAATATTGTATGAGATATGCAAGAGTAATTTCTCTTCAAAGAATATTTTTAGAATCCATCTGTTCATGCATTCAGAAAACATAACTGAAATTTATAGAAAAAAAAACTCAAACAAGCAACATGTTTATATTCGCTCTTATAATTAGCTAATTTCAAATAACTAACATATATAGGTCTTTTATTTTCGAAATTTGGCATATTCTACTATTAAAACACTATTTTATTCCGAATATTATTGAGACTAAAATGAAAACTGTACTAAAAAAATTTGCCAATTTAAACTAGCATGTCAGCAAATGGGAAACTTGAAAGTGATTTCTATTTGACCTTATTTTTTTTTAATCTGATCACAAAAGTATTGCGATCCATTTTTTATATAACATATATGTTTAAGTCTGTAAAATTGAGAATGTTAAAGTCAGAAGATTTGTTAAAAGTAATTTCTTGAAGTGAAGTTCTTTGATTTTAAAACTGTCTTTATCATAAACTTTTCTTATAACTTTTAAGCCTCCTCAGTCCTGTGACAAACATTACATCGGTCTTCAAAAATCAGTTTAAAGTTTCTATAGAACATCTGCAAAAATCAATCTCTATAGCAATGCTTATGATATGCACAAATTCATTAAAAATAAACAGGAGTAATTTTAACAATTCTAGAAGCATTTAAATTATTTGAAAGTGTGTTTTGTAGTGTCCCCCACACGCGACATCAGGACTGAGGAGATTATTCTGAAAATACTTTTTTTAAACGGGGTAAATCCCTTAATTTTGGAGATAAGATATAATTAAATGTATTTGATACACTGATTGGTATATTGAAAAAGGTCTCATGAGACTTGAAAATTTAAATAGGGGTAGCTGAAAAGTGTTTTAAAATTATGTTGCTCTCATGAGGAATCTAGAAAAAGAAACTATCCCAATTTGATTACAATGTCATTACTAATACCTGTAGTTATTAAATAACTTAATTCCAAGATCTTCTGATTCTGATTGTATTTTTTTCATAAAAGTATAAATATCTGATGTAATTTTTAAATGTCAATAAATGTTGGTAAAAAGTATTTGATTTTTTTGCTTTCAATTTTCTCTTGAAATTGATTGGTTACTATAAATTTATTATTGATATGCCCCAATCCCTAATGAAAATGAATTTTGTAGTATTTATAGTTCGTTCAGAGGTACAGTAAAAATAATCCCATTTTATTTTATGGTCTGTAAGGAAAATCCTTTATGGATTATTGAACACATTTCAATTATTTATCAAATGAAATGAGCATGAATTTCTGAGGTTCCTTAAAACATGTTTTCTGTGGAATGGAATAGAGAGAGCAAAGTATTTATTATTCATGAACTCTAGCTAAAGCAACATTCCAGTCCTTGAGGGTCCGCTGCTCTGAGATCATGCAACATTTTTAAACGGACCACTAATTTGAAAAAAATTGGTGATCCTCAGTACCAGTAACTTTTTTTTCGCGTCTCTAGTGTAAATGCCACAAAAGTAGATTTTCCCCACTTTGAGAAAACTGCAATTGATTCCAAATCACACACTTTTATTTAAAAAAATGAATAAAAGAAATTAAAATTTTTTCCTTTTCTTCTCCAAAGAAGTATGTCCACTGCTGCAATTTACACTATCTCTTTCGAGAAATAATGGACCTTATGCACGCAACCTGAGGTCGAGGCTAAAATACGTGTGCTGACGGTGTTTAGCATAGCAGTCTATGGAGTGTGAGTAATTAATGCTTGTTTGTTAAAAATACCGGAAAAGAATTATTTGTTGTAGCAGCATTTACTTGTAATGTTGCAATGCAAAATCAAAATTGTTGTTCTGCTTGCGAGAAAATTATCTAAATTTGTAAATCTTCCGTTAAAATGTATCCATTCTGTATGGATCAAAGCTAAAGTCATCTGCTGGCGGTGTTTAGCATAGCAGTCTATAAAATGTGAATAATTAATGCTTCTTTGTTAAAAATACTGGAAAAGAATTCCTTGTTGTAGCAGCATTTACTTATTATATTGTAATATTAATTCAAAATTGTCCTGCTTGCGAGAAATTTTCTAAATTTATAAATTTTCTGTTAAAATGTATCCATTCAACATGGAATCAAAGCTGAAGTCGTCTGTTTGGGATGTTTGTGCCTGCGCATACTGGCATTCTGGCGGTGTAGTGACTAGAATAACAGATTAGAGTACCACCAGCTCTTGCGTCTGACGTCGCGTGCATAAAGTTCATTCCAGTACAATATATTACAATAATTACAATACTGTGAATTACTGTAATCGAAGAAGACGAAGATGATCCGGAAGTTTTAGTAGCATTTGAAAATAATCATGCATTAATATACTAAATATAATAACTATACTAATTAATTTCATTTCGCGTTTATTTCTTCACTAAAATATTTACTTACCTAATATAGTGTGTACAACTATGCACATTTCAAACAATTAGAACTAAGTTATTAATTTTTTTAATTGTGGTTCGTAATACGAACAACAGGCTTATATGTTTCCCAAATTCAGATCCAAACTAATCGATTCGTGACTTGAGTTGTAAAAGAGGGCTAACAACAACAAAAAAAAGATCTAGTAATCCTTTTGTAATAAAATGTTGATCGAATCATTACTTAATTAAATAACTACAATAAGTTCCAACGTTTTTTAAAAATACTATGCGCACCAGAACTGCCCAGGAGCCTAATCTTCGAATATAGGGTGTTTGCAGCCTTCGCCTACGATTGGTGTGACGATCTTTTTCCTCGGGACCAAGCCCTGATTACTGAATAGGCACGAAAAGCATGTGCTTCCTTTAAGATATATATGAAGGACCCTAAATTGAGAAAATAAGGGGCCAAAATTTTATATTGAATTTATTGATAATTAATTTCAATGTTAGATTGCCGTCTATTTTAGATATTAAATTTAAATATTATTGAATTTGACTTGTATTCATAATAAAAATATTAATAATTTAAACTGTTGCAAAAACTAAAGAAATATTTATGAATATTGATATTTTATGTTGTGCATACATGCATAATTAAACTTTTTTTTTTTTTAATCAAACTAATATTTTTATTATTAAACCAATTTCGTATATTTTCTTGATTGTATCCAATTTTTGTGTAACAGAAACTTAAAAAGATTTATTTTGTTTTATGAAATATAGGTGAACTTAATTGAGCCACATTTTGAAATAACATTTGTAGCACAGGTAAGTTTCTACATATATCGAATTTGAAAACTCTTCCCGGTTGAATGTGTGCCTTAAAAGACACTGCGTCTTCCATAGCTTCAGAGGTTAATTAGGCCCTACTCGGGACAAAAACAGTTCTTTCACGTTCAGATGCGTAAATAAATATTATACTTTTGTTTCAGGAATAGAAGAATTGGAAGTTATACCTGCAACCGTGTAACCTTTGGCCGACATATTTGGTTTGATTGTTGAGTCTCATTTCGAGTCAATAATCAGTTAATAAATGCTGTATTAAAAAAATACCTATCTACCCATTTTGTTTCATTGTATGCCAATACCATTAAACAGTTTTCCTACTAAACGATCGTTAATCATTGTTTATGTATTTGTTGTACCTATATAACCTAATATCAGCGCTTACATACCCGTGAAAATGTATAATGATGCATTTAAGTTATATATTTTCAGTAAAGAGGCAGCTGACTACTTCGTGCCCTCATCATGGTTTTTCTCATAGTTATTCAAGGTCCAAAGAAATTACGTTACATATAAATTTTAGATTTTTTTCTACAAAGTGAAGGTTAGATTGAAGTTCTTAGTTTTTCTGTTATGAACAGAAAATGCGCAAAAAATTGTGTATTTTGATATTTTCTAATCTATATTCTCATTCCTCTGAGATGCTACCAGTGTTATCGAGGGTTATATTTAGCACAGCATTAGCTTTCTCATTGTTCGCTAATGCACTGTTTTTGATCTCAGTTTTTAATTCATACCAGGTGTCCCAAAAATGACTGATGGATTTTAAAATTCAGTTACTTGCAAACAGTGACAGCTACTTAAAACTTTTTTTCAGGAGGGTTATGTATAATGTCAGGAGTTTTTTTTACCGCAATTTGTTATTTTAGTTCGAATTTCAAACAATAGGTGGCACTGACGGCGATTGAAGGCCAGGGGATCAGTGCTGAGTGAAGCGTCGACCTGGCCTTCAATCGCCGTCAGCGCCACCTATTGTTTGAAATTCGAACTAAGGTAAAAAAAATACGGTAAAAAAACTCCTGACATTATACATAAACCTCCTGCAAAAAATTTTTAAATAGCTGTCACCGTTTGCAAGTTATTGAATTTTAAAATCCATCAGTCATTTTTGGGACACCCGGTAAGTAATAGCTGTTTTTAATTCTCTTGTAAGTTGGATGTGAAAAAAAAGTAGATGGGGAGATGACTTTGATGTCGGATTTTTTTTAAATAGCCGGATCTTTGAATGTCGTATTTTCGAGGTCAAATACTTATAGTATAATAATATATCATTTATCTATATCATAATAATAAATAATCCAATCATATGTCTGTACGTTAGCAAATGTTTACAGTGAAATTTTTACATTTAGTGTTATGAACTTAAGTTTGTAAAATAATATCTTTTTTACGATTTTCCAACATTACTGATTTTCGTCGATTTTTCAACGTTTCCAAGGAAGCCATATTTCGTAGAAAAAACAAAAATTAAATAGAGATGAGAATATGAAGGTAAATTTCTCGTCTGTATTTTAATATAGGGTCACCTTTTGGGTAAAAAGCTTACTTTGAAGTAATAAACCAATAAACCAAAGATCTGGATTTTTGATGTTTGCCGAGAGAAATTTTGCATTATATCTTCAGATTCGTATTCAGCATAACCGAAAACAGAAAATAAGGCACTAAAAACAACTGCACTAGAATTTACCGGTTTTAATTTTAATTTCACTGGATTAGATAATAAAAGCTGTGGTTGATAATATGGCATTCATGGCCGACAAGTTAGTTTATCAAGAAAAGTTTTTTTACTATAAAGATATTTAATAAACGTCGTAGTATGTAAGTTGTACTTCCATTGTGTTTAAAGATAATATTCTGATAAGGCGTATCTCTGATAAGTTTTTCGAGTTCATTCGATATGTATAAAAGGGGGAAGGGAGCTAATGCCCCTTCCTTTAATTTACATAAATGTGTTTTTCATGCAGAATTATCAATTTTAGTTCAAAATTTAGATATAGGATCACTCTGATGAGGCACTTCTGTGATTAATATTAGGTGTTCATTGGATTAGTATAAACAGAGGACGGGGGGGGGCTAATGCCCCTCCCCATGATTTATATAAATGGGTTAGTTTTTCATGCAGAAATTTCAGTTTTTGTTCAGGATTTAGATCTAGGATCATTCTGATGAAGCGCTTCTATGATTAGTAGTAGGTGTTAATTAGATAAGTATAAAGAGGGGAAACGCGGGGCTAATGTCCCTCCCCTTAATTTATATAATTTTTTTCATGTAGAATTATCAGTTTCCATTCAAAATTTTGATATAGGATGATTCTGATGAGATGCTTCTGTGATTAGCAGTAGGGTTCAATGAATAATTATAAAAATAGAGAAAGGAGGGATAATGCCCCTCCCCTTAATGTACATAAATGGGTTATTTTTTTCATGCAGAATTTTCAGTTTTTGTTCAGAATTTAGATATAGAATCATTCTGATGAGTCGCCAACATGATTAGTATTAGGTGTTCATGCGATAAATATAAATAAGGGGAACGGGGACTAAAGCCCTTGATTTATATAAATGAGTTTTTCATGCAGAATTTATGAGATTTCATTCAAATTTTACATATGGGATCATTCTGATGAGGGCACCTCCATGATTTGTTTTGCGAATTCATTGGATAAGTCTAAGGGGGGATGGGAGGAGGTAATGGGTTTTTCATATGGAATTCACCGACTTGCTTCAAATTTTGAATAGGTTCATTCTGATAAGGTACTTCTCTGGTTGGTTTTGGGAATTCATTGGATAAGTATAAATGAATTTCGGTGGGATTATGCCTCTTAATTTAATCATTTCTTTCGCTTGCAGAAATATCGATTTGCTTAAATTTTTGGATGATACTGGTTCATAATCATAAGATGCTTCCCTAATTAGCTGTGGGGTTCTTTCGTTAAATATAAAAGGGGTACTTGCGATTACCCCCTCCCTAAAATTTGATAAACTGGTTTGTATGGAGAAATATCCTATTTTCTTTTAATTTCGGATCGAGGCTCTTTCTGTTGAAGCAAGTCTTTGAATAGTTTTGGAAGTTTAATGATTAAATATAAAGGAGACGGGATAAATCCTCTCATGTTATAAAAATGGGTTTTTATTAAGACTTGTCCGATTTGCTCTGAATTTTGGATATAGATTCTTTATGTGATAAAGCGTATCCCTGAGTAGTTTAGGGCGTTCAATGAGTAAGCATAAAATGATAAAATGGGTAAGCTATTTCTCTTTTTAATTTGTTTTTCAAACGGCTTTAATTCTTGAAAATTGAAGTCTGTAATTTATATATAGTATGCGTAGCCTGTTAGCTCAATGATATCAGTTTAACTGGGCAATATTCTTTCTATTAAATCTTTTTGTCTCTCACTTCTTGAAATAATACGAAGTAAATCACACTGTTTTCTATACACTTTTCATGAGCTTTTAACGAACCTTTTTATATTAACCTACTTCGTTAATATCTTTGTTAATATCATTGTGAACCCTCCGGGTTTCACTGTCCACATCATCGAGACTTAATTATTGTTTTATAACGTTTTTGTTTAACCCGGGATAACGTACAACCTTAATAGTGTCACGAGCGCGTACGGTGGGTCACTGAACCCCATAAACGCTTTTCTTTTAAAAATCTATTTATTACTCTTGTATAACAAATTTTTTTGCCACATTTTACGCAGCATAATAAGGCATATAGAGAAAATGTATTATATAGGATCGATGCTATAGTGATTATCCTATACCCATGAAATATTCAGCAGGTGTATACTTAATCCCACCCATTATATATTGAGCACCAAAAGAATGTAGATTACATTGGAATGACAACCAGAAAATTTAAGAAGCGTTTGTCCGAACACATTGCAGATATTAAGTTTAATCAATGCAAACTGATATTTCTAAACTATATCAGAAACAAGAGGATATAATAGATTTTAAAAATGCTAAATTACTAAAGAAAATATCAAATTACCAAAAGATTAAAATCATGGAATCAATTAAAATTTTAAGTCGAGCTAACAAAACTTGTAACGATGCTTTGTTAAACGTCATCCAAAGAATATAGTACAGTCTACTCAAAAGAACTTGAACATCCCCTCTTCTATCGAAATTTGGAACATTCCAACAGCTCTCCCCATTTCACTTTGGCGTTTGCAAAAGTCGACTTTCTATAAAAAAAAATTCAGCCTTTCACTTTTACTCTTTCGTTGTTTTTAACCCTGATGTTGAGCATGATATGCTCGTAAGTACTAGGTTTTTTTAATCATTGTAAATAAAAAAAACAGCATTAAGTAATTTGAGTATTTTAAAATGGTATTATTTAAAAAACTTTAATCTAGAAACATCCAGATCTGAGATACACTTCGGGTGTACTCGTCGGTTAATAAAGATAGTTTGCCTTTTTACATAGTCGTGATTCCTGTCATACATATGCACATAAATCTTTGATACATATTTAACATTTATTTTTCTGCAATTCTTCATATATTCACAGCTTGTTATGGTTCCATTTGTATAACAACTATCTTTGTACATTTCTGCGCATTCACAAAAGTTTTTTACGGACAAATTCTGCTAATTTTAGACCCAGGGTATCACTTATGTTCTGATCGGAACATCGATATCAAAATCTTTATATAAAAAAACACGTTTACCAATTTGCATATTACAATATTTTATAAAACAAAACTTTTTGCTGTACTCAATTTAAAGTAAATAACGACGAAAAATTTGAATTAAATAACAGCAAAATACTTTATTAAACATCAATTAAAATTACACTTGTTATAACTAAAATTAAGCATGAAAAAATGCTTTCAATTGCAATAGAGAAAGAAAATATCTTGTTATATAATTAAAGAGAAGTTTTCATTTCACAAACAAGGAATTTCTTTTTGATGTGACTATGTACATTTAAATTCAAATTTGATTGAAAAAATCTTCACTGCGAACAAAATAAATAAAAAAAGACTGAAAAGAATTGCATGTCAAATCTGTTACAGATGTCCTGAACTTTTGAGTCGATATGATGATGCATATTTAAAGCAGATCCATCAGATTACTTTTTGTGGTACTACTTGGTTATCTCGTCGACCATTTTCGTAAAATCATCAAAATCTCTAAACTAATAGCCAAGTTATACAAGTTGACATAATTTTTATTTTAAATAACGAAAAAACAAATAAATTAGCAAAGCATGAATAAAAATACAAATAAAAGGTGGAATTAAAAACCACTTGATGACATTTTAAACATGTGTACTGTGTTTAATGTCATCGAATGTGACATTCACAATCATCCATTATTGACGTTTAATCTAATAATTTGGCGATTGTTTTTTGATCGACGGGATAACCAAGTAGTCCCTTTTTTGTTAACTAAGGCTTCTGTGTAGTGTGAACATGCAGGAAGATCTGATATGAATTTTTTTTGTTTTTTGTTGAAACCCTGCTGCAGATCTCACAGACAGTTTTTCCAATGTGAATTTATAGTTGGTTAACTCTTTACAGTTGTTTAACTTTAATGATGAGCCTGACATGCCAGAAACTACTAGGTTTTATTAATCATTGTATATACAAAACACCTTTAAGTAATTTGAGTATTTTATAATGGTTTTATTAAAAAAAATTACAATTTAAAAACATCCAGGCCTGAGATACACTTCGGGTGTACTCGCCAGTTAATAATGATAGTTTGTCTTTTTACATAATTGCCATTCCTGTCATACATATGCACATAAATCTTTAACACATATATTTAACATTGTTAATATTGATATATATTTAACATTTATTTTTCTGCTATTCTTCATATAATCACAGCTTGTTATGGTTCATTTCGATAACAATTACATTTGTAAATTTTTACGCATTCACCAAAGTATTTTACGGACAAACTCCGCTACTTTATTTTAGACCCTGGGTATCACTTATGTTCTGATCGGAATATTAATGTCAAAACCTTTGTAATTAAAATATGTTTACCAATTTGTATATTACAATATTTTACTTTGCTCAATTTAAAATAAATAACGACGAAAATTTGTAGTAAATAACAGCAAAATACTTTATTAAACATCAATTAATATAATTAAAACTAAGCATGAACAAAATACTTTCAATTATAATAGAGAAAGAAAATATTTTATTATATTCCTAAAAAAAAACTTTTTCATTTCACAAACAAGAAATATGACTATGTAAATTTAAATTCAAATTTGACTGGAAAAATCTTCACTGTTAACACAATAAAAAAAGATTATAAAGAATAGCATGCAAAGTTTGTTAGCAGATCCATCAGATTACTTTTTGTAGTACTACTTGGTTATACCGTCGATTATTTTCACCAAATTATAAAAATCGCCGAACTAATAGCCAAGTTATAGATGTTGACATAATTTTTTTTTTAAACAACGGAAAAACAAATAAATTAGCAAAGCATGAATAAAATTACAAATAAAAGGTGGAATTAAAAACCACTTGATGACATTTCAAACATGTGTATTGTGTTTAATGTCATTGAATGTGGCATTCACAATCATCCATTATTGGCGTTTAATCTTATAATTTGGCGATTGTTTTTTGATCGATGGGATAACCTAGAAGTACCTTTTTTGTTAACAATTAAGGCTTCTGTGTACTGTGAACATGCAGGTAGATCTGATATGATATTTTCTTCAAAAACCCTGTACCTGTTCCACATCTCACAGAGTTTTTCCATTGTGAATTTGCAATTAGTCTTCCGAACTAATTTTTGAGAAAACGTTTAATTGAACCTTCTCGACAACAAGGTTCGTCTTTCTTGCAAAATCACAGGCGAATATCCAAATGGGATTTGTGAGAATATCAATTGCATCTCACCTCACAACAGAAAATCTTCTCTTTAACAAAGTGTTTGCAAATGGGTATTTAAATGAGATTATTCAAAAAATAGTTGTGAATATCAGATGAAAAAAAAAGTTTTCCTTTAGTATGAAATTGCAGATCGGTATTCAATCAACTTTTTGGGGGAAAAGCCTTTCTTGCACACCTCACGAAGGTAAAATTTCTCTTTAGTATAAATTCGCCAAGTAGAATTTCGAAGAAAATTTTCTGTTACATACCTAACAGGAGAAATGTTTATTTTAGTATTAATTCGCAAATGAACATTCAACGCAGATTTCACATAAAACAAATTCTTGCACAATTCACAAGAGAAAAGTTTGTTTTTTGCATGAACTTACACATAGATATTCAAATGATATTTATCTCTAAATCCTTTATTGTTCACCTCACTCAAAAAAAAGTTTCTCTTTAGTATGACAAAGCAGGTGTTTATTCAAATTAGTTTTTCGAGAAAAGTATTTGTTGCATATCTCACAAGAGAATGGTTTCTCTTTAGTATGTACTCGCAAGTGCGCATTTAAAGTAGATTTTTGAGAAAATTTGTTCTTGCATACCACACAAGAGAAAGGTCTCTCTTTAGTATGGACTAGCAAGTGCCTATTTAAATTAGATTTAAAAGAAAACTCTTTCTTGCAAATATCACAAGAATAAGGTTTCTCTTTAGTATGGATTCGCAAATGCGTATTTAAACGTTTTCTTGCATACTTCACAAGAGAATGGTTTCTCTTTAGTATGTATTCGACTGTGGACATTCAAATCAGATTTCGCACAAAACTCTTTTTTGCACACCTCACAAGCGTAAGGTTTTTCTTTAGTATGGATTCGCAAGTGTTTATCCAAAGAAGATTTTTGAGAAAACCTGTTCTTGCATACCACACAAGAGAAAGGTCTCTCTTTAGTATGGATTCGTATGTGCCTATTTAAATTGGATTTAAAAGAAAACTCTTTCTTGCAAATCTCACAAGAGAAAGATTTCTCTTCAGAATGTATTCGCAAGTGCGCATTTAAAGTAGATTTTTGAGAAAACGTTTTTTGCACACTTCACAAGAGAAAGGTCGCTCTTTAGTATGTATTCGCAAATGCACATTTAAAGTAGATTTTCGAGAAAACTTTCTCTTGCAGATCACACAGGAGAAAGGTTGTTCATTAGTATGAATTTGTAGGTGGACATCCAAATAACTTTCCCGAGAAAATTGTTTGTTGCACTGTTCACACATGAATAACTTCTCTTTTGTGTGAGCACGGCACTTCTCTAAATTAGACATCCCAAAAAATCGTTTTTTATACACCTCACAAGCGAAAGACTTTTTCCGCCTACTAAAATGAATATGTCAGTTTAAACTGGATTTGTTATAAAGTCTTCTATTGCATATCACAAATGGAATAGTTTTTCCTTACTTTCAATACGATGGTTTTTATTTTAAACTGGATTTCTTTTCAAATGTTTTACTAAGAAAATTTCTAGTGAAATTCCTTAAAGAAAGGCAAAGCTGCAAAGTTTAATTAGATTTCTGAAGGACATTTTATTTACATCACACAAGTAAAAGAGGTTTTTGACCATTGCAAATAATTGTCTTTCTCCGTACACTTAAATAAAAATAATATCGAGATATTGGAGGTTTCCTATGGATAATTCCAGAAATAAACGAGAATGAGTTAGTTATATCTATTTATGCCTTAGCTGTTTTTCTTTCCTCCTGAAATAACAGTTAATTTTATGGATATCGCCACGTTTTCAATTGAGAGCTTCTTGCAAAGGGGTATTGAGATGGGATTCAAAAGGTAATACTCTTCCATATAGAGTACTGACAATGCATAAGAAAGTTGGTATAATTGAATATTATTAGTAAATTTTGGATTATTTCATTGTTGCATTAAATTATAATCTTTCAAAAATGTAGAAAAATTCTAAACATTATATTAAAATTTCACCATCGTATCAAAGTTGACATTTTATTAATAAAAAATTAATTCCAAGCACTTGATAGCGTTTTAAAAATTTTTCTCTAATAATCCTAATCTAATCCAATATGATAGCTTGCGGAAGAAAATAAACACAGTTCCACTGTTTCAAACTAATCCAGAAGTTTTAGAAATTCCCCAAAGAACCATTTTTTATGCCAGTATATAAGAAGTGGAGGGAAAGGAGTCCATAATTATGAAATGCAGTTTGTGTTTTGGAGTTTCTTTATGGTATGGCAAGACTGAACTTCTCAAGCAGTTGCATCTGCAATATAAATAAAACATCAAATTAAAATAATAAATAAGTGATAAATATGAAGTACATTTTATTCCAATTGCTAATAACTGAATTTAAATGTTTTACATGAAAATATCGATTGAAGAATTTGAATATATTAGAAGGGGAATAAGAATAATCGACTTCAAAATTTTTATGTTTAACAGTTTTTTTTCCTTTTTTACACACAAAAATTAAAAATATGGTCTAATAAATAAGACTTCTTATTTGATCTTGTAAAGATTCAGAAAATTAGTATTTGCTTAGATTAATTTTTCTGTTTAAATGTCCTTTACTGTCACATCTAGAAGCAAAAACATACCAGAAATACAAGTATGACGGAAGGATATGAGCATGGTATTAAGAAATGTAATCTGGATAAGCTTAAAACGATAATTTTAAGAGAATTTTTGAGTTGCATGCTTTATTAAACTTTATTTTCAAAACCATGCAATCTCATGCGGAACCCAATTTGAGAGAAAATAACATCAATCTAAACTGAGGAAACCTCTGGTGAAGTAAGCAAAAACTTTTTTAAGAACAAAATTCTGAGACAGTTCAGACATTGCACAGATATGAAAGATGACAATGACATTGAATTTACTATACATATATGAACAATTGGATTATGTATATTTTTTTATGAGAACGGACGAAATGTTTTGTAAAGTATTATTTTTAATGTAAATATAGAACAATTACTATAAAAAGTTTTTAAACAGAAACTAGAACATCATTTTTAATACATAATAAAAAAAAGCAATGTCTATGCTGTCGTGATTCTTTAATATGAAAATAATGCGTAAAATTATGGTATAATTAACAGATAAGGAATTTTGTGGCTAAATTTTCTGCATAAATTTTCAGTTTTTAGTCTTCTCCCATACAAATTGTCATTTTAGAAGGAGGGGAGTGTATGATACATCCAGCAGTGTAAAAAAAACAGGCTTTGTTTGGAATTAAAGAATAAAGAAATATAATAAAAAGTATGTAAATTAAGATTTTAGAACGTAAATAATAAATTTATTTATCAGACCATTGAGAAAAATCAACTTGTTTTTTTTTAAGAAGAGGGGGAAGTTTCCAGATGTGCAAGCAACTGCCAATTCTTTGTCCAGCCTTGCCAGTCTTTGTGTTTGTTATTCGTTTAGAACTTGCGACGATTTTCACTCGTAATCAAACGATGAATTTTAATATGATAATAACTCACGAAGTATCATTGAATTTCGGTTTCAGACGGATTCACACCTTTTCAAAGTCAGAGAATCGGAAAAACATGTTCCTACAAAATGCCTGTCTGTATGTGATGAAAATTTTGTAAGCGGTCAGTCTCAAGAATTAATGTACGGAATTGCACAAAACTTTAGATTCTGTTGACCTAGATATAAACGAGCGGTGATTAGTTTCCGGTGCATATCGCTAAACAGATGGCACTGTTATGTTGCATTATTCACAATTTTCATAACGGTTATATCTAAAGAACTAGTGCATGGACTTTCATAAAACTTTAGATTTTGTAGGTATTTGATATATCATGGTGCTGTTTGCGTTTTGGTGCAAATCACTAAAGAGGCGGCGTTGCCATGATGCATTATTCGAGATTATCGCGATAGTTTTGTTTCAAGAACTAATGAGCGAAATTTTCTGAAACTTCAGATTCAGTTAACCCCTGATATAGATTTGTGTTGTTTAGTTTTTGGTGTAAATCGCTCAACAGATGATGCTGCTATGCTGCATTTTTTAACATTTCGAAATAAATGTATCCCCAGATCTAATGCATGGAATTTTATCAAACTGCAGATTCAGAAAGTACTTGATAAATTATCCTGATTAGTTTTTGGTGTACATCAATCAAGATGTGGCGTTGTTATTGAGATTTTTTTAAAGATTTTGCTATAGCTCTATTTCAAAAACTAATTCACAATTTTCATCAAATGTCAGATTCAGATATAAGTTGACATAAATTGTTGGTGACTATAGATTTTGGTTTCAACCACCTAACCGGTGGCGGTGCTATGCTGCATGTTTCAGAATGTATGAACATTCATCAAATAGAAGAAAGTTTTGGGATTGCCAGATCTGACTAGTTTTATTCGTTTGAATAGCTGAGGTAAATTTTGAAAGCACTCTAAAGAACTGCAAACACTAATTTTGTGTTAAACAAAAAATAAACTGATTTGTTTATAGAGCACTAAAAAATATATGAAATTTCATTGTGGGGGTTTTACACATTATGAATACATAAATTCGATTCAAACTTGATAATTTTTGACAAGTAGACTCTTAAAAGTTCTAAAATTAGCAAAGCAGTTGGACAACCTTAGTGGATAAATAACAATGTTGAATTCAGATACTTTTCTCCGGGAAGGACTTCAGTGGCTCCGAAAAAGAAATTGCACTTTTTGGCCATTCTAAAAGCAAAATTTCAACTTTTCCAGGAGGGGGGAAATTTCATTGCTCCCGGGCCACCCCCTGAATTCAACATGATAAATAAGAATGAAAAGGATCTTCGTTTTCACTCCCTATCAAACATTCACTTGAAGAAAATTGTTCCTCGATTTAACCTTTGTCATTAGAGAAAATGACTACGGACTTTGAAAAACTTTGCTTACTAATAAATATCTGATGTCAAAAGCTTCACTTTGCATTGATAGCAAATGCCATCAGTATGGATCAACCTACAAAATTGTTTTGGGCACATCCTATGTAATCTAAGAGCAGACCATACAAAACCCTAAGTCATCGCACACAAGAAAAAATCCTTTATTTTATGGAAGAGTAGTAATAAGGGAATCTAATCCTCCATGTCCACCAGAAGTAAAGTGGTCCATAAGCGAAAAATTAATACCACTAGTGGTTGACTCGTAAGCTGAGCATTGTGTTTTCCAGCACCAAGTTTTCCATGTCTTCATACTTCTGATTGTATAACTTAAATTCCATTCTATTTCTTAGTTTTTATTTATTCATTTATTGCATAATTTTTTACTGTTTTGTAGAAACTAAAACAATTCAATAATAAAGTATTGAAGAATTTTGCAATTGTAGTGGAAGTATCAATATTATATTTTCATTTAACAAGACCAAAATTAAATCGAATTGTTACACAAATTTCACAATAAAATTACATGGATAAAAAGAATAAGAAAAAATGACTGCATGTGAATGCTGTCATAGATTTTTCTATAAATGAATAAAATAATTCTTCCTCCCCCCCCCTCTCCAGTTTAATTTCCTTAATAGAGGAAAAAGGGACACATGTGAAAAACAACCACTTTATCTTATGAGCATCAAAAGAAAACCTTTTAAAAACTGTCAATAGCTAATAGAATTAAAATAATTTATTAACAATTTTTTTTATCTTTTTGAAAATTTATATTCTTATCTGTTTTGAAAATTTATAAAATATTATACAATTTTTTAAAATGCTCATTAGTTATAATCTAAGATCATCGCGAAAGGGAGATAAAGTGAAATGGCAGAACATTCTTTTAAAAAAGGTAAATGTAGAACATTGTGTGAAACTCACAAATAAACACACAGATGCTTTTTCGCAAACTAGATAACTGTCCATTTGTATAGAAAGATAATAAAAGAGCTTTACACCATGAAAAGCTCTTAATTAATAAGAAAATAAAAATCCCAAATTTACTGAATGGTGTGTAAAATACAGTCAACTCAATCAAATCTGAACACTAAGGGACTGAGGATTTTGTGAGTAATACATTTTTGCAGATTATATATCACATGTTGTTTACATGTTATTTAGCAATTTATTTTATTTAACTCAGAATAACTGCACAAAAATTGCAATTATAATAGTAAAGAAAAACAGAATGCTACTTTGGTATGGCATACTTAATAACTAAGATTTAAGAAAATTTAAACTACATACAATATTGATTATTCATTATTTTAAACATTGTCACCACAAAATCGTATTTTTACTTTTGGTTTGTTGTCAATATAGATAGACAGATTTTTGTGCGGGTGTGTGTGTGTAATTTATGAGCATGCATAACTTCTTGCTGAGACAAAATTTTTTACTCAAAAATATATGTTCAAACATTTATTTACAAGAAAACTGATATAAACTGAAAACATATAGATATATACCAAATTTAACTTTATTTGTTTAGTTGTTAGTGACACTTTTCATTGTTTAAATTATAAAGAATAATAGATGATGGCAGATTTTACAGAGTTGACTGTACATTGTAAAGCCATAAATTAAACAAACTAAAATTAAATTAAAATAATCAGTACTACTTGATTATCCCTTCAACTGAAAAACTATCACCAAATTCTAAGATTAAACGCCAATAATGGGTTACAATATGTGTAACGTTCACTTGCTATTACACACAAAATGCATGTTTATAACATCATCAAGTCATTCTAAATTTGAACTTTTATTTGTATTTTTATTAATGTTTTGCTAATTAATTTATTATTTCATTATTAAAAATAAAAATTAAGTCGATTTGAATAACTTGGCTAATAGCTTGGCAATTTCTATAATTTGGCAAAATTGGCTGACCAAGTAGTGCAAAATAATCAATGTTTCAATCATCATCCATGACTATCGCAAGGGAAGAGTTTTAGATTGCTTTTAAAAAATCACCTTAGTTCATTTAGTAAATTTGTGATTTTTATTTTCACATTAATATTGTATTTTTTAAAAAAAGTCATTAGTTTATTGCAATTCATAAATTATAATATTGGCTCAAATTGGGAACCATTAATTGAGAACCTACAACATTAAAATGTCATAAATCAACAAACATTTATGTAACTGTGAAGAGGATAATAAAAGTTGCAAAATCACACACAAAAAAATGACGAAGTATTTTTGTCACACTAACTAAGGCAATTTGAACAGTTTTTAAAACATATTTTTAAAACTATTCACCTTTTACAGTGACAGATTAAATAAGCCAATTTTTCCAGTTTTAAATTAAGTGGTAACAATTGTGTAATCTGAATTTTAAAAGTTACTGATGTCACAACAGAGCTAAATTACTCTACATTCAGTATAATATGAAAAGATAAATATGAAATCTAATAATTAATTTAATATGCTATTTCAAAAAATGTCTTTTTAAAGTTATTTTATAGAAAAAATTTATATTTATATGCATCGTAAATAAAAATAATTACTACATATGTTTCATAATAGTTTGTTTTCTCCTGTTAATAAAACAAATTAGTTATATATTTTTTATAAGTAGATGATACATTATGATTTTTTTTATTATTTCTTTTAAAAATTCATTTTTTGATCCCAAATTTGTAAATTTTCTTAAGTGTTCATTTCATTGTTTAAATTTGTAAAGTAATGTGAATTATAGAAAATTGTGAATTATAGATCCTTGACTGTATATACCTACCTTTTTTTCAACCATGTGGCTTTGCAAGTGCTGTTACCATCTAAAGTATGCATAAGTAATATTTAAAGCAATAAAGCATATAACAAACAATCAGTGAAACTCCATAAAAAGTAAAAATACTTATGAAAGTATCTCGAAGTTTGAATATCTTCCTGGATTTCATTTAAGCAACTTAAATCATGATGCTAAAATGACTTTTTATTAAATCAAATAAGTATTTTGGGAAATATGTGTTTCCACAAATATCTACTAAACTCTGAAAAATAAATAAATACAGTCAAAGTTCTAAAATCTGCACAAGTTGAGGCTAAAGATTATGCATTGTATGGAATAAGTAGACTCCCTGAAATCCACAGCTTGGAGCCAGAGGTTCTGTGGGTTTTTGGTCACTGCTTTGTTTACACTTTTTTAACAGTCATTTGAATGTACTTAATAATGCAATTGATACTATAATGAATGCTTACAATATAATAAAATATTAAAATGAGTAATAAGCTAGAATAATAAAAATTTAGATAGTTTTTTAAATTATTAAAAGCAAAGGTCAAGATTAATAATGCGTGATTTAGTATTCATTTCAAAAATGAGATGCATTTTTCTTAAATTATTCATTGAAACTTGACTCATAAAAGTACGTTACTGATTCACATCAAAATCATATTATAAGGAAGTTTTATTTCAGTTTTAGCCTGACTTAATAACCAAAAATAAATTGATAATGCATAAATATATATGGTAAGAAGATTGTAATTACTAGTGCTATCAGCAATATCTTGAATTTTTTTGGAATTAAATATAGTCTTCCTTCATGAAAAAACATGTATTCAGAAATATTAAAAAAATTACAAATAAAAATATATATAGAATAGATATAAAACTAAAAAAAGTCAAATTTTGTCTGTATATTTGAACTGAATTTTTCTTTGTTTACATCTGTAAATTATGTGTGAATTTTAAGGTTGCGGATTTGAGGGAGTTTACTGTATTGTGGATTATACAGTATTATGGATTATACTTCATTTTATTATTTCTAAATAGCCTAGCATGTTAGTATACATTCAGTATAATATGAAAATATAAATATGAAATCTAATAATAAATTTAATATACTATTGCAAAAAATGCCTTTTTAAAATCTCTGTAATACAGTTTGTTTTTTAATGTGAATAAAATAAAAGATTTATACGTAACAAGATAGATGTTTTATTACTTTTTTTAATTATTTGTCTTAAAAAATCATTTTTGGATCACGAATTTGTAAATTTTCTTAACTGTTTAATTTATTGTTTGCATTCATAAAGTAATGTGAATTATGAGTGCACAGATTATTGGTCCTTGACGGTAATATGAAAATGAGAAAGAGCTAAAAAATAATATTTTTAAAAAATGTGAAGATTAAAAAGTATTAAGATATTATATACAATACAGTTAGGGGCGTTTAAAGAGAAAACTGTTCACAGGGCAAAGTTTCAATTTAGTGCCCCCTCCCACTGCGCCCAACTTTTTCTTTTAACAGCCAAAAATGATGTTGATAGTAGTATAATTTTTGCACCCCTTAATTTCTGCTTTTAGGGTGACCACCAACTTCTCCCCTGCTTTCGCATGGTGCTGAATACAGTCAGCAAACTACAACAGAAATGCTAAATCTGAAATGCATAGATGATAATTACAACTTTTCGACTGCAACAGAAATGCTAAATCTGAAATACATACGTGATATTTAAAATTTTTTTACTGCTATTAATTTCATTTTATCAATTAATGACAATATCAATCAATCTAATTAAGTAAAGTTACTGGAAATTTTGAAGTAGCAGAAAAAAAAATCTTTTATCAGATTTTTCTGGAGAAATAAAAAAGACCACTTTCTTATGCATAAAAAATTTTCTTGCAAATTTTTTAATTTGAAAACGCAAAACATTTATTACAAACTAAAATAATAAAAAATTAGATAATTTTTAAAATGATAAAAATACTAAAAGCAAAGGTCAAATTAATAATTAATTATGTACAATTAAATATTCTTTATAGAGATGAAATGTGCTTTTCCTAAATTATTCAATGAAACTTGCCTCATAAAGATACATTACTAATTCACACCAAGATCATAAAATAATGAAACTTTATTTCAGTTTAGCCAGACTTAATGACTAAAAAAGCTTGATTAATACATTAATATATTTGGTAAGATTGTGATTACCAATGATATCAGCAATATCTTTATTTTTTCAGAAATAAATTGTTCTCTCTTCATGAAAAAACATGAATCAATAACCTTAACAAAAATTACAAATTAAAAAATATATGGAATTTATATAAAACTAAAAAAGTCAAATTTTGCACCTACATTTGAACTGAATGTTTCATTGTTTACATCTGTAAAATATGTGCGGATTTTAGGAGTGCGGATTTGAGGGAGTCTACTGTAGTTCAAATACAATAAAATTAAGCCGAATGCAATACAATTAAGAAATTGTTTTGAAAATTAGTATTTTTATATCACAATATAAATATAATATATAATTACACATATACACATATATAATTTATAAAAATCTAGAAACATGTTGAAATATCCAATTAAAACTAATACAATCAAAGTTGTATAATCCGCACAAGCTGGGGCCAAAGTTTGTGCGGATTATAGAATATTGTGGATTATAGAATGTTATGGATTATATGTCATTAATTTATTCCTAAACAACATTTTAATTCTATAGTCAGTTTAATATGAAAAGATAAATATGAAATCTAGTAATTAGTTTAATATGCTACCTCAAAAAATGCCTTTTAAATGTTATATTATTTTAAAAAAAAACTTATATAAATGTGCATTTAAATGAAAATAATTACACATATTCTGTATACAGTTTTTTTTTTTTTACTGTTAATAAAATAAAAGAATTATATTTAAAAAAAGTATATGTTCTGCTATGATTTTTTCAACTTTTTTACTATTCATTATAAAAAATCATTTTTTAATCACAAATTTGTAAATCTTCTTAATTGTTTACATTCATAAAATAATGTGAAATATAGAAAATTGCGGATTATCGATCCTTGACTGTATATTTTAACTGTTGTTTGGTACAGTTTTGTAATTTCTGTATGTTTTTTACAGTTAGTCAATTGTGGAATATTAATATGAAAAAGAAAAGTACAATATTCTATGGAATACAAGTATAGTATAAGCTTATACTGATATTTTATATTAAGATATCTATATTAAGATTTTGAAATGAAAATGTTTAGAACAATGAGCGGGGGAAAAAAATCTTACTTGAATTCACAATACTATTTATTACAACAATTTATAATGCCTTTAGTTTGTTCTGCTAATCATTTAAAAAAAAAGAAAAAAATCATTCAGTGTAACCAAGGGTATCTTCATAGAAATATATAGGGGAAAATACAGTGCAGATTAGTTTACATGTCCAGTCAAAACTGCTTTTATCATGTGACACGATGTTTTCCCACAAAGACTAATACTGCATTTTTAAAGTTAATTTAATGTATTTTCCGAGATTAGAAAACATAAAAATGGTATCAAAATGCTCATCCTTTCGTATTCTATAAAAAATGAAGTTAAATTGAAAAATGTACAATTACCCCATTGAAAGAGAATAGATTTTTAATTTTCACCTTCATGCCTTTATATTATGCACTATAGTGCACAATATAAAGGCATGAAGGTGGTCACCATGGTAAGATATTCAAATCAAAATCATAACACTTTATCGACAAAATGCATTTTTATGATGAATTCTTCATAAGAAAAATTAACATTTTATTTGGTAATGGCTTTTTGAAAAAATAATAATCACCATTTTTTTTTCTGAACAAATACAGTCAACCTTGTTAATGCAAAAATTTCATTTAACACAAAATTTTTTTGAGGTCCCGTCACATTAGCTTGAAAAACAATGCATCGCTTGCTCTAGGATTCAAGTGTAATTTCCTAATGGGGACTCTACACACACTTCAATACACCCATTCCATAATATGAGAAGTTATTTTCAAATTTCTCATTTAAATATTTTTAAACAACTTTTTTTTTTTTTTTTTTGAATAAGATAGCTGAGATTGATTGGCTATTTTAAGCTTCTTTGATTTCGGTTGCAGAATTTTTTGAAAAGGTACTTTCAACTTTGGAACTGCTTTTGATAATGAAAATACCTTTTTAAGAAAATTTGAAACCCAAAAGCGAAAAAGTAAAGAATTATCGTATTAAAGATATAACTCAGCTATCATATGCTAAAAATCAAAAAAGAAAAGAAAAGAAAATTCTTTAAAAATATTCATATTTAAAAATTCAAAAACAACCTGCTTATACGATTAACATTGTGGAAAGGGATTTTCAAGTGAATGATGAGGACAATCAAAAATTCAGTTAATGAGCAACAAAATATTTTAAAAGTAAACGTAAAATAATAAATTAAAACCAATTTGATGCATCCGAATAGAAATTTGAATAATAATAGACTAAACTACTTAAAAATAAATAATAATAATCGGAATTATCTGTTTTAAAACAATTTAACCTTCCTACCCTGTTCAAATTTTACTCAATCTTAAAAAAAAACATTTCACACCAGAATTGTTGTTTAAAACATTTTAATAGATTTGACTTATTTCAGTGAATCTACTATTTAACTTTCTTTATGAAAAAAGTTCTGGTTCGAATCGTATAAAACAAATTATAGTTATGGGTCGATTAGACCCATTCTGGGTAGGAATGTTTAATAATGACTCAATGATCGATCAGCATAAATGAAAGTTGCGTCACATTAAAGTTCGTGTAATCATTATCAAATAGCAAATTGTATAGAAATTAGTTGAATGAGAAAATAAAGAAACTACCCTACCTTAGCATTAAAAGGAAGTTGAATACAATAAATCGATGTTCTAAAAGTTAATTGATACAACAACATAAGAGACAATGATGCCAATAAAAGAATGGATCGTGAATTTTATAATGATTCATTGAAAGTGGTATTGATTCTTCTGATTCTTCAAATACTTTTGATTTGATTCATTTATCATTCTGATTCAGCCATCATGATTCAATAATTGCGTTGGCATCTCTTTGCAAGAAAAAAAATATATGTAATATTCAACATGCATCCTCTGATCTAACAATGGCTAATTTTAAAACATGAACTTGGTTATGCAACCTCTTTTTCTAAAATAAGTTAATGGTAGGATGTGTTTTTTCTTTTACGTTTTACTAAAAATTCTCCAACCTATGACTTGTCGTGTTACAGCAACAAAATTTCATGTTCGCAACTTTTATTTTGACTAATATTTGTTCATTTAAAATATTGTGAAAAAGTTTCTTATAGCAGTATTTTCATTTATCTATTTAAATATAGTTATATATCTATATTATATCCAAGTTACGATTTTTGTGTTAAACACGAGTGATTCGTTTGAATTTTGATGAAAAGTTTGTTTTGAATGTTTAATTTTTATCATTATATTTTTCACAAACTGAATTTGTCTGAATTGAGTTAAGTTAAATGAAAATATTTTTTAAATGATTAACCCTAAAATATTTGTTCCTAACAGTAATTAACCACATAATAAAGTACCTATATGAAGGTTATAAAATTAACCCAAAATATTAGAACAGTGTTGTGGATGTACTGATAAAAATTATTTTTTATTGTTGTCTTACATTTAGCAAAAAAGTTCTCATATCACCTGTTCCAGAAAATACACTGTACCAACAATGATGCCAATATCACTATATCAGAATTCCTAGAGGTCAAGCAATGAAAAAATTTAGGCGAAAAGTCAGGGCAATTTTTAACACTTGAAGTGATTAGGGAATGTTTGATATACAGTGGACTCTCTCTATTCCGAACACTCATGGGCACGACCAAAAATGTTCAGATTATGGGGGTATTCAGAATAGAGGGAGAATCAGAAATGCATTACTACTACTATATTTTGAATTTACAGTCGCTATGAAATATTTAGCATGGTTAGTCATACCATTGTGCAATGCCAAACTATATTTATTTAGTTTTGCTCTGTACTATCTCAGTTTTTTTTATTAAAATTTTTTTACAAAACATACATTAACATACAATACATCTCTTGAAAACATAATCAGTATATTACTTAAACGAATAATTTTAATCTGTTTTTGCATTGTATGTGCTAATGCAATGTACATGTTATCTGACTGTTTAAGAAGTGGAAAAGCTTTGAGGTGATGTTCATGTACATACCGTAAAATCCCGTTAATCCGCCCTTCCCTACAGGGCCGTGCTTAGGACTTTGGCGGCCCTGGGCGAAATATATTTTGGCGGCCTTTTTTCTGAAAACTTTTAAATGAATCTAAAATGTTATAAACTGTACAAAATTTACCATAAGAGTGAAATTAGTATGCACTTAGATGTAAAAAAAAATACATCATAAAAATTACAAAAAATAATAAATAAATAAATAAATAAATAAAATTTCCCTTGCAAATCAGTATTTATAATAATGATATTGGTTTACCTTCATTTCCCATGACATATTTAAAGTAAATTCCAGATCATCTGAAATTCCCATGTTTTAGCAACATAAATCGCACATAGTATAATGGTAGATGTTTTGCTACATACATTTACACAACTAATCTATAAATTGAACTTCATTTCTGTCCGAGCAGTCAAAATCAAAAAAGTACTTGCACAACAGAACTTGCATAACACTTTTTATTAATGATACTTGTGGAATATACTAATTTAGCTACTTATGCATCATAAAGAAATTTTTTTTCTTTTTTAGCAACAAAGTTGTCTATCAATTTTGAAAAAAAAAAAAAAAAAAAATTCGATATAAGGACGAGAGCAGAAAGAGACATACAGTTGGCAAAAAAAGTATTTGTACACCCTACATTTTTTTTATTTTTAACTAAATAAAAACAGATATTTTGTCAAAAATAGTTTTAATACAGTCTGTTTACCATGCGTTTTAAATTACACAACAGAAAATTTCGATAAAGATGTAAAATAATTTTCTAATAGGAAAAGTTTAAAAATTTCTTGCAAAAAAAGTATTTGTACATTTCTCCATCCTGATATGTACTGTGTTTTATAGTGTTTATGGTTCAAAGGACTACTTTTACAGAAGCTGTTAATAATTTTTGAGTTCATATTATATTTGTCTGACATTTAATCTAATTTGCTCTTGAAATAATTGAGTATAGAATCTAATACTAGAGAGGCACCTCTAGATATATGAAATCCTATGATTGAGCATAATAAAAAATTAAATTCGCAACAAGAATTTGTAAAAGCTATTAAATTACCATTTACAACTATTGGATGTATAGTGAGAAACTATGAATAAATTAAAAGCATCGAAATTCAATGAAAACCAGGACTTCTTAGCAAACTAACAATGAGGGAAAAAAGGAGTGTTGTTAAAAAAGCTTTAAAAAATCCTATGCGTTCGGTTCAAAAATTTGCTGGAGACCTTGCGACATCTTCTCGCATCAGAGTAATACCTCAAACAATAAAAAATATTCTTCTCAATGCAGATTTAAAAGGAAGAACCTCAAGGAAAAATCCAATCATCAGCGAAACAAATAGGCGAAAACGCATAGTATTCTCTTTCGCATACAGAAGTAAATCATTGGATTTTTGGAAAGCAGTAATTTTTTCTGATGAGGAAAAATTCAGAATTTTCTTACCATCAAGCATTCGAAAAAATTGGCGTAAAAATAAAACTGTTCTAGATCCAAAACGTATACTTCAAACTATCAAGCATGTTGGGGGGAATATTATACTTTTGGGGTGCATAGCTTCTAATGGAGCAGAACATTTAAAATTTATTGACAATGGAAAGACAGGTTTAACATACATTGATGTGTCGCGCCATAATTTATTAAACTGTGCCAAGAAATTATGCATAGAGGAAGCTTTTCACTTTCTGCAGGATAACGACCAAAGCATACTGCTGTGATCACCAGCACATTCTTACGACAATACTCCAAGACGACGGGTAACTCTTCTAAAATCTCTAGACTTGAATCCAATAGAAAATTTGCAAATGCTATTGGATGCAAAAATCCGAAAAAAAATATGTATTGGTAAAAAACAGTTTTAAAGAAGCTCTTATTGTGTCATGGAATAACATTAACCAGACCGATACAAAAAAGATGGTGGAATCAATGTCACACCATCTAGAAGTAGTCATAAACGCTAAATGAATTCGCACAAAATATTAATTTGTATCATTTTACTAAATTTTCATTAATTATATTACATTAATATAGTGTACAAATACTTTTTTTGCATTATATTTTTGTATATTTGTTTATTATAATGTAAAAAATCGATTCGTTTAATTTTGTTTTTGCTTCTATAATATTATAATGCATTAAATTAATGTATTACAGTATTTTTTGCTTAAATTTTTTGTTTAATTTCATTATAATTAAAAAAAAATGAAGTGTACAAATACTTTTTTTGCCAACTGTACATCGAGTATAGATGTTGATATAATAAGTCTTTACAAGTTTTAACTTTGAAAAATAGAGTTCTGTTAATGCAATGGCTACAGGAACAGTAAGTAAAATTCTCAATGCAATGACACTATTCAGCACAATTCCTGAAAATCTAATATTTCACATGACCTGAACAAATATTTCATGGTTTCCAATGTAGAATATACATCATTTGAACTAATAGCATCAGCTTCTTTAGAAAATTGATTTTAACACTTTTTCTGCGAAGTGATAATGATACACGTGGAAATGTCATTTATCCAGCTTCAACTCCTGCTCTTCGGTAAAGGAAATTCGCAATTTTTCCATACCTGATCGACTAAATTTGCGCTTTTTCGAACCTGATCAACAAAATTCGCATTTTTTTAAAACCGATCGAGAAGATTCACGATTTTTTCACGCTTGATCAACAAAATTCACGATTTTTATGAAGCCAATCGACGAAATTCGATTTTTACAAAGCTAATCAACGAAATTTGCGAATTTTTTTCACGTGGTAGATAAAATTCGCAATTTTTTCTCGTCAGATCGTCGAAATTCTCGATTTTTCGGTGCTTGATCGATGAAATTTGCGATTTTTCTGCACCTGATCAACAAAATTCGCGATTTTGACGAAGCCGATTACAAAATTCGTGATTTTTACGAAGCCGATTGACGAAATTCGCGGCTTTTACAAAGCCTATCGGCAAAGTTCGCGTTTTTTGCAAAGCTGAAAAACGAAATTCACGATTTTTATAAAGCTGATCGACAAAATTTGCAATTTTAATTCGCATGATTTAAAAAATACGTGATTTTTCTTCGCATGATTAACAAAATTCGCAATTTTTCCGCTCCTGATCGACGGAATTTGCGATTTTTTTCAGTCTGATCGAACAAATTCATGGCTGTTTTGAGTCTGATCGACAAAATTCGCGATTTTTAAAAGTTGATCGACGAAATTCGGGATTTTTCCGCATCCGATCGGCGAAATTCGCAGTTTTATTTAAATTTGATTGCGAAATTTGTAATTTTGTGATAGACAATATTCGCGATATTTCCGTACAAGACCAACAAAATTTGCAATTTTTCGGAACCCGATAAATAAAACTCGCGAATCTTCCGTCCCCAACCGACTAAATTGCAGTTTTAAACTAACTCTCACGAAATCTGATTTTTTTAAGCGACAAGATGAAATATGAAATTTTTTGCTCTTGATAAATTGACAAAAATCACGATTGTTTTGCAGACGATCACCGAATTTTCAAATTTTTTGCGCATCATCTCGAAGTTTTCGTGATTTATCAACAAAATTTGTGATTTCTTCGTCCCAGATCGGCAGAATTTGCGATTTTTTTCATTTCCGATCAACGAAATTCGCATTTTTTTCACGCGATAAATCGAGAAAACATGCGATTTTTCTGCAGTCGATGAATTTAATTTGCAATTTTTTCGCGCATCAACAAAACTGACGATTTTTTCTTGCCCTATAAACGAAATGTGCGATTTTTCGCATCGAACTGACAAAATTCGCGATTTTTCTATGCCCAACCGGCGAAATGAGCTATTTTTGGGACAAAATTCGCAATTTCTTCGCACCTTATGAACGAAATTTGCGATTTTCCGAGCCTCACTGACAAAATTTACTATTTTTCCGCATTTGTTTAATAAAATTCGCGAATTTTTCGTGCTCGATGAACGAAATTTGTTATTCTAAAGTGACTGACGAAATTTTATATTTTGCCGCGGTAAATTGACGAAATTTATGATTTTTTCTTGCGACATATGCACAAAAATTGCAATTTTTTCCACTTGTAAATTGACGAATTTCGCGGGCCACATGTTAACCCATCGCAGGGACACTTTTCGCCTATGGCCAAAGGTTGTGCATCCCAATGATAGAGAATTCGGCAATATCTCTTTATACTATATTAATACTATTTATGTCTTAATACTAGATTCCAGCTGTGACATCCACTTTTGGAATGAATGAAACTTTTGGATTTATTTTTAATATTTTAGTTTGAACATTCTTCTGACATCCACGCATATGTGCTTCATTATCATAGCCATAGACAATCTTCGATTAACAGGCCTAACTCAGCTAACATTGTTAAAAAGCCCGTTAATCCTGGACCTATGTTATCATCCACAATCAAGAACGTTAAAAAATTTTTCTTGTTGACGAAAAAGAATATCCATAACTATATACGAAGATATATATACGTTTAAACAAACAACAACAACAACAAAACAACCTATCTAATTTTTATTATCTTTCTTATTTTAAGCATATTTAGTGTTGAGAACTCTCAAAATAGTTCAGTTAAAAATGCTTTATCGATTCAAAAATGATTCACAGCAAATAAATTCTTTTTTGAAGTCACATGTTGGAGTAGATTATGGTGTGCAGTATCCAATCATTTCTTTTAATTTGTCTGTTTTGTAATTTTTTTTTTTTTTTTCAAAATATCATTATAGGGATGGATTTTTTTACATTTCGTAAAAGTCTCTTTTTTATCTTCTGTTGTCAACTAAAAAAAAGCGCAAATAATGTTTTCCACTATTTTTTAATAAAAAATATATTTACAAGTTGTCATTATAATAGAAAGAAAACATTAAAACAAATTTTTACGTGCGAAACGCATTTAATGGCATATTTAAAACAATATATTTAAAATGATTTTCTTATAGCGTCTAAAAAACGTTTTCTTCTAGAAGTTATTATAAAAGTCCAATAGGCAGCAACAATTTTCACTTAGCTATTTTGAACAAAGTAATATTCAAATGAGTGATAGATCTTACATAATAAATCACAAAAACAGTCATCAGGTGTCGCGACAGCATTGAATGTGGACTTGAGCCGAAAAGTCTCTCAGTCCAGGAAATGAATGGAAATCCGATTTCAGAAAATTGCTACTGATCGAGATAATATAATTCAGTATTTCATAATCGGGTATACTGTTTTAAACTAAACAAGAGTGATCTTAGAACCTACAATATCTGTGCGCAATGGCAGCCATACTTTGATAAGGGCTGCTTTCTTCAAAATTATGTTTTTGATTACCTCCGTATAAATCCACAGCTCAGACGAACATGAAAGAAGTATTTTATCTTTACTTCAGAAAAGGGTGCCATTGCTCATTCAATCCTATTTTGTTTCGATGATCCTAAGTTGTGTGCCCTCCACATCCTTCATTCAAGCTTTAGTTGGCAAATTTAGAACCCATAAATTGACAATTAAACTAGAAAAATCTTGGAAATTGTTGGCAAAAAATTTACAGTTATCAAGTCGAATTTTTTTTTATTTGCAAAAATGATATAATCGCCCTATTCTTTATGAAGATAACGTAGAACGATATATATTCAGTAAAAAGTACCAAGTTCTTAAGAGTAGTAAGTAGTTTTCTCTAGTCCTTATGCATAGGTATAGCATCTATACTAATAAAACAAAGTTTAACTCTGTCTGCGTGTGTATACTTCTATATGTGTGCGATGGCTAGAACAACCCACGGCACGTACGAGGCTGAAAAACTTTGTGAGGCAAGCCCAAAGTGTCTCATGACACCCCTGAGACTCAGAATTTTTAAATTAATATAATTAGTTGAGTTGCTAATTAAGAACAAACTCGTTGTCATTAAAATCTCATCTCAGTGCAGTCGTTGCGACAAGAGAAAATGCATGCATGGTCTGAAGTGTTATTTACAAGTCGAATGAAACTAAAGAAAGAAAAAAAATTGGATCAATTTCTTCATCATTTATCAACTAACATCGTCCAAATCACATAGTAAACTTTAAAACAAAAGACATATTCTGACAAAGCATACTATTGCGTCTCAAATGCCGAAATGCATTCAAAAAATTATAGCAATTAACCAATTGATTTTTTTTAGCAATGTTTTTCTAAGACATAATTTTATAAATACCGAGAAACAACAAAAAAGTTCTTAAAGCTGAAGCCTTCTGCTAATCGATTTAAAAAATAGAATATGAATCCTTTCTGATATGTAAGTAAATACAGGTCACTTCACAAATCACAGGTAACACAATATTTTGTCTTCGCTAAAAGTCACTAAACTTTTGTATATTCGTACTCGCAATATTTCTAGAGCTTTTTAATAAACCAGATTTACATCTACAAAAAATTTGAAATTTTATGACGCACAGTGGGGCAAAAAACCTTCAAATCTGGCAAAAAATCGAAAAAATAAAATTTTATTTTGAGCTACCAGCATACGTCACTTTAATAGGGCATATGTCAGTACACATCTGACCAGTATTAAAAATTGTGCAAAGTTATTTTTGTCTTCACTAAAGAAAGAAGTTAAACTGCCTATTGTACTTTCTTAATAAATGAAAAAAAATCAATAATTTTGTTTCAACATTAGTTTGTTAGTTTCGCTGCAATAATTAAAAAATAAATTTTTTTGACTATGGAACCTTTAAATACAAGTATATAACAATAATTCATTAACTTTCAATTTGTATTAATGCGAATTTTATTGATATGCAGACAGTTAGAATATATAGTTGTGAAATTTATAAAAAAAAAATTAACAGTGTCAACAAACATTGAAGGTTTTAGTTATGAATTAAGGCGAATTAAGTGTTAAATATAATTTTTTCTACTAAATTTGAGTTTTAGAAAGGTAAATGTGTCAGAAAATCTTGCTACTTTTTTAATTGTATGGTCATTTTTATAGTTAATCATCCTTAAATTTTTGTTAGTGAACGGATGTGCCAAACATGATTATATATATTTTTCCGTTAAAGACGAATTTAAGCACATTATTTATTACAAAATAATGTATTTAAATGAAACTGACTATCATGAAACATTTTAACTAAAACATTTTGAAAAGAAATATGACTTTTTGGTATAATAGCTCCATAATCGGAGAAACTACGAACAAGTAATTTAAATGAAAAGAAGATTAAAATTCCGATTAATTAAAATTCCGATGAGTAAAAACTTGGCGAGACAAGACAAATGCTTTAGAATTAATATAGAGTGGATTGGCAAATCGTTTTCACTTCCTCGATTTGAAATGTAAGCAGAAACGTCAATGAAAAGCAAGCGTGTCCGTCTTCATATTCTGTCTGAGTTTGTCCTGGGCGATCAAAAAGATTAAGAGCAAAACGGTTACGTGATTTTAGTTCTACATCTTCATTAGTGTACGTGACATGTATGAGTTTAAGATCCGAAAGAAAAGAAAACAAAAAAGTGGGTATTAGCACTAAGACAGCAGAAACAATTTTGCTTTTGCTTTCTTTATTGTAATGCATACATTTTGCCTGAGAAAGGTGGATTCATTCCTTCAAAACGAGTCGCTAACATTCAATTTAAGATTTGTTTTAAAATCATTAAAATTATTAATTATGTTTAATTTTTTTTAAATTTTCAATGCGATATTAGGGATGATTTATAAATATTTAATTTGTATAAAACTGTCTTAAATTCTTGTTTTTAACTCATTTTTCTACACAAAATATTGAAAAGGTTCGTAAATCAATGAATAAATTACTCTATAGCTTATGTAAAAGTTTACAGTTTTATTACTTTTAGTAGAAAAGAATCCATGATGTGCTTTTTTTGCTGAAAGTAAATTTTTTTTTTTGCCAACTTTGGAGGCTTCCTGCCCCACTGTGTGATGGATAAAATTATTTTTTTTTACAAAATAAAAAAATATGAAAATTTCGACGAAATCCGTAAAAAATTGAACATTTCGTCGTGGTTTTCCCCAACTACTGCACAATATTAGGGATTCCGACAAACCAAAAGAATATTTTTGCAGCTGAAATCTTCTAATCGATGGTGCCATCAGTTTTAACAAATATGAATTTTAATCTTTTCAATACACATGTGAATGCAAGTCACTTCGCACCTATTTTCTACGCTAAAAGTAACTAAACGTCCGCATATTATTATTATCTTTTTAGAGCTCTTCATTAAATTAGATTTGCATCACCTGCTAAAATTTTGAAACGTTTTGGCGAGAAGAAATATTTTTAACAAAATAAAATATGCGAAATTGCGACGAAATCGGTAAGAAATTGGGAATTTCTTCCCAGTTTCACTCGCTTTCCGTGAGCAAAGACTCCAGAAATCAAATTACGTAGAAAATAATGTAAAAAATAACATACTTTCAATTCAATATTTTTTCACCAAAAAATATAAATTCAGATAAAATGGAGTCTAAAGCTATAAAATCATAAAAATTTGAGGTTAATGTAAGGTTCATTCACCATAAACGCGGAATGTGCCTTACTAATCAACTAGTATTTACATAACTGGAGAAATGTAAAAACAACATCCATATTTTTGCGGCCCCCAAATTTCGGCGGCCCTGGGCAAATGTCCGGCTCGCCCCCCTTAAGCACAGCCCTGCTTCCCGATCAAACGCTCCCTCCCCACCAATGACCTTAAGATACTGAGAAAGTCAATGCTCCCCACTTTATAAAGAATTTGAAATTTTCAAAAAATCCCGAGAAAGCGCCCTCCCTCCCCATTCTCAAAAGCAATTGAGAGTAAAATGAATCATTTTGAAATGAATGAATCATGAATCTTTGATGAAATGTGCGTTTTTTCAAGATTTTTTAATTGATTTCATGCTTGTTTTTAGCTTTTTTTACTAATTTCTCATTTATTCTGCGTTTTTTCGTCAGAATTTACGTTTTTAAATAAAAAAAAAATCCAAATTTTTTCAAGTATCAAAATTCATGATTCATTCAACGAATCATTCATTTCATGATGTAAATTTTGTTGAACGATCGTGAAAAAATCCCGTGTAAGCGCCCTCCTCTAACTATTGTACGATTTTTCGTTTCGTTTGGGGGGGGCGGATTAACGGTATTTTACGGTAGTTCAACAGGTCTTGAATGAGTCTCTTAGTCATATTGCTTGAATGTAATCATCGTTCGTCTTATTTCGTCAGTCTCTTCTGGTTCTGCTTCTCCTTCACTTTCCTCTTCAACAATGTTGTTCTTGCAAACCATGAGGATTTCATGGGTTTCGAGAAGAGCTCCAAGTTCTGTCTCAGTATGAAGCTTCTGAAGAATTGATCTCAAGTCACTCACAGCTGTTGCTTCTTGGTCCTCTATTCTTGTTTTCCCATTCTCACATAGGAATCCAACTTTATACAAGCATCTTTGGATGGTGTAGGAGGTAGTTTCATTTTATTCTATTGATATCCAATAGATAGTATCCATGACGCTGACCTTCTGCCGAATTTGTCGCCTCCATCACCAAAGACAATTTCTTCAGAAAATGGATTTTGTAATAAGTTTTAATGGTCTTGATTACTCTTTGATCCAGTGGTTGGATTATAGAAGTGCAGTTTGGTAAAAGGAACTTCAAGGTTTTATTGCTCAGCTGCATGTTTGTAAGTGATCTAGTATTAACAACAACAATAATTTTTTTTCTTCTTTTTTCTCTTCATTAGCTCATTAATTATCTCGAACCACTATGAGAAAAATGTGATTATTATCTATACTTTCCAATTTGATTTATAGTGTGTAAACAATAATGCGATCTTCACATTTTTTTTTTTTTTTAAATCACAAGTGATTTGAGCTTCTCTTCCATAAAACTGGTAGAAAGCATAATGGCAAATCTTTCTTTTGACATTTTCCCAACTATGCAATTTTTGCTTCTTTTTGCTTTAGTTTTGTTTGCAAGAGCTGTGAAAAACAGGTCGGTTTTGTCAGCATTGAAAATGTTCACTGTATCAAAATCCTTTGTTATATTCAGAAGTATTATTTTCTATTCTTCCACAGTGTTGATATTTACATCTGCAGCTTCACCATTGATTATTTTTAATTGAAATTTTGAAATGAGTCAACAATCCTTTCGATGCCTTTAATTCTGCAATTTTCTACTTAATCTGAAAAATCCGAAGTAGGAGTCTAGTGACAGGATGATTCTTTGTTCTCATTTGACAAAAAATCTTCCAAATATAATGTTTCTGTTCTTGTTTCCCTTTTTCATTTTCAAAATTCTATACTTATTTGAGTTTGTTAAATCTTTTTGTTCTTCTGCAACAAGTTTCGCTAAATTTCTATGATGCGGGAATTTACTGAATTCAGATTCCAAACACATGTTCAGTTTACAGAGAGGTGAGGTAAAAATGGGGATCGAAAGTAGCGTTCATAATAGCGGGGTGTTCAGGTTAGAGGGTGCTCAGTATACAGAGAGTTTATCTTATGTTAAGTCTATAGAGTTTCGCTGGGACCAAAGAAAAGCATTCATAATACCAGGGTGTTCAGATTAGAGAGTGTTCAGATAGAGAGAGTTTACTGTACTATTTTCTTTCATCATCAGGAGTGTGGTTTTAAATGAAAAAAATTTTAATTACTTATAAATCCATTTTAAAATTTGTAAATAAAATGTATAGAAACTACATAACAATAACATTGTATGAAAAAAATTAAAAATTTCAAATTCTTTCATTACATAATTTCCTTTTAGCATATATCTAATTTAAAATTTCCATTGTGTTCAGATTTTACAATAATATATAAGATGGATTTTTACTCAGAAAGTTCAGATAATTTTCTTTACTTGGATTATTTAGGAATCATTTAATTACAGTAATTGTTATATAGTAGTGTAAATGACAGTGAATAAAAATTGAGTTTTTCAATTAAAATTTAGAAAAAAAACTGATAAAAATAATTGATAATATGAAGCATTCAGGTGAGCAACATTTGGCTAGTTAATGTTCTTAACTCACCATTAACATTTACAATGCTTATGGGTAAACCAGACTTTTCTGCTTATGTACCATAACAAAATTAAGATTTTTTAATAAACAAAAGTTTAACAACTATGCAATAAAACTGCTTATTTAAATACTGAAATTGAATATGCTGCTTATTTAAATACTATTGTAATAATACTAATAATTGATAGTACTTTTTCACTTTGAAAGTTTATGTTTATTATTCAGCCCCCACCAGCAAATACTAAAATGTATATGTATATATATCTTGATTAATATATAAGATAAATTTTAAATAAATAAAATTGTCCCATGTGTTTTAAATTTGTCAATAAAACTTGTAATCAAAAGATGAAAGCTATTTTTATTATTGAATAAGTTTTTGAAATGCCATTTAGTACTTTGTAATCTTATTTTTTTAATAGGTCAATGTAGTTTTCAAATTATTGTGATACAAAGAAGAATCAAACATAGTTAATGTCCATTTTAAAGCTGTACAGTGATAATGATCATTCAGCATTCCTTTCACAAACAATGCTAACTTGGTTAACGAACAACGAACAGAAAGCTACATTTTTCCAGCATGTTTTTTCTCCGAACAATCTTTGATTCACATTTGAGAAATAACAGAGCTGTCTCAGAAACACCCGTTCTGAAAAAGAGTGGTTATTGAACGTAGGAGAAGTATTGTTAAAATGCTCTTTACTCCCATGTTTATTCTGTTTACCTGTGGCTGACATCATATGAGTAAGAAAAGGCAGAACAGCTTTAAGTTACTTGTATTATCTCCTTTAAGCATTATAACTCAATGGTCTAACTATTTTTTTGAATGAATAACAAAAGGGAATGACTTTATACCAATTGTCTTGTTTTCAGTTTATACCAAGTTGTTTTCAACTCGATTTCTTATACGCATCTCAAATCAAAATTAAGCCTAACATGTCTCCATCTTATCTGAGGCTGTTAAGATTGATGGGTTTGCCAAGGATGTGTTACGCTGTATTTTATTATATGGATATATATCTACAGTAGATTCCCTCAAATCCGCACATAATTTACGGTTTAAACAATGAAACATTCAGTTCAGATGTAAGTACAAAATTTGACTTTTTTAGCTTAATATCAATTCCATATATTTTTTAATTTGAAATTTTTGTTATGCATATTGAATTCATGTTTTTTATGAAGAAAGAATAATTTATTTCTGAAAAAATCAAGATATTCATGAATGATAACATCTGTAATCACAATCTTACTAAATATATTTATGTATTAATCAAGCTTTTTTAGTTATTAAATCTGGCTAAACTTGAAATAAAGCTTTGTTATTTTATGATCCTTATGTAAATTAGTAATGTACCTTTATGAGGCAAGATTCATTGAAAAATTTAGGAAAACACATTTTATCTTTATAATAATATTTAACTGCACATTACTGATTATTAACTTGGCCTTTGCTTTTAGTATTTTAATCATTTTAAAAATTATCTAAATTATTATTATTTTAGTTTATTATACTTAGTTTAATATTTTATTATATTGTAGGCATTAATTATAGTTTCAATTGCATTGTTAATTACATTCAAATTACTATTTGAAAAATGTAAATAAAAAAATGCAAGATTTTTAAAATCTGCTCAATCTCTGGACCTAAGTGGTGCAGATTTAAGGGAATTTACTATATTTAATTTACTATATTTAGATATACATGTACAATAAAATCAGGAAAGTAAGCCCCCTCCCAACTTTTAAACAATTTCAATTTTTCTTCTATTTTCGAATGTAAGTCCCCTCCTCCCAAAAAAGAAATAATAAATATCTTTATTTTCAAAATAATAAAAATAATAATGAACATAACAATTTAGATTAATTTTCTCTTTATTTAAATTATGAAAACATAATTATACTTTAAATAGGGAAAAAAAAAACAGCTTGATATTCTGGATTTTACACAATCCTACAAGACTGATAAGGTAAATATATATATTTTTAAAGTTCATTAAACTTTCTTTCATTTATTTAATATTTAGAATTAATCCAAAAACTAAAAAAAACTTTTTGTACCTATTACTATTACACTAGACTCCCTCAATTCCGAAAACCAGAATTCTGCAACTCTCTAAAATGCGCACATAATTTATGGATGTAAACAATGAAAATTTCAGTTTGGATATTGCTACAAAAATTGATTTTTTTTAGTTTTGTATCAATTCCATATATTTTTTAATTTGTATTTTTTTTAATAATACTCCATTCATGTTTTTTTCATGATTTAAGAATTTTTTTTTTTTTTGAAAAAAATTCAAGATATTGCTGATATTACTGGTAATCACAATATTTATGTCTGAATCAAGATCTTTTTCATTATTAAGCCTGGCTAAACTTGAAAAAATATCTTATTTTAGAATTTTGATGTGAATTAGTAATGTACTTTTATGAGGCAAGTTTTGTTGAATAATTTTTGAAAAATACATTTAATCTTTATAATGAATATTTAATCATATACTATTGATTATTAACTTGACCTTTGCTATTAATGCTTTAATCATTTAAAAAATTATCTAAATATTTATTATTTTAGTTTATTATTTATTTTAATATTTTATCCTATTGTAAGCTAAGCATCCATTATAGTTCTGAATGCACTATTAATTGCACTCAAATTACTGTTTAAAAAATGTAAACAAAGCAATGACCAGAAATTCACAAAATTCTAAAATCTGCACAACCTCTGGTTCCAAACTGTGCGGATTTGAGGGAGTCTACTGTATTTTTTAACTTACTTATTTCGATTTTATTCGATTATTTACTTACAATGCAAATTATCACTATCCGTTTTGATTTTGCACAATTTTATTTTAGCAAAATGCTATATATATATAAACATAATAGAAATATATAGTGATAATTTTATTTTTTATGTTTTATTTCCTTTAAAAACTCTAAATGAATACTAAAAACTGAATTTAATGGAATTAAAAAAAATTCTCGATTATAAGTTTTCTTTACTGTAAAAGTTAATGCTTTTTTTTTTAAGATTGGGGGTGGGAGATAAAGGTCACAATTACTAGGATACTTTTGTCAATCTACTTACTATGTTTTTACATTAATAATCATAGCAGGAAAAGTTGGCATAGCCTAAACGCATCACTTAAGAGTTGCTTTTACGGTCTTATTTATCCCCTGATCGTAATGAGAATAGGGCCAAACTCAAGAATGTGGATTAAGCTTTAATTAATATTCAAGCTTAATCCACATTCTTGAGTTTGGCTCTACTCTCATCCTTTCTCATTCATTTCTTTGAAATTTTGTTGATCAGTATATCGCTAGAGATGCTGCAATTTGAAGATATGTCCAATTTTCACTGAAAGCATAGCAGGAGATTCTGGTTATATATTTTTAGGGTTCCTACTTAAAAAGTAAAAATTGGACCACTGTAGAATCACTTGTGTATTTGTCTGTCCATCTGTCACCACTATTTTTCTCATAAACTTGAATCATAAAAAGTTCAAATTTGGTACAAGTAATAAAGACCCACATACTGAGATTATTAACTATTCACATATATATTTAGGAAAAATGAAGAAAGGCTAATTAAGTTATTTAGAAGTACAAATCCTTTTTTTATATAATGAAAGCTCTCATAATGGCAAATTAGAAACACATTGTTCTAAATTTAGGTATTATATTTTCAAAAATATTGTTGAAAATGTAATGTAAGAGTATGCCCTCCCCTCCCCCACTAAATTTGAATCTACTGAAATAAAAATTATGATATATTAGGGTTAGTAGAAGTATATTTATTTCTTCCAGGAAAACTATTGTGATTGTTATACTTGATAACATTGTTTTTATAAAAATGGCATTTTTCCATTACTCACAAATTTCAATTTCAATTTTCAGCTTTCAGCAATGGTGTTAAGGGACACAGTCTGTGGGGATACCCAAGGTTCATTTTTTCATGGAACTAGTCCAAGTTATCAATAATTAATCAAAATGTAAAACTTTGAAGCCACGGACATAACATACATAAAGACACTGTTGGCATAGTGTTTGTATCATAAGCTTTTAAAGCCTAGTTAACAACTTTTAATGATATACATGTGTAATACAATGCCCAGGTTATTAACTACTAATATATTTATACGGAAATTTCTGTATTTAAGCAATACTCTCACTTGGGTGGTTATTAATTAATAATGGCAATATGGTTGATATTTTTGATACTCTTCCATTAACTCATCAACCCTTATGTATAAAAAAATTATAGTTAAACTATATGATTTAGTGCCAAAAATACACGTTGTGGCTTCACATTCATTTAACGTCATGTTTGTTTACACATATATTTGTTATGTCTTCAAGTGATTTTTTTTTTTGTATTTTTAATGATGTTTTACTGAGTTATTTGTTATTTTCTTAGTTAAAATAACATTTAGCACACCGTTATATGACAACATCATTATACAAAAACAGGCAAAGTCATTTGAAAAATGTTTTTATTCATAATTACATACAATAAATCAATTTCAAGTGACATCACAAACATTTATCCACCAAAAATTTTTAAAAATAATGCACGTAATTAAAAAATAGATATAGATAGTGAATTTTTCCATCTTTTCATTGATATATTAAAAGTGTTATTTTGGTGTTTTTCGGTTAGCTAGGTGCCACCATGATGCTGGACTAAAGGATGTCTTCTGTACTACTGAGTACAACTTTAATATTTTTAGCTTCTTGTTTTCTAATTTAGATCAGAATTTGTTGTAATCCGAACAAACATCCTCCCCAATTAGTTCAGATTGGCAGGGTTCTAATATATTTCACATTTTTCTTTTCAAGAATATATCAAAAAACTTCTTATTTGTTATATGAAGCAAAAGATTTGCAATACACCTTTAATTTACTAAAATATACCAAGTTTTGCATACAAAATATGTTTTTTATGTGTTTATTTGAATAAAAATACCTTTTAAATGATTATATGCATGCTAACTAGCTATATTTTGCTTCATAATATACCAATAGTGAAATTATAATCAGTTGACTTGCTTTTCTTTTTTATAAATTTTAATATGCAGTAGACTCCCTCAAATCCACACTGCTTGGGACCAGAGGTTTTGCGGATTTCTGGTCAATGCTTTGTTTAAATTTTTTGAGCAGAAATTTGAATGTAAATAAAAACGAAGTCAAAACTTTAATGAATGCTTACAATATAATAAAATATTTAAATAAGTAATAAACTAAAATAATAAAAATTTAGATAATTTTTAAAATGATTAAAACATTAAAAGCAAAGGTCAAATTAATTATCAATAACTTATGATAAATATTCATTATAAAGACAGTGTATTTTTCTTAAATTATTCAATGAAACTTGCCTCATAAAAATATATTACAAATTCACATTAAAATCATCAAACAAGGAAGTTTTATTTCAGGTTTAACCAGACTTAATAACCAAAAAAGTTTAATATATTTGGTTACAAGATTGTGATAATTAGTGATATCAGCAATATCTTGAATTTTTCTAGAAATAAATTTATTCATTCTTCATAAAAAAAATCATGAAAGTAATATTAAAAAAATACAAATTAAATAATATATGGAATTGATATAAAGCTAAAAAAAGTCAAATTTTGTCTCTATATCTAAATTGAGTGTTTCATTGTTTACATCTGCAAATTCTGTGCAGATTTTAGAGAGTTGCAGATTCGAGAGAGTCTACTGTATTTTTTACAGTTGACTGCCTCAAATCCATTCTGCTTGGGACTAGAGGTTGTGCAGATTTCTGTTCATTGCTTTTTTTCATTTTTTAAACAGTAATTTCAATGTAATTAATTTTGCAATTGAGAATATAATGAATGCTTACAATATAATAAAAGATTAAAACAAATAATAAAGTAATATTACAAAAATTTAGATAATTTTTAAAATATTAAAAGCAATGGTCAAATTAATAATCAGTAATGCTTGTTTAAATATTCATTTATAAACATTAAATGCATTTTTCTAAATTATTCAATGAAACTTTCCTCATAAAGATACATTACTAGCTCAAATCAAAATCATAAATTAAGGAAGTTTTATTTCAGATTTAATAACAAAAAGCTCTATTAATACATAAATATATTTGGTAAGAAGGTTGTGATTATTACCAGCGATATCAATAATACTTTGATTTTGGTGAAAAAACATGAATTCAGTAATATTAATAAAAATTTCAAATTAAAATATGTATGGAATTGAAATAAAACTAAGTCAAATTTTGTACCTATATCTGAACTGAATGTTTCATTGTTTACATGTTCAAATTATGTGCGGATTTGAAGGAGTGTAATGTATAAACAAATTGGTATTGTCAATTGGGCCAATTTTTTCCTGGTTCCATGAACATTTCTGTTATTAGAAAATATCATATATGATTTTTAATGTCAAAAATTAAGCTGTAAATAATTATCATAAAACAATAAAGCAAACTGTATGGTTTTAATGAGACAATTTTTTATTTTTTACCTATCTCTAGAGTTTCGGAACAAAGTTATCCCTGCTAGCGGTTTCTGTGGTCCATTCTTTTAGTTTCATGTAAGTTGTATACATTTCATGTGTTGGACTTCTGCAAGTCGCTTGCAATAGGATCTGCTGATGTATAAACACTGCAAACTCAATAAACAATTTTTTTTTGTTTTTTTTTTAAACATTCAAACACGATAAACCAATTGTAAACATTAGAGACATGAGGAACATTCTTTGCTATGCAATCCTCAGCTACTAGAAAAAAACAATTAATGTAACATTTTAAAAGTATGTTAGTTAAAATATTTTTTAACAGATTTTGTTCGACAGAACGCATTTCTAAATAATTCGGGCTATTTCGGTGCAAACAAGACTTGACACAAAAAAGCCCCGAAAAATTAGTTTTCATGTTAGCTCTATGGAAAACGTAAACATTTCCTGTGAAAATAAAAAGATAAAGAAAAACTGTGATCACACATGGGTTACAAATTGCAAAAGATAATATTTTGAAACTTACCTTATTTGTAGCTGTGGTGAAGGCTGTAATTTGTAGCTGTTATCCAGATTGTTTCATTATAGAAAATTTAGAGAATTAGGACCTACATATAAAAACAATTATTTATAAAGACATTCAGTGTTGCCATTAACGAAAAATAAAATTGCCCAGAATTTTTTAAATATATTGAAAAACACTCTACACTCTATAGCAGGGTATAAAATATTTTTCAGCGGCAAAAAATCCAAATTATCTTGTATTTTTTGTTGAAAGCAAGGAATACAGCTTTTTTTTGTAATGGAGCAGAATAATCCTGCAAGGACCAATGTATGATATCGATGATACACATATAAATTTTAAAAAAGCAAAAAATATACTTTTTTGTGAAAAAAAAATCTATGGAATCATTAGCTACAGAACTTTCCAAAAGCCTCAGAGAATTTTTTAAGATTTTTTTTTTGTTCTTTTTTATAATTTGCAAATTTTGGTACATAGTTTTCAATATATTCTGTCATTGCCTGTTGTCTGCTTATCTGTAGTGTAATTTGAGAGGAAATGCCAGATCTTTCCAAAATTTAAGCATTGTTTTCTTATAGTTCGCAGTATTTTTTTTTATTGAAAATGTTCACATAGTTGTATTTGTTCTTTTCTTTTGACTGACTCAGAAAAAAAATGAAACGGATAATCATCATTATTTAATTGTTGCTTTAAAAATTATATGGCTTTTATTAAAATCTAAAAAAAAAATATATTGTTTGTACATGACTCATGAATTTGTTTATACATTGCGAAGATATTATTTATTATAACCCTTCTTACAAAATTACGACAGTTCCTGGAATTTTTGTTTTCCCCGCCCCTACAAAACAAAGAAAAGAAAACTTACTACAGGAAATTTTTAATCACTTACAGGGAAATATGAAGGAACCTGATATAAAGTGTTTGTCTCCACCTGGAATATTTGGTAGCTACGAGTCTATAAATACTATTATGAAAACACTCATCGAATCTATCATGTCGGAACACTCTTCTATCTTTGATCTATTTAAAAATATGTATTCAACAATCGATGATACTTTAATAACAAATGAAGAAATTAAAAGGCTTATACAGTTAGCTACTAAAGAAATTAACAATAAAATTGAAAATATAATGCAATATGCTATTCAATAATATTAATAGATGATATGAAGCAATGGGAAAATAAACATATCATTTTAAAACTAAAAACAAACTTTGTGTGTTCAATATTTTTTATCAGTTCATATTTTTATTGAAGTAAACGTAAATGAAGTAATTGAACTTCTTAAATCTTTTAGAATGGAAATTCGTCATTGATTTCCATGAACGTGTGTATCTTTTAAGTGTAACATTACCACTTATTTATAGTTTATAAGTATACAAAATAAGTAATACATCATCGCTATGCTAATTTGTTATGATATGTTATACTAAATTGAGTAAATTGATTTTTAATTTATTATTTCAGTGAAAAAGAAATTTACTTCTGATGTATATAATGATTCCTTTTTAAATGTTTTTGCGCATTTTACCTTTTCATATCCCCTTTATTAATTGCAGGTTTTTAGAACAAAGTTCAAAAGGAATTAACTGTGAAATTGTCATTATTTTATTGCTGACATCAGGGAATTTTAATATAAGATATTACAGACCAGCTAGTCTCTTGTAATGCTTCAAAATCACTATGATAAATTAGTTATTCCATTTCTCTTTCTTTATTTTCAAATTACAATTTAAAATATTGGTCTTAAACAGACATTTTTTATGTTATTTATAGATGTTACATTTTAATTGCAATACAACTATTTGAAACATTGCTGTTTTCATAATTTTTATCAAAATTACTCAAGAGTTTGTTGGTTGATTAGTGTTTGAATAAAACATGCTACTTATGTAATTTTTCTTTCCCGTCTGATATTCTATCGTGATTATTAAAGTCTCTACCGATTTTATAATAATTCATTTTGAAGTATTCTTTTCACAGATTTTATCATCCAATTTGCATGGATCTTTAAATATGTTTCCGAGTAAGCTGCGTTTTGAAATAGCATAACAATGTGTAATTTGATTTACCTATTATCGATTATATACATTTTACAAACATGAAAAAATGCTAATTAATCTTTAAACTATTACCTTGAAATATAACTTGAACTAACAATGTAAATTCTTGTCTTAATAGTCTATTATATTAAATTGAAAAGCTGGTCATTTTGGATGAGATCCGACTAAAAAAAATTGTCACATTACCATTCTCTTTGCTACAAAAAAAACGTTGATTTTTGTCCCACTGCTTATAAAATGTATCACTGTTTCTATTGATTGCATGAAATTATAGAATTTTATCCTTAGATTTGCTTTCATTTTTATTTAAAAAATATATTATAAATTGTTTATTTATAGCTATTTGTTTTATTTATAATTGTTTCATTTAATGTTTATTTTTTACTGTATGATAAATTATTTGTTTTATGACATTAGCTCTTTAGTTTATTTGTTATAATTTCCTTTATATTACTTTAATTATTTTATAATAGGTAAATGCAACTGATTCACTATCAGTTCAAGAAGAATCAATTTCTCTTGTAGTTTTTAATACTATGATTGAAAGATATTTTATTTGACTTTATTTGAGTACTGATTTTAATTTTTCGTAATAGATTATTTCTTTTCTTATATTTATAAAAATTAATCATAAAAGTAATTACTTTTTTCTATTTATTACAGATGTATAGAGATATAAAGTTAGACATATATCAAATTATTCAAAACTCACTTTAAAATCAGGAATATGCAACAAAATACTTCTTTAAAAAGCATTGTTGGAAAAACAGCTTGTAGTTCACAGCAGAGGAAATCTTTTGTGTGTGAGATATGCCACAAGAATTTCTCTCATAAGACTCATTTTAGTACGCACCTGTTAGTTCATACTGGTGAGAAACCTTTTGAATGTGAGATATGCAACAAAAAATTCTCCCAACGTAGTCACTTAAAGAGTCATTTGTTATTTCATACTGGTGAAAAACTTTTTGATTGTGAGATATGCAACAAAAAATTCTATACTAGGAGTAGTTTAAGCACACATCTGTTTATTCATACGGGGGAGAAACCATTTGAATGCCCGATGTGCATCAAAAAATTCTATCAGAAGAGTGATTTAAAAAGGCATACATTAATTCATAGCGGTGAGAAACCTTTTGTGTGTGGGACATGCAATAAACAATTTTCTCAAAAGAGTAATTTAAACAGTCATCTGTTAATTCATACTGGTGAAAAGACTTTTGTTTGTGAGATATGCAACAAGAAATTCTTAGATAACGGTTCTTTAAACAAACATCTCTTAATTCATACGGATGAGAAATCTTTCACGTGTGAAATATGCCACAAGAAATTCTCTAAAAAGCATCTTTTAAATAGACACCTGTTAATTCATAGTGGTAAAAAACCTTTTGTTTGTGAGATATGCAACAAGAGTTTCTCACAGACGAGTCAATTAAAAACACACTTGTTAATTCATTCTGGTGAAAAACCTTTTGTATGTGAAATATGCAACAAGAAATTCTCTCAAAAGTGTGCTCTTAATAGACATGTCTTAATTCATACTGGTGAGAAACCTTTTGCGTGTGAAGTATGCAATAAGAAATTCTCTCGTGAAAGCCATTTACGAACTCATCTGTTAATTCATACTGGTGAGAAACCTTTTATGTGTGAGATATGCAAAAAGAATTTCTCTCAAAGAAGTAATTTAAGAAGTCATCAAATTATTCATTCTCGTAAAAAATCTTTCGTGTGTGAGACATGCAACAAGAGTTTCTCTCATAAAGGTTATTTAAGCAGACACATGTTAATTCACTCTGGCGAACAACCTTTTTTGTGTTAAGTATGTAAGAAGAATTTAACTTGCAAGAGTCATTTAAGTACGCATATATTAATTCATACTAGTGAGAATACATTGGTGTATGATATAAGACAAGAAATCTTCTAAAAATATTTATTTAAGTAGATATCTATAAAATCACATTTAGTGAAAAAATTGTGCTGTGTGTATTATAAAACAAACATACCTTAATGTAAGTCACTCCACCAGTGAATACTTCAATGATCCGTTGCGTTGAAAAAATTGGCAAGAACCAACTTGGTGTTGTTATGGCATGTGCTAATAGCGAAAGGTGAGCTCCATGCAGTGTTATCCCTTTTTTACATTCCAAAACATCCATTGGACAACATGGTCGCTATGATTTGTAAACTAGAAGTATATTCTGTATCAATCAGTTATCATACCTACAAATTTTCCTGGAACATCAAGTGTACTATGCACTTATATGCATGTCAAACCTAGGAAAAAATCCTGACATAGCCCGATGTACTCTTGTTTTACATCTAATTCTGTATGCGAAAATTATTACAAATTATCATATGCCCAAATGCTATGTATTAATTGTAAAGCTTATGTTTATAAGTGCAATGAGGTTGCATAAAATAGAGCCTTTCATGTGACGATATACATACATAACGTTATCAATTTTTTGGCAGTTTTTTGTAACTACCTTTTTTATTTTACGATGTCATACAATCATTCTTCAAACAGCTTTCTCTTTCTAATGATATTGTTATCAATGTCTAAAATTTCTTTTAATTTTTATTATTTTTGTTAAATGTTTCCATTATGCACAGATACTGTTATGCATTTATTATCCGCATACTTTATTGATTCTAATGAAGAAAATTTAATTTAATATCATTTTCATAAGTGAAATATAACCATATATGAAATAACACTTTAAAAGCTACTTATTATTTAAAAGTGCATAATAATAGCTTTTTGTTGCATAATGCATTATACAGTATTATTGTCGTTTTGCACTTGGGGTAGGAAGAGCTTCTTATAAAAACCTAAATTGAACACAGTTTTTCCCAATTTTTAGTAATAAATATCATACTAAACCCAGCTTCTCTAAGAAAGATTTTTATAAATGGAAACAACAAGAATGGCGAGATCTGGAATGTTCTTTATAGTAGAATGAAATCCTTTAATGAGTGCTTAATCATTTTAATCATTACTTAGTAATAATATATATTTTATAATCATTTTTATAAAAATATATAACAGATTATAAAAGTAAAAAAATACAAACTATATTGATATAAAGAAAAATATCCAAGAAATTTTTTTGATTGGATAAAAAAGACAAAATGTCAAAACACAAATTTCATCTTCCCCTTAAGATATGTTACGATATCTAGCGTTGGACAATTTTAACTCTGGAAACGGCAATTTTATATATTTCACAGGTACTATGCAATGTGATAGTTTCTGTAACGAGTTTTTTGAAGAATCATTCATTACTTCATACTGATGAGAACTCACAAACTCTGTCAGTGTGTTTCAACTTTCTTCTGATAGATACATTTACAACCACTCACTCTTATCGGCTATAAACTTTGCTTTAACTGATTAGCTGTTATGGCCAGATTTTTTTTATATACATGCACATACTGCGCAATTGTTATGTTCTCAAACACAGTTAAGTTCACTGTGTGGTCTTAGTTGAGTTTTGCGATCTGAACAAGCGTTCAAATCGAATAGGACATTATCACCTTAAAATTAATGGCTTAAAGTGTCTTGAACATTTAATCTGAACTTAAAAAATCAGATTAAAACCTGCATATATTAACATATATTGTTGACAAACTTGTATGTGAGATGTACGATGAAGTTTTCACAATAGGGTAATCTAAATTTTCATTTTCGCTTCCATGATTTATTATTTGCTCTTCACTAATTTTGGCAGTTTATTTATATGGGAGGTTTGGGAAATTATAGTATTCAAACAATGCTATTTCTTAACAGATATAACAGTCACCGAAATAAAACAATTACCAATGAAAAAAATTCTCATTTAAACTGGAAAATCAGTAGATATGGAGCCTCAGCATCTACTGTGCCAAAATTTTTATTTTTATTTTCATCTTAATTTATGTATAAAAAATTGTGCAATCCTTCATGGATTTTTTTTTCACTATATAGATGTTTAGGCCAGTAAGATTTCCTAATGGTTGAGGATGCTTAAATAAAAGCTTATGGTAAAAAATAATTTTCCATAATAAAGTTCTTTGACCAAAAAACTGGCATTTTTATGAAATTTTAAGATGTAAATTAGTTGCCTTTGAAACTGTGCTCTCTCGAAATGTTATGTTGTCTCATTTTGTTTGTATTTTTGTATTAATTTTAATTGTTATTTCTTGATTTGAATATAACTACTGATTATTTGAAACTGTACTCTCTCGAAATGTTGTGTTGTCTCATTTTGTTTGTATTTTTCAATAAATTTTGGTTGTTGTTACTCTTTGATTTTAATATAATTACAGATGCTGTAGTTGCATTTGATAAATATCGCCTACGTGACCTTTTTCTATCCTAATAAAGATATTTATTTACCTGCCAACCAAAAAACTATTTCAGAAATTGAGAAAAATCTTGTGTAATAAAGATATCTATATACAGCAAGATACAGTTTAGATGCATACATTTTCATATACATGGAATTTTATGAATTTTATATTATAGGAATATTATATTTGTATTTTTTTTATTTTTTTATGCCAGTTAATAAAGAACTAGATAGAACCCGTCAAAACTTGACGGCAACAATATAGAAGCAACGAAGAAAAAAATATATTTTTTCAGCTATAAAATTTTTTTTTAAAGATTAATTTTTATTAAAAATTTCAATAAATGAAAAAAACCCTGCATTTTATATCCAGGCAAATTACATTCACAAATGCACTTGTAGTGATCTATTCAAAAGTCTTGTCACTAGATGGCAGTACCATGCAGTCTTACCTGTTAACATTCTCGGCCGCTAGGGTTCGTGCGAATGGCATGGGGGGTGCTCAGGCAACAACGAGTTCGTATGTTGGCGTGCAGGTGTTGTGTTTGTTTTGTTGATTGTTAAGAATAAATATGTTAAGTTGATTTCAATCTTTATGCATCATTGATCGTACAAGTCACAGACAACCAACTAAAATGGTGACCCTCTAGATGAACATGCTTTTATTAAATATGCATTTTGTTTTTGCAAGAAATCACAAAAAAATTAGATAACTGAACTTGCACCACGTGATCGGAAATTACCGCCGTGAAGATGTCTAATGTTACCGCTGTGAAGATTCCTGCATACAATTTCAACGATCCGGCGTTATGGTTTACAATATGTGAAAGCACCTTTCAACTGGGATGCCCTAAAGCCATAACAGAAAGCAAGACAAAATTTAATTATATCATCGCGCACCTACCACCAGAAGCGACCAGCATAATTCGTGATGTCATATTAAATCCTGACAGTGACGATCCATACACACACGTGAAGAACGAACTGATTAAACGAAGCAGCGAATCTGCACAACAGGAAATACGGAAGTTACTCATCGGCGAAGAATTAGGCGATCGCCGGCCAAGCGAGTTATTACGCATCATGCAGCGCCGAGCGGAGGCGCATAAAGTCTCCGATGAATTAATGATGGAACTGTTTCAGGCACAGCTGCCGACTCAAGTACAATCAATTCTCGCCGCGGTAAGCCCTCTCACTTTGGCGAAAGCTGCTGAAATCGCCGATCGCGTAATGGATGTTTCGCCAACTCCGGTAAGTACATGCTCAGTCTCTTCTCCTTCTGTTGAAAATATGCTTTTAGAGGAAATTAAGAAAATAAATCTGCGTATAGATAAGATTACTCGTAGAGGTCGTAGTCGCGATCGTAATTTTAATCGGCCGCGTAGCCGTTCTCAAACAAAAGAATTTGAACAGTGCTGGTATCACTACAAATTCGGGAAAAAGGCTAAAAAATGTTCTCCTCCATGTAATTTTTCAAAAAACGACAACGGCGAGGTGTAGAGGCGACTACCGCCACGCCGTATACTTCTCGTCGCCTTTTCGTTCGCGACAAACGTAGTAATGTCCGTTATTTGATCGACACTGGTTCTGATATATGTATTATACCAGCATCAAAATCTCAAAAACGGCATCCACCGAAAATGACACTTTCTGCCGCAAATACATCGCCTATACAAGTATATACCTCTCAGACTCTCTCTTTAGATTTTGGTTTGAGGAGAATTTTCAAATGGTCATTTTTGGTTGGGAATGTTTCAACCCCAATCATTGGAGCTGATTTTTTATATAATTTTAATTTAGTTCCTGATTTAAATAAACAAATATTGTTAGACTTAAAAACTAATCTTAATTGTCAGTGCATTGTGCGTAATAGTTATGTTCACTCTGTTAAAACAGTAACAGGTGACACTATTTACCATGAACTTTTAAAAAAATTTCCTGACATTACTAAACCTCCTCGTCCCGATCAGGAGATTAAACATTCAGTTGTCCACCACATTCAAACTACAGGACCTCCTGTAACAGCAAAAGCTAGGCGTCTTGCACCTGATAGACTGCGTATTGCTAAAGCTGAGTTTCAAAATATGCTCGAGTTAGGTCATGTGAGACCTTCAAAAAGTAATTATGCTTCGCCTTTGCACATGGTGCCTAAAAAACACAGTAACGAGTGGCGGCCAGTTGGCGATTATCGTGCACTTAATGCGAAAACAGTAAAAGATAATTACAATGTTCCAAATATATTAGATTTTACTGCCGAGCTCCATGGTACCAAAATGTATTCGCATATTGATCTGGTAAAGGCTTACCACCAAATTCCAATTAACCCAGAAGATGTGCACAAAAGCGCAATTATTACGCCTTTTGGTTTGTTTGAGTGTACACGAATGCAATTCGGTCTTTGCAACGCAAGCGCAACATTCCAGAGATTTATGGATAAAATCACTCGCGATCTCCCATTTGTATATGTTTTCGTTGATGATGTTCTTGTCGCATCCCGTTCTGAAGAAGAACATCTCGAGCATCTTAAAATCTTATTCGGGCGTCTGCAGGAATATGGATTAAGCCTAAAACCATCTAAATGCATTTTTGGAGTTTCCTCTATTGATTTTTTGGGTTTCAGAGTTTCTGAATCTGGCATAAAACCTTTACCAGATCGCGTCGATTGTATCTTAAAATTCCCACAACCAAACACCCTCACGCAATTGAGGCGTTTTCTTGGCCTATATAATTTTTATAGACGGTGCATACCAAAAGCAGCACACATTTTAGCTCCTCTAAATAAATTTTTAGAAGGAATAACCAACTCTAAAAAAGATAAAAAACGCTCGGGTAAAAATTCAGAGAACACAATTCAATGGACTGAGGAGGCTGAGCAATCTTTTTCCGAGGCAAAACAAGCTTTAGCAAATGCAACTCTTTTGCGTCATCCTATTCCCAGTGCAAAATTGAGCCTTTGGATTGACGCAAGTGATAAAGCCATCGGCGGTTCTCTCATGCAGCTCAACAATAATGAATGGGAACCTATCGCATTTCTTTCGGTGAAACTAACCAAGAGTCAACAAAAATGGTCTGCATACGATAGAGAACTTCTCGCCATGTACACCTCGGTCAAACGTCTCCGCCACATGCTTGAAGGAAGGAACTTTATAATTTACACTGACCAAAAACCCCTGATATATGCTTTTAAGCAAGATCCAGACAAATTTAGTCCACGCCAATGGCGACACCTTGATTTTATTTCGCAGTTCAGCACAGATGTGCGCCATGTAAGTGGCGTCAACAACATAGTTGCAGATGCTCTTTCACGAATAGAAGTTAATCAAGTTTCAAATTCCTTTTTAGATTTTGAGACTTTTGCAAGAGCTCAACAAGATGATATAGAGCTAGAGAATTTTCAAAAAGAGGGCAAATCTTCACTTATTTTACAAAGCATGCCATCACCAGTTTCCGCTACAGAGCTTGTATGTGACACATCTACAGGTTCTCCTCGACCATTTGTACCTAACAATTTTCGTAGGACTATTTTTGAGCATTTTCACAACCTAGCTCATCCAGGTGTTGCAGCATCTTTAAAACTTATATCCTCAAGATATGTATGGCCCAATATGTGCAAAAATATCAAAGAATGGGTCCAAAGCTGTCATGCCTGTCAGCGTTCAAAGGTTCATAAACATACAAAAACACCCTTAGGTACTTTCGCTTTACCAGATGCAAGATTCGCACATATTCATATAGATTTAATAGGGCCCTTACCCCCATCAGAAGGACAAGTGTATTGTCTCACTATCATAGATCGATACACTAGATGGCCAGAGGTAGTACCCCTAGCAGACATCACAGCTGAATCAGTATGCCGTGCAATATTTCATGGCTGGATTTCTCGATTTGGATGTCCTGCAACAATCACAACCGACCAAGGGCGTCAATTTGAATCTGCTCTTCTTAAAGAGTTAACAAAGTTTCTGGCCACAAATCGAATTCGCACCACATCATTTCACCCAATCTCAAATGGCTTAGTCGAACGTTTCCATAGAGTTTTAAAAAGTGCATTAAAAGCCCATGAACACACCAAGTGGACTGAATCTCTACCTGCTGTTCTACTCGGTCTTCGAGCAGCAGTGAAACCAGACATTAACTCTTCCAGTGCAGAATTGGTATATGGCATGCCCCTTAGGCTGCCAGCTGACATGTGTACAGAAACACCATCAACAGTACCATGCAACTTCGCCTTTGTACAGCAATTAAGGGACAAAATGAATAGTTTAAAACCATTGTCTACTTCTGCCCATGGGACTTCAAAAATTTTTGTGCACCCTCGCTTGAAGGATTGCAGTCATGTGTTCCTTCGAGTTGATAAAGTTACTCCATCCCTTTCTCAGCCTTATACAGGGCCACATGAAGTCCTAGCAAGATCTGATAAACTCATCACTATTGATGTGAATGGAAAAAAGAAGTGCGTTTCTCTTGATAGAGTTAAGCCAGCATTTATTTTCAATGATTCATGTGTTCCTAATAGTGATTTTGTCAATGGTACAGATTCACCACCAGCTGATCCTCCTACTGTGACAAACAACCAACAGACTAAATCAGGTAGGCGTGTAAGATTCCCAAAGAGACTCATTACTGAAATAATATAAACTCTAAACCTCCGAACTATGACTAATATAAACTTTTAATGCGAACTTTTGTTTCACATACATTCCTTCAAACATTATTTCTGTATATATATTGAAATTTCAATCCTGCATTTTATTTCGCATCTATTTCAAATCAATGTTTTTATATGTGTATGTAGTTCATGTTTTTCTTCAGCATACCATAAATTCTGTAGAAAATTGTGTTGCATGAGCATACCACATGTCGTTCTGTCATTTCTCTCCATCACTGGGGGGAGACTGATGTAGTGATCTATTCAAAAGTCTTGTCACTAGATGGCAGTACCATGCAGACTTACCTGTTAACATTCTCGGCCGCTAGGGTTCGTGCGAATGGCATGGGGGGTGCTCAGGCAACAACGAGTTCGTATGTTGGCGTGCAGGTGTTGTGTTTGTTTTGTTGATTGTTAAGAATAAATATGTTAAGTTGATTTCAATCTTTATGCATCATTGATCGTACAAGTCACAGACAACCAACTAAACACTCATAGAATTTCTCTCATCTGACGCTTTTCCATTTACCGTCAAAACACCAATATCACATGATACCGGGCGCAGAATCGGTGCACTGGTGCGAAGCCACTATTACCATGTTCCACTATGATATTATCCAGATAACATACGATTGACGAAACTCCGATTCACATTAAATTATAAATCAACACGATTCTGTTTTGAATTTTCCGAAAAATTTAGGCAATTATTTCTAAAGTTAGAAAAAACCGTCATAAATCTGAAAATTCCGAAATAATAGTAAATTTTGACAAATATCAAAAAGAAAATAAAAATTGTCAATTGTGCGAAGAAAAAGCACCAATTTTGCACATATATCTCGGGAAAAACATGATAAAAACTATAAATCAAGGTCAATTCGGTTTTGAATTTTCCGAAAAATTTAGGCAATCATTTCTAAACTAAGTAACCTAACTAAAGTAATCGTAAATTTTGCCAAATAGTCTAAAAAAAAAATCACATTTCTTAATTGTATGAAGAAAAATCACCAGTTTAACCGTATATCTCAGAAAAAATGATATAAACTGTAAATTGATATAAACATGACAATATGATCATGTTCATTAAATATGATATAAACATGATAAAAACTATAAATCAAGGGGATGATTCTGTTTTGAAAAGTTCAGGCAATCATTTCTAAAATAAAAAAAAAAAAAAAAAAGAAAGAAAGAAAGAAATCAGTCATAGATCTGAAAATTCATAAATTTTGACAAATGGTTTTAAAAAAAATAAATAAAAATAAATAAATAAATAAATAAATTTTGTTAATTGTGCGAAGAAAAATCAGCAATTTCGCTATGTATCTCTGAAAAAACATGATATAAACATGATAAAAACTATAAATGAAGGACAATTCTGTTTTGAATTTTCCGAAAAATTTAGGCAATCATTTCCAACTAAAATAATCATAAAATTTGTCAAATGGTCTATAAAAAAAATAAAAAACAATTTTGTCAATTATGCAAAGAAAAATCACCAATTTCGCCATATATCTTTGGAAAAACATGATATAAGCTATAAATTGATATAAACATGATAATATGATCATGATCAATGAAATATGATATAAACATGGTAAAAACTATAAATCAAGAACGATTCTGTTTTGAATTTTCCGAAAAATTCAGACTATCATTTTTAAACATAAAAAAAATCCATCATAAATCTGAAAATTCGTAAAATTTGACAAATGGTCCTGGGAAAAAAAAATCAATTTTGTCAATTGTGTGAAGAAAAATCACCAATTTCACTATATATCTCGCGAAAAACATAATATAAACTATAAATTGACGTAAACATGATCATGATAAAAACTATAAATCAAGGACGATTCTGTTTTAAATTTTCCGAAAGGGCAATCATTTCTAAACTAAGTAATCTAACTAAAGTAATTGTAAATTTTGACAAATAGTCTAAAAAAAATCACATTTTTTAATTGTACGAAGAAAAATTACCAGTTTCGCCATATATCTCAGAAAACATGATATAAACTGTAAATTGATATAAACATGGCAATATGATCATGATCATTAAATATGATATAAACACGATAAAACTATAAATCAAGGATGATTCTGTTTTGAAAAATTCAGGAAATCATTTCTAAAATTAATAAAATAAAATAAATCTGTCATAGATCTGAAAATTCATAAATTTTGACAAATGGTCTCAAAAAAAAGAGTTAATTTTGTTAATTGTGCGAAGAAAAATCACCAATTTCGCTATATATCTCCGAAAAAACGTGATATAAACATGATAAAAACTATAAATCAAGGACGATTATGTTTTGAATTTTCCGAAAAATTTAGGCAATCATTTCTAACTAAAGTAATCATAAAATTTGACAAATGGTCTATAAAAAAAATAAAAAACAATTTTGTCAATTATGCAAAGAAAAATCACCAATTTCGCCACATATCTTTGGAAAAACATTATATAAGCTATAAATTGATATAAACATGATAATATGATCATGATCATGAAATATGATATAAACATGGTAAAAATTATAAATCAAGGACGATTCTGTTTTGAATTTTTCGAAAAATTTAGGCATTCATTTCCAAACTAAGTAATCTAACTAAAGTAATCGTAAATTTTGACAAATGGTCTAAATAATAATAAAATAATCAATTTTGTCAATTGTTTGAAGAAAAATCACCAATTCCGCCATATAACTCGGGAAAAACATGATATAAACTATAAATTAATATCGTAAACTTTGACAAATGGTCTAAAAAAATAAAAAAATCAATTTTGTCAATTGTGCGAAGAAAAATCACCAATTTCGCTATATATCTCTGAAAAAACATGATATAAACATGATAAAAACTATAAATCAAGGACGATTATGTTTTGAGTTTTCAGAAAAATTTAGGCAATCATTTCTAACTAAAGTAATCATAAAATTTGACAAATGGTCTATAAAAAAAATAAAAAACAATTTTGTCAATTATACAAAGAAAAATCACCAATTTCGCCATATATCTTTGGAAAAACATGATATAAGCTATAAATTCATATAAACATGATAATATGATCATGATCATGAAATATGATATAAACATGGTAAAAACTATAAATCAAGAACGATTCTGTTTTGAATTTTCCGAAAAATTCAGACTATCATTTTTAAACATAAAAAAAATCCATCATAAATCTGAAAATTCGTAAAATTTGACAAATGGTCCTGGGAAAAAAAATCAATTTTGTCAATTGTGTGAAGCAAAATCAGCAATTTCACTATATATCTCGGGAAAAACATAATATAAACTATAAATTGACGTAAACATGATCATGATAAAAACTATAAATCAAGGACGATTCTGTTTTGAATTTTCCGAAAGATTTAGGCAATCATTTCTAAACTAAGTAATCTAACTAAAGTAATTGTAAATTTTGACAAATAGTCTAAAAAAAAATCACATTTTTTAATTGTACGAAGAAAAATTACCAGTTTCGCCATATATCTCAGAAAACATGATATAAACTGTAAATTGATATAAACATGACAGTATGATCATGATCATTAAATATGATATAAACACGATAAAAACTATAAATCAAGGATGATTCTGTTTTGAAAAATTCAGGCAATCATTTCTAAAATTAATAAAATAAAATAAATACGTCATAGATCTGAAAATTCATAAATTTTGACAAATGGTGTCAAAAAAAAGGTCAATTTTGTTAATTGTGCGAAGAAAAATCCCCAATTTCGCTATATATCTCTGAAAAAACATGATATAAACGTGATAAAACTATAAATCAAGGACGATTATGTTTTGAATTTTCCGAAAAATTTAGGCAATCATTTCTAACTAAAGTAATCATAAAATTTGACAAATGGTATTATAAAAAAAAGAAAAAAAAAACAATTTTGTCAATTGTACGAAGAAAAATCACCAACTTCGCCACATATCTTTGGAAAAAATTATATAAGGTATAAATTGATATAAACATGATAATATGATCATGATCATGAAATATGATATAAACATAGTAAAAACTATAAATCAAGGACGATTCTGTTTTGAATTTTCCAAAAAATTTAGGCATTCATTTCCAAACTAAGTAATCTAACTAAAGTAATCGTAAATTTTGACAAATGGTCTAAATAATAATAAAAAAATTTAATTTTGTTAATTGTTTGAAGAAAAATCACCAATTCCGCCATATAACTCAGGAAAAACATGATATAAACTATAAATTAATATCGTAAACTTTGACAAATGGTCTAAAAAAATCAATTTTGTCAATTGTGCGAAGAAAAATCACTAATTTCGCGATATATCTTGGGATTTTTGTCAAAGGGTAATGAAAAACACTCAAATTTTGTCTAAGGATCGCAAAAAAGGCACATTTCAACAAAAGATAAAAAAAAACAACAATGAATTTCATTAAAAGTTAAAAACGCAGATTTCGTCAAAAGTTTGCCAAAAAATGGAAAATTTCGTTGAAAGATTTTGATAAAATGGCAAATTACATCGAATGATCGCGAGAAAACGACAAATTTTGTCCAGGTATCACAAACATTGTAAATTCATCAAAAGATCGCAAAAAAGCACAAAAATTTTCTAGTCACCATAAAAATCAAAATTTTTGGCAAAAAAACACAAAAAATTGAAAAAATAAATAGCAAATTTCATTAAAATACCCCTCTCTTCAAAAAAAAACAAAAATTTCGTAAATAGATGACAAAAAACAGCAAATTTCATCAAAAGATCACAAAAAATAACAAATATCTTCAAAATATTGCTAAAAAAATTGTAAAATTTGTTAAAAGACCGTAGAAAAACAACGCCGATTTTGTCCAGCTATCCCTAATAAAACACAAATTTTGTCAAAGTATTGCAAAAAATTAAAATTTTGTCAAAACGTCTCAAAAAACGGCAAATTTCATGAAATTTATTTTGAAAAAACAGCAAATTTCGACAAAAAGTTGTCTAAAGAAATAACAAAATTTGTAAACAGAAAAACTGCAAAAAATTGTGAAAAAAACTGCAAAAGATTGTGAGAAAACAAAAAAATTTCTCAAACGCAATTTTTAACAAATGTGGGGGAAAAAAGTGCTGGAATGGATTTTCTCCCTGTTTCAGCAATAAAGGATGATGTTAAAAATTCTGAGGTTAAAAAAAAGTAGTTCAATTTTAAAAGTACACTATGATGACAAAATCACCATCGTAATTCATTCTTTACTATTGATATTTGTGCATATATTTAAATGACAACATTATGACGAATGTTGTTATTACCGCCTTCGTTATTACCGCTTTGTACTTTGTTATTAACGGTAATATTAACTCAATTCAAAGGTTTAAATAGATCGAAGCGTTTTAAAAGATTCAATGTTGTCTACAAAAAGGTAATAAAAATATGCTGTGTTGTGTTAACTTAAAAGACCAAATTTAAAAGGTTTTGTCAAACATTTCCAACGCTGCTTTTTATTTTCTAAAATATAAGATTTTGTAATAATAATAATTAAAAAAAACACCAATATTCAAACATGCCTGTTGAAAAAAAAAAGTTAAAAGGCTGAAAAAAGCGGTTCCCCCATCAGATGCCAAGAAATCCAAAATTTGAATACCATTATATTTCAAGAAAATTAATATTTGTCTTAATTTTACATTTAAATGTTTAAATATACAAATAAAATATAATTGAACTGAAATAGTGGTATTCAAAACACATAAATCCTTGGAATCTATAAACCATGAGGCATATATCCTAAATCAGCAAAAAAATTGAAAAAAAACTGTACTAAATGGAAAAAAAATAAATAATAAAAAAAACATACACAATACATATGTATTCAGATACTCTGTATCCATTTCCATGTTATGAAAAAGCATTGGAATTTTATGCAGTACATCAGCAACAATCCCTACTGTATGAGATTTGTTGGAAAGTTTAAAATTTTTGTCAAACATATTTACTAACAGACCATGCAAAAGAGCAAGACGTGCATGAATAAAATTACCTTATTGTAGACAACATTGAATCTCTTAAAATCCTGCGATCTATTTAAACCTCTGAATTGAGTATACACAAACATGCTTAGGCCAAATGCATCACACACATGCACTACTGCATCACACACATGCACTACTGCATCACACAATTTTTTAACCTTTTTTAAATGAAAGTAGAGTGAAATACAGCTCATATTCAAAATATTAGAATAATTGAGAAAAAGTAATAAGAAAAAATTATTTGTCATTTATTTATTTTTTATACTAAGTAAATGCAATTAAATTTCTTATAAATTAAATCTGGAATGTTTAGATAAGATTTTAACATTTATAAAATATAAAATACAGCACAATAAATTAGGTATACAGCTTCCTTAAACACACCAGAATATTAGAATAAAATTTAGATTGGTTCAAAATATTAGAATATTTTATTTTACGCAACAATATTACCTTATGAATATGAAGTAAATGGTAGTTAATATTTTGTATCATCCCCTTTAGCTTTCATAACAGCGTACAATCGATCTTGCATACTATATACAAGGTGTTTACAAACATTTCTATCAGTATTAGCCCAAATAGACTTTATACGTGCCACTAACTCAGTTTTACTTGAAGGAGGATTTTCTTGAAGTTTTTTCTTCATTATACACCATAAGTTTACGATGGGATTAAGATCTGGTGAATTTGGTGGCCAAGGAAGTATCTTAATGTTGCGTTGGCGGAACCAATTCTTAGTTGACACCGAGGTATGCGGGGACGCTAAATCTTGTTGAAAGATGAAATCATCTTCAAATAAATCTTCTGATGATGGAATCATGTAATATTCTAAAATTTCTTGATATATCAGAGAGTTAACCTTTTCGTAGACGATGCATAACTTTCCAGGTCCTTCTGCACTCATACAACCCCAAACCATGACACTAGCAGCAAATTTTACGGAATGTTTAAGGCATTCTTTATCAAATGCTTCTTGCTTCATTCTCCAAACTCGAATACCTTGATTACCATATGAAACACAAAACATACTTTCATCACTAAATAATATATTTTTCCAATCTTCATTGCTCCATAAACGTCTTGATTTACACCAATTCAATCTTATACGCTTTTGTCTTGCAGTCATGAGAGGTTTTGTTTTCGGTACACGAGATTCAAATTTAAATTTATGGAGACGTCTTAATGTTGTCGATGTAGAAACTTCAACTCCTTCTTCTTTCCATTTTCGGTGCAAGAATCGCACACTTTTAAAACGGTTTTTCTTAACTATACGCTTCAGTTTCCTGTCATCTCTAGCAGATGTTTTTGGTTTTCGGCCACCACTTCGGCGATTATTTTGAAATTTTCCAATTTTTGAATATTGTGTTAGTATTTTACTAACGCTCGATTGCGAACAATGTAAATAATTCGCTATAAAACATTGATTTTTACCGTGCCGATACAAATCAACCATACGAAGTTTAGTAGATTCAGGAATATCACTCACACGGCCCATTTTAAGACGAAAAAGAAACAAACTGCAAAAAAGAATACTGATTTTAAATAAAATAGTCTGAATTTAATCAATGATGCCACCAGTTAAGAATTGGTAATAATTAAAGGAGAATTAATGTGAAATATTCTAATATTTTGAACCACTTGAATAAATATTCTAATATTTTGACTTTTCAAAATAATTTTTTTTGCAATTAATCTTTTCAAAAATGATATTAAATTTAAGATAACAAGTAAGTTTAATCAACAATAAGTTCTTAATAAAAATATCGTTTGCATATTTTCATTAAAAGACATTAAATTACCAAACGATATTTTCAATTTCTAAAAAAAAGGTAATTATTCTAATATTTTGAATATGAGCTGTAGATCAGGTAAACTGCAATACATGCATAGAACAAATATGCATTCTTGCACAACATAAGCCCCAAATTTCTAACACATCTCTATATTTGAAGCATAGGGAGACACACGTGAGCTTAAAGCACTGGACGCATGAATGGAAATACAAAGGTTATTCCCATATAAATATACCCCCATGTCAATAAAATATATTTAGAGCATTTTTCCATTTTATTGGCATAAACTGATAAATCATATAAGTTTTTTGCTAAGTCGATCATACGAAGTTCATATAGTCGGTTCGGTCATTATTAGCGCTATTTATTTCTTATACGTATACAAACTGCAGACAGTAAGTACAATATTCTCCCATTGGTTCTCGGTTTCTGCGCATGCGCTGTTTGCCGAGAAGGCAGAAAAAGGCGAAGATATTGCGTTTTGCGAAACAAGTGAAAGCTGAATGGCCTAAAATGATGAGTTAACCCGGATGACTTGCTCGCGCATGCGTAGAGACGTATTTAAACTATGTTTACTTTTTTGGGCTATTCTTTTAATATATAAGATAGGTAACTTTTATTATCAGTCCCTATGTAATGTTTTATGTACATGACTGATATTCCTTAAACCATTAAACAAATTGTATTTTATATGAATATTATTGATGTATTAAGTAATGTATTTTGTAAAAATGTATTAAACTATATTTTTCCAAATAAAAAAAATCTTTATAAAGAAAGGAAAGTCACTAAAGAAATTAAAATACCAGTTAATCAAACCACGTACTATAAATCTACACAGAAATTGGTCGAATAATCGCTACAAAGTGGAGCTATAATTAGAAAATTTTTCATTTATATAGATAAAGTTGTTTTATATTTGTAAATGTATTCTGTCGTATGATTTTGCTGCATTTTTATGAATCGGTTTGTGTGTTTTTCAAAAAGTTTGCTTTTTCGCTAATTTTTAAAAAACATAAAGCATTGATATATGAAATATTTTGGAGCAATTACTCATAAAATGCATGACTCTGTTTACAGCGATAATTTACAAAATCAGAATATTTAAGCATATTAGATATGGAAAATATTTTTATTTCGCTAAATTATATAATGTGTACAAATAATGAATAATTTTACAAAATATATATGTTACTATGAAAGACAAAATTTGGAAAATGTCGACAGTCACTTGTAAATGATGAGAATAACAAGGCATGTTAAGTATGGACAATTTTTTTAAAATATTTTTTATTTACAAAACTATACAATATATGTATGTTGCCGAAAAATCAAAATTGGAAAATGTCGTCATTCACTGGTAAATGACAACGCATTTCAAACAAGTAGGTGAAAGACCGAATGTTTGATTATATTCTTGTACATCCGGACCCTCACTGGTGTATGTCAACAAGCACATATATGCTCTGGTGGAGGTTGAAAAAAAAAGTCGAGGGTCAACAGTGATGCGATAGTCTGTTGCAAAATATTTTGTTCTGCTATTAGTCAGTCAGATTTGCCAATCTTACGCAAAATTTGATAATATTTACAACGTTTTCTTAAATTTTAGAATTTTAAAGAACACACAAATATTCTGAATTTATTTAATTATTAAAGGTACATGTATACATACTAAAACAGACGTGAACACAATTAATGTGATAGCACAAGAGTGAAAAATTAGCCGGGGCCAGAACTCGAACCTGGTTCCGCAGCGTACTTTGCCGTTGCTTTACCATCTAAGCTACTCTTGCCGAGGAATTTCTCTCTAATAAACGATGTTGAGGAACTTCACCAGAAGGTAATTCATCATATTTCCCAACATTGTGTTCCGTGCGGTTATAGATCAGGTCGAATTTGTATAAACTGGATCCGATAGCGTGATCTACAATAAGCCCCTTCCCCTCTCTCCTTTTAAATTTTTAAAAGACAGCTGTTTTATTAAGACTTGGATTTTTTAATTATAAAATTTGATGGTAAAAGTACGAATGTAAAATAAATCAAATGAAATAACATTGAAATTTCCGTTTAGAAATCGGACAGCAGAAGAAAATGGGGGAAGGGTCTATTTCAGAAAGTTGAGCGCGGATCAGAGGCTGTGGCCGACTAATTAACAGGTAAGATAAGACTGTAGGCAGTATTGCGTCTTTCGCCTGTCGGCGATTTATACTGCGTTAGAGGTTACTTATACTGCGTAGAAGATTTATACTGCGTCAATAAACATAGTTAAAGAAGAACTTGTTATAAGAGAAAGGCAAAACACAAGAAAGCGTTTATGAATAAAGAAAATCAATTGAGAATCTGCTAAACGAGGACGGTAGATCAAAGAAAAGTGTCAGTTATGAGAAGTGATTAGGAAAAGCCTATTAGAAGAGAAGGCTTTTAATGAAGAAAAGATCGCATGCAATTGCACAATTCAATAAAAAAATATAAATCATGCAGTGCTTGAACATATGTACGAAAATATGGAAAAGAAAAAAAAGTGGGCTCTCGGTGATATTTTTAAGGAAAACATAATGACAAAAATTACAAGAAAATCAGTGTGAATTATCACATTTTTCCCTTATCAGAAAATGAAACATTCCATTTCTCTTTCGAAAGAGGCAAGAAAAAAGGGATATTCCATTTTCTCATAAGAAAAAAAACATAGAAAGGGAAATAGGATTTTAACCGCTGTCAAACCTCGCCTTTGGCCCCTACCTTCGTCCCGAATAAACGAACTCTCTAGATGAATGTGAAAAAATTGATGCCGGACTCATTTTTTAGCAAAATTAGACAATTAAAGACACTGAAAAGCGGGAAGTTTTGGTCCCGTGGCGATAAAGCTACCGAAAATACTCTGCTATTGAAAGGAGCATATGAATTGAGCATAAAATTTTTAAAACATTTTTTAAATTATCGCTTATTTAGAATTAGCTTTAGTTCTAATTATTTTAAGTCTCATTTCGAAATAATGCAGTGTAATTAATGAAATTTAGTCAAACTGTGGCTTAAATGAAAAATTTTGAAATATTCCTAAATAGATTATTACTTCTAATAAAAATTAGATATACTAATATTACTTGGTCTATTTCAACTATTACGTTAGCAAAGTTTGCTGGTATATATATATATATATATATATATATATATATATATATATATGCATATAAGTGTTTTGATATATGTATGCATGCATATATATCTATAAGTATATATTTAGACACTCTTAAAAAGAAAGATTGGATTTAACTTCTCACGATAGAGCTGTAATTTATGGAATTGAGAATAAGTTGTATTTTAAATGTTTTACTCATGTTGATTGAATCTATTTATTTAAATTACGCATTTTGATTTATATTGTTTAAGAACTAGTCGCTCCATCTAATTGTTTCATGTCTTTGCGAAAAACTGTCTTTCAAATCGGGAAATGAGTAGATTTGGACTAACTTTAGTTATTTTGTGGCTGAGATTTTAATAGAGCATATAGCATTGTCGCCGGCTAACTGAAAAGTACTCTTTTAAGTCTAGAAATACTTTCCTTTGTAATGGTGTTCCCCCAATAATATGCTGTCTCATTAATTTTGTGCTTTCCACTGATTTTTTTATTTTTGTTGTTATTTCTGCATTCTAATATGTCTATAGATGTGCTATATCCTGTGGTTTTACTAGTTAAACATCGCCTTCTACAAAACCTTTTTCTATCCTGATAATGATATTTATTTATAAGCCAAACAGAAAACTATCGCGGAATTTGAGTAAAATCTTGTGTATAATAATTATAGACAGTAATGCATTTAAATACTTTAATTGGTCTTGTATATCATGTATAAATTTTCATATACATGATGGTTTAATTAAAATTCCACTGTTTTGACTTATGTAGAGTCTATTCTGTTGACAGACATCAGTGGAACTACGAAAATACATTATATGAACAACGAGAAAGGAAATCTATGATAAAAAGTACTTCAAATTTCGACCAGGAAACACAAAACATTGTTTATTCAAGGATTATCTTCAGTGTGCATCACCATTGCAAGCACGTGTTCAAAATATGTATTCAAAATGTGTTCGACAGTGCCGCAAAATGTTTCTTTATCAGTTGCAGCAACACGACGAGTTATGTTTTTATTAACACGTTCGCTGCCGCAGATGCGCCAGCGTGTGATAAGGCGACAATGTTAAGGGACCATTCACACGCCAGCGCGTGATATGGGGTGATGTTCAATAGCCAGTCAGGCGCTGGCGCGGGATAATCTTTCACTGATTCTTTGTTATAAAAAGTAAATCGGCTTCTGGGAAAAACCCACTTCGACAGTGCGGCATCAACTATCATCACAACTCCACGTAAGTGGCAGCAAACGTGTTAAAATTTGGCAGATTACGTATGCTTCCTCCGTAGATACGATCTTTCAGAAATCTCCACAATCAGAAGCAACAAGGATTGAAGTCCGAAGAATAATTAGTCCAAGTTCACGGAAAACTTCTCGAAATTATACAATCACCTAAAAAATTAGAACAAAGCAGTACCATAACTGCTCAGTCTGTGTGACCGAATATGACAAATTTTTGTATTGTCAAATCTTGTATGACAAATTTTTGCTTTTCTGATGAAACAATTTCACCGACAAACCTCATTCTCTTTTCTCAACTGTCATGGTGCAGAATGATTTTACGTCAGCGACTAGTGGCTTTTTAAACCACTCCAAATTTGAATAAAGTTCTTTCTCGTAGATGAAAGCCGCCATCTTTCGGTTTAAATTTGGACTATTATTTTTTTTCATTGAAAAATTCTTTTTTCTCATGATCCATATAACATATTTCCCGAGTTTCATCGATATATATCTACCAGAACAGACTACAAAGCTCTAAACAGGGTAACTTAAATAATAACCACCCTGTACATTAAATGGTATGAAGATTAAATAAGATTGAAAATGTTCCATAGAATGCAATATATTCGCATTTATTTATGCCACTCTGTACAAAAATTCAATATTATGCTCAAATTACTTAGTATATAAAGCTTTTAGTTAAATTTAAAAAAACTCGTAAACAATTGAAATCACATTTTCAGCTACTCTTATCCATAGGTTATAATGCCGCTGAATTTGATTTGATTCTTACTCTTTTTTACATACTAATCACTTGGTATGTTATAACAACCATAAATAAAAAGTTGTTTGTCCACATCTTTTTGTGCTGTTGTGTATATGAACTTACCTATATTATATTCACATCATTTACTACAGTAGAATTTCATTCAGTTAAAAAAAGCTTAATGCAATTAAAATGTACTTTGATCGATTCTTAAGGGGTGAAAGAAAAAATCTCATGTTATCTATGGGAAAATACTTTTCTTTTGTTCATTCCAATTTGGAAAATTAAACAATTTTTTTTTCAGCTCGTAGATAGGCAGGTTCTTTCTGTAATCTTAAAATATTTTCAAGATAATTATGATTACTTTAAAATTCGTGCTAAAATTAAAAAAAAGGTAGGAAAAAGTATTCTTTACTCGTTTGCAACTTATGACGGCAGAAATATATGAAAATTTAGAGCTTACAAAGGGATAAAAACCTTACTGTGTACGTGTTCTAAAAAAATGAGTTAACATGAAAACTAGTCGTTACTCGGGTAAACTCACAGGATTACATTAGATTTCACTTCTTCTCTTCCCCACCAGATAAATTCCCTTAACCATAGATATTAACGTATTCAATCTTTTGTGGGCAGCTCTGTATAAAATATTAAAAGTTTAGGCATCATGATCTTTAAAATTCATTACACATTTTATGCTAAAACTCTAACAATCTTGAAAACTTATCACAACTAAAGAGATAACTTCTGTAATAGTCATTTATAGACAGGGGCGTGCGAAGAGAAAATTGCGCCCGGGGCAAAGTTAGAATTTGGAACCTACTCTTTCACAAATTTTCATGTGACAAGCCAAAAATAACGTTTGTCGTATAAATTTGGCGCTACCTAAATTTCCGCACCCGGGGCGACCGCCCCCTGTGCTCCCCCATTTCGTACGGCGCTGTCTATAGATAATAATGTATTTGAATCATTCTCTGTAGCCCTGTAAAAAAATTTAATGTTCCATGCATGCTATCGAAAAGTTGTTATCTTGTACTGAATAAGGTATGTTAAATTCTTTAGATTATAGATGATAACACAGCATAGTTAGTATATTGCATAGTTCAAACAACAATGCCTAAAGACCAAAAATGCGGAATCTTGTGCGTGTCCTTGTCAATGAAAAATAAATGAGATGCACATCATTTTTTTATGAAATATTTTTCTGTACATATCAACAACAGGCATCATTTTTTGAAGTAGTGTAACATTACGAGAAGGTATTTGAAAAAATTAATCTCCATATCATAACTCTTTTGAATGATTCCTGTAAAAAATGAACCATTCGAATTGAATCAAAAAACTTTACAGCTAATTCGGTCTTCACATCGATATCACTTGGTATGAATTAAATTACAAACAAATGTCACTATTAAGAAAATTTAAGAAATATTGATATTTTTTCAGTAATCTGTAATTTTTAAGAATACGGCTTAGTCATGGATAACCACAACATCATCGATCCTATCCCCATGGAAGATTCAGCAGGTGTATACTTAATCCCAGCCACTATAATGGAGAACAAAAAAAAAGGCAGAATGCATTGGAATGACAACCAGAAAAGTTAAGAAGAATTTGTCAGAACACATTGCAGATATCAAGCTTAATCGATGCAAAACTGCTATTTCTAAATAATATAGGAACAAGAGGTTACAACAGATTTTAAAAAAGCTAAATTACTAAAGAAAGTATCAAATTACCAAAAGATTAAAATCATGGAATTAATAGAAATTTTATGTCGAGCTAACAATACTTGTAACGATGCTTTGTCATACGTCATCCAAAGAATACGGTACAGTCTACTCAAAATAACTTGAACATCCCCACTTCTATCGAATTTTGGAACATTGCGACAGTCCCCCCCCCCCCAAGAAGTGAAAAGTGAAAAATAGGAATTCTCGTTAGTTTGAATTAAACGAAGTCATGAGAAAATGAGTTCGAATTAATGAAAATTTTTAACGTTATTCAGCCATTGAAAATTTCGGGACTTCATAGTTAGTTCGAATTAAGCGAAGATTCGAATTAACGAGAGTCGACTGTAGTTTGTCTTTTTATATAGTTGTCATTCCTGTCATACATATGCACAAAAATCTTTGATATAGTATATTTAACATTTATTTTTTCTGCTAGCCTTCACATATCCACAGCTTGTTACGGCTCATTTGGAAAACAATCATCTTTGCAAATTTCGACGCATTCACAAAAGCATTTTACGGACAAATTCTGCAACTTTATTTTCGACACTGGGTATCACTTATGTTCTGATCGGAACATCGCTATCAAAATCTTTAAAGAAAGAACACAAACGTGTTCGTTTAAATATTGTAATATGCGAATTGTTAAACAACAATTTGCATATTACAATATTTTACAAAGAAAACTTTTTGTTTTGCTCAATTTGAAGTAAATAACAGCGACAATTTGAAGTAAATACCAGCAAAATACTTTATTTAACATTAAGTAAAATTACAATTATAATAATTAAATTTAAGCATGAACAAAATACTTTCAATTCTAATAGAGAAAGAAAATATCCTGTTACATTGTTAAAGAGAATTTTTCATTTCACAAACAAGGAATTTCTTTTGATATAATTATGTACATTTAAATTCAAATTGACTGAAAAAATCTTCACTGCGAATACAATAAATAAAAAAGGGCGAAAAAGAATTGCATGCAAAGTTTGCTAAAGAAGTCCTTGACTTTTGAGTCGATGTGATGATGCATATTCAAAACAGATTCATCAGGTAAACCTTTGTTAACAACTAAGTAGGCTCCTGCTGAGTGTGAAAATGTAGGTAGATCTGACACGAATTTTCTGCGAAAACCCAGTTGCACATCTCACAGAGATTTCTTCAATGTGAATTTGCAGTTGGTCATACAAACTAATTTCTGAGAAAACATCTTGAACATGTCTAGAAAACAAGGTTCCTATTTCTTGCGAAAACACAGATGAATTTTCAAATGGGATTTGTGAGAATATTAATTGCATCTCACCTCACAACAGAAAGGCTTCTCTTTAACAAAGTGTTTGAAAGTTATTATTTAAATCAGATTATTGAGAAAACAACTGTGCATATCAGATTTAAAAAAAAGTTTTTCTTTAGTATGAAATTAAAGATCAGTATTCAACCGACATTTTTGAGAAAAACCTTTCTTGCACACCTCACAAAGAAAAGATTTCTCTTTAGTATAAATCCGCCAAATTGGATTTCGAAGAAAACTTTTTGTTACATACCTCACAAGAGAAATGGTTCTTTTAGTGTTAATTTGCTGGTGAACATTCAACACAAATTTCACAGAAAACGGGTTTTTTAGCGCAACACTCAAGAGGAAGGTTTCTTTTTACTGTAAACTCACACATGGACATTCAAGTGATATTTATCTCTAAATCCTTCATTCTACGCCACACAAGAAAACAGCTTCTCTTTAGAATGGCACAGCAGGTGTCTATTCAAATGAGCTGTTTGAGAAAAGCTTTTGTGGCACACCTCACAAGAGTAAGGTTTCTCTTTAATATGTATCCGCAAGTGCTTAATTAAATCAGATTTTCGAGAAAACAATTTATTGCAAATTTCACAAAAGAAAAGTTTATCTTTAGTATGTATTCGCATGTGGACATTTAAATTAGATTTTTGAGAAAACTCTTTTTTGCAGACCTCACAAGAGAAAGGCTTCTCTTTAGTATGGATTCGCATGTGGACGTTTAAATCACCTTTTTGAGAAAACATTTTCTTGCATACTTCACAACAGAAAAAATTCTCTTTAGTATGTGTACGCAAGTGCTTATCTAAAGAAGATTTGTGAGAAAACATGATCTTGCAAACTACACAACTGAAAGGTTTCTCTTTAGTGTGGATTCGCATGTGAACATTTAAATTGGATTTAACAGAAAACCCTTCACTGCAAATCTCACAAGAGTAAGGTTTCTCTTTAGTATGAATTCGCAGGTGGACATCCAAATTATATTTACGAGAAAACAGTTTGTTGCACAGTTCACACATGAATAATTTCTCTTTTGATTGAATACGACACTTCTCTAAATTAGACATCACAAAAAATTGTTTTTATACACTTCACAAGCGAAACTCTTTTTCTGTCAATGAAAATGAATGTCTGTTTAAATTGGATTTGTTATAAGTTCTTCTTCTTCATATCTGACGAATAGAATAGTTTTTCCTTCCTTCCAATCAAATGGTTTAATTTTAAACTAGATTTCTCGTCAAATGTTTTACTAGAAAAATTTCTAATGAAGTTCATTAAAGAAAGGCTAAGCTGCAAAGTTAATTTAGGTTTATGAAGAACATTTTATTTACATCACACAAGTAAAAGAGGTTTTTATCCATTGTAAATAAACGTCTTTCTTCTTACACTGAAAAGAAAATATCGAGATATAGGAGGTTTTTTGTGGATAATACAGAAATGAACAAGAATGAGTTAGTTGTATCTATTATCTATTTATACTAAAACTGTTTTTCTTTACTCTAGATATATAGTCAATTTTATGAAAATTGACACATTTTCAATTGAGAGCTTCCATATACAGTATTGACAATACATAAAAAAATTGGAACAATTGTTCATTATTAGAAAATTTTTTATTCTTTCATTGTTGCATTAAAAATATAATCTTTCAAGAATGTAGAAAAATTCTAAACATTATATTAAAATTTCACCATCGTAACAAAGCTGACATTTTCTTAATAATAAATTAATCCCATGCACTTGATAGCGTTATAAAAATTATTGTCCAATAATCCTAATCTAATCCAATCTGACAAACTGCGGAAGATAATAAACACAGTTCCTCTGTTTCAAAATAATCCAAAAGTTTTAGAAAATCCTCATTGAACCAGTTTATTATGCCAGTACATAGAAAATGTGAGAAAAGGAGTTAATAATCTTCAAACGCAATTTGTGTTTTGAAGTGTCTTCATGGCATGGCAAGACTGAAATCCCAAACAACTGCATCTGTAATATAAATAAAACACCAGATTAAATTAATAAATAAGTCATAAATATTTCGTACATTTTATTTTAATTGCAAATAGTTGAATTTAAATGTTTTATATGAAAATATCTCTTGATAAATATTAGAAGGGGACTATGAATAAACTTCTTCAAAATTTTTATGTTTAAGTGTTTTTCCTTTTTTATGCACAAAAATTAGAAATGTGGCGTAATAAATAAGATTTATTATTTGACCTTGTAAAGATTCTTAAAAATAATTTTGGTTTAGATTAAGCTTTCTGCCACATCTAGAAGCAAAGACATACCAGAAGTACAAGTGTGAGTAAGGGAAATAAGCATGGTATTAAGATATGCAATCTGGATAAGCTTAAAAAGTAATTTTAAGAGAATTTATGAGTTACATGTTTTATTAATAAACTTTATTTTCCGAACTACGCAATCACATGCCGAATATCATTTGAGAGGAAATACCATCACGTGAAACTGAGGAACCCTCCAGTGAAGAAAGCGAACAAAACTTTATGAGTTTAGACAAAATGAGAAATATTGAAATAAAACAAAAAATATTCAACCTAAGTTACTGCGAATTTAATTCCTAAAATTCGATAAATACAATGTGCCTTGCAGTGATATAATTCCTTTAAAGACCACTGTACTACTAATAATACAAATATTCAAAGATTGATAAATCACAACTTTTGAATGGTTTTGATAACAAAAATTACATCAAACATTAGCCTAAATAACTTATTTTACGAAAATAATTTCGAATAATAGTTCTAATTATTTATGATATAAATAATGAGAGGAAATTCTAAAGAACTACCTGCTGGGCGTTCATTCGAAATTTCACCCACCTTGAATGAGTGTTTCTTGACATGCAGGGCTATCTTTTAGCGAAAAAATTAAATGCTCATTTTTAACAGAAGTCTTTAAAATAGAATATAAGTATCTTTAAAATAATTTCTAAGTACTGGAAAAATATTTTAATTAAAAGATGATGTACTATTAGTAGTACACCAGACCCAAGAGGGTTACGAACAAAACTCTGGGACAGTTTAGTCAATGCATAGATATGAAAAGTGATACTGATATTGAATTTACGACGCACATATGAACTACTGGATTATATATCTTTTTACGGGAATGTTTTGTAAAGAATTATTTTTAATGTAAATATACAAAAATTAATATAAGGAGTTTTTAAGCGAAATTAGTATGTCATTTTTTCATATATAATGAAAAAAAGCAATATCTATGCTGTGATGGTTCTTTAGGAAAATAAAATATAAAAGAATGATATAATTCATATAAAATATAAAAAAAATATTTTGTTTTAAACTACATAAAAAAGAAGAAAAAAGTATGAAAAAAGTATGTAAATTAAGACTTTACAACATAATTAATAAATATGTTTATCAGACCACCAACAAAGAACAGCTTGTACTATTCAAGGGGGGAGAAAAGTTTTCAGATAAAATTAATTAAAACGGAATAATATAAAATGAATGACGATCAATTTAAATATATACAATGTAACCTCTGAATAACGGTTGTTCTTGGGACCGGTTAAAAGTGATTACTGTTCTGAAGTGGTTGTTGTCCAGAGGTTTCATTTTTAAGAAATCAAAATTACATAAACTTAAATAGAAATGCTAACATTTTTATTATTCCCCGTTGTTTTAATACAGTAAAAAATCGGTTGCTTTATGTACTGCAAATATAGTTCATTGAAAAAATAACAATATGAGTTGTTTTGCTAAGCATTATATCATTATTATGATTTAATCCAAAATTTTAGGTTTCAAGAAGGTTCGTGAAAACTTTGGTATGTGGGAAGGGGAAATGGTAAAAGATTTTGGAATCGTACAAATGATTCAAAAGTCTCCCACATTTCCCCTTCTGCAATATTTTTCACTTTCTCTCTCTGCTATCTTCCATTATTTGTTGTTCGGAATCAAATGTAGAAATAAACGCCATTTTTTTTTTGTCCAGCCTTGCTAGTCTGCATGTTAGCGATTCGTTTAGAGTTCACTACGATTTTCACTCGCAATCAAACGCTGAGTTTTAATAAGAAAATGCACGAAGTATCATGAACATGTAAGAAATATACTTTCAAGTTATAAGAAGCAGCCCAAATAAGCAGGACCTGATTACTGCACAGGTAAACTAGGCCATGGCCTTGGGCCCACTGCTATAAAGAGCCCAAATTTAATATCTTTCGAATTTTTTTTTTTTGGGGGGGGGGGGGTAACTAATATTTTGATGCAAGGGGGCCCTAAAAAGGTTCTGGGATCTGCCCCCCCCCCTACAGCCTTAATCGGGCTCTGCAAATAAGATAGACTGCAAAAACGTTGAACAGAAAATTATTAGTATGTAACATTTTTTTTTATAATCAAACGATTAATTTTAATACGATAATAACGCACGATGTATCAGGAACATGTAAGAAATATACTCTCAATTTATAAGGACCTAATAAGACAGATTACAGAAATGTTGAACAAAAAATGATCAATGTGTAAAACTTTAATTCAGAAGTTTGCAGACAACTGGAATTTCCAAAAGCGGTTCATGTTTATAGAATCCATCTCTCCGTTATTCCAACATGGAAATGTTTTTTCACCCTCCCCTTTTTCAAATGAAATTTTCACGTCAATTTCTATGAGTAAACGGAAATTTTAAAGACCACACATAAGAAAATAGAGAAAAGGCGGGGTAAGAAAAGACTACAGCATGTTACATTGTTCGTTTAATGGAATTTTTGTTTGTAGGTATTCCTGTTACAATCAGCGGAAAGAAATAGTTTCTGCGCACTTGCCCTTTTTGGATCTTGGGAATTTACATCTTGAGGCAGATATGGTGATCAAAAAAATTAAGAGATCAGTTATTACACAGTGTTCATACACTCTTGAACAAATGAGGATTAATATGTAACACTTTTGTTTGAAAATTTCCAGAAAACTGGAATTTCCAAAGGCGGTTCATGTTTATAGAATGCATCCTACCTCCCCTCCTTCCACAAATGAAACTTTCACGTCATTTCTATGGGTAAACGGAAATTTTAAAGATTCCACGTCAAAAAAGTAAAGAAAAAGCTAGATAAGAAAAGGTTACAGAATATCCAATTGTTCGTTTAACAAATTATTGGTTTGTTTGTTTTCCTGCTGGAACGAAATTCTTTCTGTGCACTTTGCCGTTTTTGTGTCTTGGGAATTTACAACATCTTGAGGCAGAAGTGGTAATCAAAAGAATTAAGAGATGAGGTAATACATTAGCATAGTTTGAGGAAAGGTTATGGTCACAAATAACTAGAACAACAGTTTAATAAACAAGTAAACATTAACTATAGTATTTTCTTACTAACTAACTACCGTAACTGAAAACTGTCGACATGGCATTAAGTTTGCAAACTAGAAATGTGAAATTATACACAGGGTTCATACTCTCTTTCAATCTTAAAATTCAAGAACCTTGCCCAAATTTCAAGCAAATTTCCAGAAATTTTACAAATGAAAATTTTAATGTTACAAAACAATACATTGCAAAAGTACCAGAAGAAAAAAGTTGTTTTTCATTATCACATGTTTTCATGGAATGCTATACGTAACATTACAATATTGTTTTTTTCAAATCAAGTAGCAAAATCAATATTGTAAAGTGTTATGAGATAATCTCCGAAAAAAAAATCTTTTCTATCCATTTGAAAATTATTTGTGCTAATACCAGCACGAATTTTATACTTCTTCATGGAAAGCTGTACGAAAGACGCAATTAATGTGGTAAAATTCACCTTAACAACAAATCTATAATTAAAAAAAAATTCTAACGACACATATGTGCAATTATTAAGATTCAGATTTATTTTTCAACACAAGAGAAAAATGACTACAAATCTTCAGTAATTTCAATGGCTCTTTTTTTTACCTGGTATGCTGTCAAAACTTCAAGGCAGTTTGATAGTTGATATTTTAGAATAATCTTGATGTTTTGCTGGACAGTACTTGAACCCTTTAAGTGCTGTTTTAAAAATTATTTTATCCCATCTGAACCTAGCAATACATTCAATGCTGAATTTAACCAATCATTTACTATAACAAAAAGTACAATCAATTTTTAAAAAAATAACAATAACAAGAATTAATAAATAAGACCAATTTTGAGAAGAATTCCAGGACTAACACAATATATTTTTCCCTTCATAGATCAATTCTTTTTTACTACCGAAATCATTGATTTAAAATAAGGCACAATTTATACTTAAAAAAATATTAAAAAGTAAGATATTTAAAAAAGTACTAAATGATTATATACAATTCTTTTATTTCAAATGTTTAAAAAAAGGGTGAGGGGGAGATTAGGGAATTATTTAGTATGTTGAACAAGAAATAATAAAAGTTGCTTAAAACTGAAATTATTAAAATTTAAAAAAAGATTCTATTTATTAATAATAACAGTAAGGTTCAATTTCAAATATTTTCTTTTAAAATTTTAAAATCATCAAAATTCAGTAGATGCCCTTGCAACGACAGACAGAATGCTGAGAAATACACTGACAAAGCCAGTGGGGCCCTCAATGATAAATATGTAGAATAATTCCAGGAAATATATATATATATGTGTGTGTGTGTGTAATTATAAATTCATTATGAAAAATTGTAGCTCTACTGGCGCTAAAAGCAGCTCATAAATAATGCCACAAATTATATTTAATATTTTAAAAATGCAAGTATAAAAATTCAAGGAATAGAGTGCATATCTATATGTGAAACAATTAACTATAAACAAGATATAGGCAAGAAAAATCAGTCTGTTCTTTTCAGAGGGAGGACAGACAAGTCTAAAGCTCCCCTCCTTTTTTTAAAAAGTAAACTGTTGCAGGTTTCTGAATGCCTGCCAAACCAATTTTTATACTTGCATTTTAAAATATGAAATATTTCAGAAATATATATACATGTATATACTAATAAAAAAGTTTACTTTCTCTATGTGTGTGTCTGCGATGGCTAGTGAAATCTGCAGCACGTATGAGGCTGGAAATTTTTATGAAGACAATTGACGGACTTTTGTGACGCACCTTAGACTTAGAATTTAAAATTTTTAATAATTAAGTTGGTTAAAAATTACACATCCCAAATATTTCAAATTCGTAAACACTGGTTATAACTTTAAAAAAAAAAAGAGAGAGAGAAATGAAATCATACAGACAGAAATATTTTTACAACTTAATGCTGTAAAAAAGAGGTCCAATTACAAAAACAGAATGCCCTCAATAGAAAAAAGTGTGAAAATCAAATCATACGTTAGAGAGTTTTGTGTGAACAGTATACCTGTTTTTGGTTCCCTTTTCATAAAAGAAATACAGTAGAATCCCTCGAATCTGCATCTCTCTTAATCATCTTAAATCCGGACATAATTTTTAGATGTAAACGCTGAAACAGATATAGGGACAAAATTTGACTGTTTTTTTAATATCAATTCCATGTATATTTTAATTTGTAATTTTCGTTAATATTACTGAGTTAATGCTTTTTCAGAAGAATTAATAAATTTGTTTCTGAATAAATTAATGTATTGCCTCATTCAAACATTCGTTATAGTTTTGATTGCATTATTAATAATATTCAAAATACTTTAAAAAAATAAACAAAGCAAGCACCAGAAATTTGGAAAATTCTAAAATCCGCACAAATTCTGTCCAAGGCTATGTGGATTTGACGGAGGCTACTGTACCATGTTCCAAAAAATGTTGACTCCAGTTCTGGGAATATGTCGTGAAGTACTGTCTTTCGAATGAGGTTAAGCTAATCAATAAAATTTCTAAACTATGACAATGCTAAATAAGTAATTTATTAAAAACTGAGCACTAGTGGCAAAATTAATATTTTTTTTTGGCTTAAACAAATTGTCATCCCTTTATTATAACTTCTACAAAATTTCAAAACTTAATGAAAAAAAAAATCTGTCTGCAGACAAATTTAAAGTAGGGTAGTTTCATTATGGACACTGTATATTTTTGTTGGTTATATTTTGTGTTCAGGGATGCAACTGCTTACACACCGACATAAAAGTGATTCAGCAATAAATAAAATTAGCATGAGTATTAATATGCATAAAATAGTACAAAGTTTTGGAATTGCCAGATCTGACTAGTTTCATTTTAGTATTCAGGACTCGTTTGAATAGTGTAGGTAAATTTTGTAAGCACTTTAAAGATTACTGATTTTGTGTTAAGCAAAAAATTGACTGGTTTCTTTGTAGAGCACCAAAAAATAAGAAATTGCATTATGGGGGTTTTATGTATTATGAATACGTAAGTTAAATTCAAACTTGATAATTTTTGACTAGAAGTCTCTTAAAAGCTCTATATAATAGACTCCCTCAAATCCACACAACTTGGGACCGGAGGTTTTGCAGAATTTAGAATTTTGCAAATTTCTGGTCATTGCTTTGTTTACCTTTTTTAAACAGTAAATGAATGTAATTAACAATGAAATTAAAACTATTATAACGGCTTACAAAATAATAAAACATTAAAATAAGTAATAGACTAAAATAATAAGAATTTAGATAATTTTTAACATGATTAAAATATTAAAAGTAAAGGTCAAGTTAATAATCAATAATGTTTGATTAAATATTTTTATAAATATAAGATGTATTTTTCATATGAAATTTGCTTTATCAAGATAAATTATTAATTCACATCAAAATCATTAAATAAGGAAGTTTTATTTCAGGTTTAGCCAGACTAAATAACCAAAAAAGTTTGGTTAATACATAAATATATTTGGCAAAAAGATTGTGATTACCACTGATATCAGCAATATCTTAATTTTTTCCAAAATAAATTTATTGTTCCTTCTTAACAACACATGAATTCAGTAATATTAAAAGAATTTACAAATTAAAATATATATGGAATTGATATAAAAATAAAAAAGTCAAATTTTGCCCCTAATCTGAAATGAATGTTTCATTATCTACACCTGTAAATTATGAGCGGATTTTAGAGAGTTGCTGATTTTAGGGTTGGGGATTTGAGGGAGTCTACTGTAATTAGCAAAGCATTTGGGTAACTGAAGTGGATAAATAAGAATTAAAAGAATCAGAGTTTTCATTCCCTATCAACCATTCACTTATAAAAAGTTGTTTCTTGATTTGACCATTGTCATCAGAAAAATGACTATGGACTTAGCTTATTTACTAATAAATATACGATGTCAAAAACTTCATTTTTCATTGAAAGCAAATGCCATGAGTATAGATCAACCCACGAAATTGTTTTAGGCACATCCTATTTAAGCTGTAGTGTTTCATAAAAGACTCTTCGGGTCTGAACACTATAAAGATGTACACCCATTTAGACAATACTTACAGTAAAACAATGAACTAAGCAATAAGACATGAGGCTTGTTGTAGAAGGGGCAAGAAAAAATTTATTCTTCCTTCATGAAAATACATGAATTCAGTCATATTAACAAAAATTACAAATTAAAATGTATATTGAATTGATATTAAATTAAAAAAGACAAATTTTCTCCTTATATCTAAACTGAATGTTTCATTGCTTACATCCTATATGTGCAGACTTTAGAGAGTCCACTGTACTAAGAATGAGATATTCATATAGAACATGAGTGACAGAAAAAGTGAGGATTTAGTAGAAAAGCTTACCACCTAGCACAATACAACATACAGTTTAAAAAAGGCCGTGCAAAATGGGGGGGGGGGGAGGCGAAGGGAGCGGTTGCCTTGGGTGCAGAAATTTAGGGGGTGCCAAATTTATACTACGAATGTCACTTTTAAGAGGGTTTTCGTCAAATTTGGGGGGAGGAGGGCGCTAAATTGAAACGTTGCCCTGGGTGCAGTTTTCTCTTTCCATGCCCCTGGTTAAAAATTGTTTTGACAAAAATTACGCATCAGCAAAAAATAGTTGGTTATTATTATTACAATTCATTTTCAGAATTTTTTACCTATTAAATTAAGAATTATATATAAAATAGGAAAATTTTCATGAATTAGAACTTAACAGAATGCTGAAAATTTGCAAAATATGCTAACTTTAAAAAGAAAAAAAAAATGTTTTTGCCATAGCTCTACTTAGTCTATACAAAGTACTTCAAATTATATTTTTCTACATGCAAAATTGTAGGTGGAAAAAATGCTTAAATTTTGTTTCAATTTACCCCATATTCCCCTATAAGTAGCCAAGAATAGACTACCATAAAATCCCATTAATCCGCCCTTCCCGATCAAACGCCCCCCCCCCCCAACTTTATTGAAAATTTGAAATTTTCCAAAAATCCCGACAAAGCGCCCTCCTTCCCCATTCTCATAGGCGATTGAGTTGATTGAATTGATTTCATGATTTTTTTTGGAAATTTTTTTTACAAATTTCTCCTTTTTTCTGTGTTTTTTCAACAGAATTTACGTTTTTTTTTTAAACCCAAATTTTTTCAAGTATCAAAATTTATGATTCATTCAGTGACTCATTCATTTCATCATCACTCATTCCTGTAAATTTTGTGAAATGATTGCGGAAAAATAACGTGTAAGCGTCCCCCTCTAATTATTATACAATTTTTTGTCACGATTGGGGGGGGGGGGGCGGATTAACGATATTTTACGGTATATATCCTACAGTAGACTCCATCAAATCTGCACAGCTGGGGACCAGAGGTTGTGCAGATTTTAGAATTTTGCAGTTTTCTGGTCATTGCTTTTTTTTTACATTTTTTAAATAGACATTTGAATGTAATTAATAATGCAATCAAAACTATAATGAATGCTTAAAATATAATAAAATAATGAAATAAGTAGTAAACTAAAATAAAAAAAATGTACATAATTTTTTAAATGATTGAAATATTAAAAACAAAGTTAAGTTAATACAGTCAAAGTTCTATAATCCGCTATTTTCTATATTTCGCGTTACTTTAAGAATGTAAACAATGAAAAATACAGTTAAGAAAGTTGAAAAATTAATGATCCAAAACCAATTTTTTTTAAATCAAATAATTAAAAAAATGAGAAATAAATCATAATAAAACATTTTTCAAAAAAAAAAAAAAACTCTTTTATTTTATTAACAGCAAAAAAAAAAAAAAATGTATTGCAGAACCGATATAATTGTTTTTATTTAAATGTACAAAAATTTTTTAATAAAATAACTAAAAAAAGGCATTTTTGAGATAGCCTTTAAAATTAATTTTTAGATTTCATATTTATTTTTTCATATTATATATACTGGTTATATAATTAAATCACTGTCAAGGAATAATAAATTGACACATAATCCATAATGCTCTATAATCTGCAATGTTCCATTTTCCACACAACCTTTGGCCCCAACTTGTGCGGATTATAGAACTTTGACTGTAATCAATAATGTATGAATAAATATTTATTATAAAGATGAAATGTAATTTGCTTAAATTATTCAATAAAACTTTTCTCATAAAGGAACATTACTAATTCGCATCAAAATCATAAAATAAGGAAGGTTTATTTCAGATTTAGCCAGCCTTAATAATAATAAATAAAAAAAAATTATTAATGCATAAATATATTTGGTAAGAAAGTTGTGATGACCAATGATATCAGCAGTATCTTGAAATTTTTCACAAATAAATTTATTCTTCCTTCATGTAAAAAACATGAATACAGTAATATTAAAAAAAAAATTATAAATTAAAACATAAATTTGATATAAAACAAAAAAATTCAAATTTTGTACCTATATTTGAACTGAATGATTCATTGTTTACATCCATAAATTATGTGCAGATTTTTAGGGTTGCCCATTTGAAAGATTCTACTGTATATCAATGCTTCTAATATCAGGGTTGTTTGGTTTAAACCACGCTGGTTTAAACCGTGGTTTAAACCATGGTTTAAACCAAGTGGTTTTTTTAAAAAAACCATGCTGGTTTTTTTTAATTTGGTTTTTTTCCCTTTTCTCTAATGTTTTCATTTATTTTACACATTATTAAAATGTGCAAAATCAAAGTTATGGAGTAGCTACAAGCAAAGCTTAATACAAATTAAATTTTTAAAGCGACAAACATCTTTAATCAATCTAATTTTTCTTACTAGCTATAAATTGACATGGCAAAATACTTTTCTACAGTAAACTGTGGATGATAAAAAAAAGGTAGTTAGTTTTAATTCTTTTATTTTTTTTTTAAATGCAAAAATGGCATATGCCAGCCAAAAATGCAATTTTACCGCTTAGATTGCTTGATTATGATTTACTAAGGATTGCATCATGTATCAAAGCATCAATAATGACATAATCATAAGTCATACTTTCTATTGGTTACTCTTGTTCTGTATGCTAATGAATGATTGGCTATGAATTTTCTCTGTTCCATAGCTATTGGTTTTAGTAAGCTTTGTTTTTTTTTATATTGGATATGCAGTTTTTACATTATTTTTTTCTGTTTCTAGTTACTTTGTATTGTATTTTATTTTAAGAAAGCTACTTATATATATTGAAATAAAAGAATGTCTAAAACTAGAAGAAAGGAAAATATAACCTGGTTTTCTTTTGAGGGAATAAGAAAAACATCAAAAACATGTTTAAGAGCCAAGTGTAAAAATTGCATACAATGTAAATGCTGTCAAATAAGCTCTTCCTTATAATACTAGATGTGATTCATTTTCAGATGCTTTAGATGTTTACCTTAAAAATTGCCCCACTTTACTTAAAATTTGTGTAGAAAATAGGAATGTTATTGATAAAAATATTCAAAAGCTCGTTATCTGTCTAATTTTTATTTTAAAAGAAATGTTGAAGATATGTTTAAACTGTTGAATTCTATTGCAGTTGACCTGGATAATATCTAAAGTAATAAGTTCCATTACTCATGCAGTTTATAATTGGACAGGTCTTCAAAATATATTAAGAGAAAGAAATATAAATAAAGAAGTCTCATAGTTTTTTAGTCCAGGTATAAAAAAGCCCTAACACACATGCCCTTTTAGGTATACATGCTTGAACCACAATACAGTCAAAGTGAACTATGTGAACAAGAAAAAAAGGATACATTAAATTTTACAAAACAAAAATATCCATGTAACTCGATGCTTGCACAGATAATTAAATTTAATGCTAAATCTTCACATTTTTAAGAACAAAGAAATGGAAAAAATAAAGTTTGTATTTAAAAAAAAAAAAAAAAAGTAATTTTTCTAAGCCTATGTCTCAATTTGTGTAAGCATTACATTCGTTGATGTATCAAGTAAGTCAATACACATGTCTTTTTTAGCATTAATAAAATGCATATTGATATTTTTAAGTAAATATATGTAGTAAGAGATTAATAATCATTTGTTGATATTAATACTGTAAATAATTTCTAAATTATGCACAAGAGAAAATGTTTTCTATTTCAGCTTATTTCTGTTAATTTAGTAAAATATGTTTGTTTGCCCTTTACTATGTTCTTCATTATCAACCTGCATACAATTATTTCTTAAATTATTATCTAAAAGGTTATATAAGTATACTAATAAATTAATAGTTTATTTTTTTTCACACAGTGAATATTTCCCTATAGAAACCTAAACTTATAAGATAATTTAATTATAAATTTTTATGCTTTAGTTATTTAATTATCAAAAAAATAAATACTAATGTGAATGTTTAACATTAATTAACTATTAATTACAAAAAATCCTCATGACTTTCTAAAACTCAAGTTATTTTTCTTGCAAATGCTATTTAAATAATGATTTGAAAAAAACCCGGTTTAAACCAAAAAAACCTGGTTTAAACCAAAAAAACCTGGTTTAAACCAAAAAAACCCGGTTTTTTGGTTTTTTTTCAAAAAACCCGGTTTTTATACCAACCCTGTCTAATATGCATACAATTATTAAAATTGTCTAGATGCAATTTTAACAATTCTGGAAGTATTTAAGCTAATTTAAAGGGTGTTTTTTAGTATCAACTCCAGACGACGCGACGTCAGGACTGGTGAAGTTAATGAAAGAAAAAAAAAAAAGAGTTCATAACTTACATATAAAGCATAAATTATTACGATTACTTTTATAATTAGAAAATTGTAGTACAATTAAGTATATTACTGAATCAAGATTTTAGCATTAGTATTGCTTTAACATATTTAACAATGGATATATTCAAGAATAATACTATGAAAAAATGGTACTACTCTGTTATCCCGTCGACCAATTTTGCCAAATTATACAAATCGCCAAACTAATAGCCAAATTATGCATATTGACATAATTTTCATTTTAAATAATGAAAAAACAAATAATTAGTAGAATATTAATAAAAAGTCAAAATAAAAATCCTCTAATGACATTTTAAACACATGAATCGTATTTAATGTCATTGAATGAGACATTCATGATTACCCATTATTGGCATTTAATCTTATAGTTTCCCGATAATTTTTTGGTCGGCTGGATACCGAAGTAGTACCAAAAAAATATTAATTACATATAAAGCAGAAAATAACAGCTAATTTTAAAATTGATAACAAACAGTAAAATATATACTTAATTATGTTTTATTTACTTAATAATTAGTACAGTCAAAGATCGATAATCCGTGCACCCATAATCCGCAATTTACCATAAACCGCGTTACTTTAAGAATACAAACAATGAAATAAACACTTTAAACAATTTACAAATTTGTGATCAAAAAATTCTTTTTTAAAAGAAATAATAAAAAAATTGAAAAAAAATCATTATAAAACAGCTAATTTTTTTTAATTTAACTCTTTTATTTTATTAACACTAAAAAATCAACTGTATTATGAAACATATATAATTATTTTTATTTAAATGCACATATACATTCATTTTTTAATAAAATAACTTTAAAAAGACATTTTTTGAGATATGAAATCTAATAGTCAATTTATTATTCTCTTTATCTTTTCATATTATACTTATTATAGGACTAAAATGCTATCTAGAAATAATAAAATGACGTATAATCCATAATACTCTATAATCCACAATATTCCATTATCCACACAACCTTTGGCCCCAACTTGCACGGACTATAGAACTTTGACTGTATTATATGTTAATAAATTAGATTCACAATATTAGTGGGGAAAAAATGTGTTTTTTTTTTTCCATTTTAGAGGCTTTCACATTTTGTTTTATAGCTAATCGTTACTCGGCACAATTTAAGCTTTATAAAATGAGATTATGCAAACAATTATGGAAACATACCTAACGAATGCTTATGAATGTTTATATGTATATCTATATATTGATATAAATATAATAATTCTGTATTCACACACATTTATGCATACATTTATACATACATACACATATATGTGTATGCATTACAATTCTTTTTTATATAGAATTTACTTTTGTTTGGATGATAAAATAAATTAATGGCGTTTTCATATTAAATAAACTATACAAATGTTAAAAAAAATTGCTTGTGTACATGAAATAGAAAATAGGTTGGCAGAAAACATTTTGAAAAACTTATAATTTCAATAGTTCTTCTTTACTTGTAGTGTATATTAGTTACTTATAGAGCATATTTGCTACTTATAGATTAAAAAATTTTTATGTAAATGAAAGAATTTATTTAAAGTATTATTTAAATTTTATTTTTTGAACAACATTATATTCTAAAATAATAAAGTCTTCGGCCTGACTATTACTATTCGGCTATCAAAATATTTGGTTTACCTATGTGGGGAATATTTAAAATGTCTATTAATGTCGGTAAAATTGAGTTCTGACACATAAATTTCTGTGACGTCATACGATCAATTCACAAGATACAGAATTTTAAGTAGAAGAATAAATAAAGAAACATAACTTACCATAAATCTATTTTAGTAGAGAAAATGCGTTAGTAAATTGATTTAAAAATATAGCTACTATTACAATCAGAGTATGACCAGTTTATTACAGACGCCAAAACAATGAATGAATCATGAACCAAGAAGTCATTCATAAATAATGTATCATTCAATGAAATAAACACCAGCAGTATATGTTTTGAACTAAAATTCCAATCGCCTTTGAATTAACAAAACAAGATGCTTATTTATAATTAAAAAAAAAAATTGGAAGCATTTTTAAATTTGTTAATATAGCACTTAGATATGCCTTCAGAATAACGGATGCAATTTGATTTTGGAAACACAGGAAATTTTACCTTAATTTTTTGTTATAGCTTGTTTGATGGCTGTTCGGTAACCAGTATAAAAAAGTACTGGGCATATTTCAATTGCACCAATTTATTTATAAATTATATTAAGAATTACAAAAACAAGAATCACTTTCAATGAATCATGATGCAATTTAAGATTCATTCTTTTATTGGCGTCTTATCTCTTCTGTTGTGTGTAATATCAGGTAACTTATAAACCATAAATTTATTGAACCAAAACTCATAACGCTAGGATAGGTTTTTTTTCGTTACTCTTCAACTAAAAACCCTACAATTTGTTATTTGATAATGACTGCACGAAATTTTATGTATCGCTACTTTCATCATTTCTGATTTGTCATTGAGTCATTATTAAGATTTTTATGCTTTTAGCGGATAATTTCGCTTATAATTATTTATTTTTACATAGTTTAGTTTAATATTGTAACTTCAATTTAAGTACAGTAAATTGATTATTATTTTTTCTTTTTTAATGTTCATTTTTAAAACATTGAGTTGATCGTAAACGTACTAGGATTGTATTCAATTCACTTGAAGTAAATTATTTTTGAAATAATTAATCGCATAATCAAGTGTGTTGTATAGTTTATTGAAATTTATATATCTTGGAGGAAATTTTCACTCACTTGAAAACACCTGCTCCAGAATGTTAATCCAATGGGCAACTTGTTTTTGAATTTCTTATTTAAATTTGAATATTTTTAAACATTTTTTTTTTTTTCCTTAAGCATATGATAGGCAAGTCTCATCTTTTATATGGTAGTTTTTTACTTTTTCGTTATTGGTTGCAGATTCTCTTGAAAAGGTATTTTCAATTTCAAAACTGATTCTGAAATTGAAAGTACCACTTTAAAAGATATCTTTTACCAAAATCGAGAAAGTAAAAAATAGCCATAATAAAGATCGATCTCAGCTCTCTTATACATTTTTTTTTTTTAAAGCACTCATTATACTTTTTGTAAGCACTCATTATACTTTTCATTTCATTATTAATTACATTCAAATTACTTTTTAAAACATGTAAACAAAGCAATGACCAGAAATCTGCAAAATTCTAAAATCGGCAAAACCTCTGGTCCCAAGCTGTGCGGATTTGAAGGCACCACAAAATTATATTTCTGAATAAAATTTTATAATTTTGGTTTAAATATCTTGCCATGTTGACCACCTTGATAACTTTATATCATGCACTATCTTTACAAGAAGAAAGTATTGGATTTTTGAAAAATTTTGAATTCTGGTTTCAGATGGATTTTACGGGAATGGTATTGAACAGTACACATTTTAGGTGTCAGAGAACCTGAAAAACATGTTTTTACTTCAGGTATTTTAAACGCATATTTTATGTCTGTCGAGACTAGGGTTGCCACAACTCTACTTTTCAAATATGGCAACTTTTTTCCCCTCAAAAACTGAAAATAAAGTCGAAATTTTTCAAAACCAATTTCATAGGTTTTGAAGGGATTTTTTAACATTTTTTTATTTTTTATATTTATCATTAACTAGAATTTTAAAGGCTTTTCTTTTAAAAAATGAAACTATGTTAATAGTTCTGAAAAGTGACCTCAAAATTCACATTTTCAAAAAGGTATTTTACTGCATAATCGAAAAATATGATTTTAACAGATTTTTTTTTTTAATTTTCAAACTTCCTAATATAGGGCTTTAAAATAAACCAAGCCTCAATGCTAGGTGCCAGTAACAGGTTATTTTGTAAGAAATTGTTTGGACTAAGAATAACTATCAGAAAAACAATGATTTACACCTTTTGATATTTTTTCAGAAATGTTTACTTCCCTTACAAAAATTTCTTATAAAATATTAAAGAATTCTATACAATTATGGCTATACTTTTTTCTATAAGCTAGTTTAACCAAAAAAGCATAGAAATATTTGTAGAAGTTTTATAGAAGTGGTTATAGAATTTTTGGTACTAGTCTGTTATCCCGTCGACCAAAATACTATCGCCAAATTATGAGATTAAGTGCCAATAATGTATGATCCAGAATGTCAATTCAATCACATTAAATATGATACACATGTTTAAAACATCATTAAGTGATTTTTATTTCGACTCTTTATTTGTATTTTTAAAAATATTCTACTAATTATTTGGGTTTTTTTTTTAAAATAATTTTTGTTTAAAATAAAAATTATGTCAATATGTATAATTTGGCAATTAGTGGCGATTTGTATAATTTGGCGAAATCAGTCAACAGGATAACAGAGCAGTACCAAATTTTTACATAAATGTTTCAATATTTTCTTTAGTTTAATCTATATAAAATGTCTTGTTGCAGTTTCTGTGCATGAAGGAAAGGGATGGAGATGTTGAAATTTTTGTCAACAAAACAAGTGGGCAACATTTTTTCTCTTTCTCTATTACAGTTGAACCTCGAAAATCCGGAACCGTCGGGACCGCGGCGATTCCGGATTTTCGATTTTTCCGGATTTTGGAGGTTTATGAAAAAATCTTTTCTATGGCTATATAATACCGTAAAATCCCGTTAATCCGCTCTTCCCGATCAAACGCCTCCTCCCCACTTTATCAAGAATTTGAAATTTTCAAAAAATTTCCGAGAAAGCGCCCTCCCTCCCGATTCTCAAAGACGAATCATTTTGAAATGAATGAATCATGAATCTTTGATGAAATGTGCGTTTTTTCAAGATTTTTTAATTGATTTCATGCTTGTTTTGGCTTTCTTTTTTTTTTACAAGTTTCTCCGTTTTTTCTGCATTTTTTCGACAGAATTTACGTTTTTTTCCCCCAAATTTTTTCAAGTATCAAAATTCATGATTAGTTCAACGATTCATTCATTTCATCATGATTCATTACTGTAAATTTTGTTGAACGCTTTTTAACTTTTAATTTTTGTAATAATAAAGACTTTAATTAACGGCAAGTCATTACAATATTAACCAGAATATATCTATATATATGTTTTTTTAGTATAGTTATCAGAATTTAACTGCAGTTGATGAAAATTACAGCTATGTCTTATTTTAAAAATTAATAAAACTGAAATCGGAAAAATGTCCGGATTTTAGAGATTTCCGGAATTTGGAGGTCCGGATTTTTGAGGTTCAACTGTATTTATTAGTAAACACAAGCTTCATTTCAAACTTACTTCACATATGGATTCTCGAATAATGAGTATATATATGCACGCACATATGAAGAAGATAAAGAAAGTTAAATATTAGGGTATATATAAGAATTTAATATTTTTATAGCAATTTGGTGATTTTATTAATAACTTTGCATTTCCATTAAATAGATAACAGCCTAAAAAATGATAATATACTATTTTGAACTAAAAACAATGTTAGAAATATTAAAAATGGTTGAATCAAACATGATATCAATATCACAGGACATTCCCCCTCACCTATAAAATACAGTCAAAGTTCTATAATCTGCACAAGCTGGGCCCAAAGGTTGAGCGGTTATGGAATATTGTGAATTATAGAGCATTATGAGTTATGCATAATTTTATTTTTCCTACACAGCATTTTAATTTTATAAACAGTGTAATATGAAAAGTTAAATATGAAATCTTATAATTAGTATAATATTCTATCTCAAAAAATGCATTTTTAAAGTTATTTTATTTCAAAAACTCTTATATAGGTGCATTTAAATAAAAATAATTACATACAACCCATAACACAGTTTGTTTTTTATTGTTAATAAAATAGAAAAGTTATGTAACGAAAATTAGATCTCAGGATTTTTTTTCAAATTTTTTATTATTTGTGTTAAAAAAATCATTTTTGGATCACTAATTTGAAAATTTTCTGAATTGTTTATTTTACTGTTCACATTTGTAAAGTAACGCAAATTATAGAAAATTACAGATTATGGTTGCGCGTATTATCGATCCTTAACTGTAATAATGTTGCATTTGGACAGCCCCTTCACAGTTCTTCATCTCCTATTAGACAATTTTAAGTTTGTTTCTTTCGAGATTTGTGTTCGTAATCTTTAAATTCACATAGAAATTATCTATACTTTATGCACTGATTCTCAACTGTGTGAATTATGAAAGCCAATAGTATTTGTAGCTTAAAAAAAAGTCAGATTTAACATATTTGTCTACTCTTAAATCACTGGTTTTTGCAAAAAAAATTACTATAATTTTAAATTGCAGTTCAAACAATTAAGATTCCAAAAATGCCGCACATTTGGTTCAGCATTAATTAGAAATCACATGCTAAAATTTGAATTAAAATGAATTATCTGATAAAGTGATTATAAAACCCTCTTGTCATCCTGAGCCTCATATGAGGCTCCCACTTCAAACCGCAATACACCATTAAATCCTTTAGAATATATAGGAGGCTTCTAAATAGTTGCATTAATCATACTTAGATGTCAGTACTAAATAATTTCTAGCATTACTTACAATTGTTGCTTTATTATTTCAGAAAAGAAATGAACTAATTTTTTGATCTGTTTAAAATTTTTGCGAGATAAAAAATGTTTTATGATTCTTTAACCTACCCTTAATAAGTGCATGTTTTTAAATTAATTTTAAACAGAACAGATTCCTTAAAAGAGAGTTTTTGGAATCATATGGGAATCAAAGAGAAAAAAAAATGATAAAACAACAATACAAAAAAATCTTTTTGCCCATAACTAATAGTGATATTTTAGAAGTATTAAAAGTTAGAAAGATTTTTTTCTCCACTTTTATAATAATTCGGTGATGAGAGAGTTAAGAAAAAGTAAACAATACATTTTATATTTTAACAGTTATGATTATATTTTAACTTCAAACAATATTAATCCCCTTTTTTTTTCATTTTTTATGTAAAGTTGAGTTTAATTTAAAGTTGCATAGTTTCTACAGAATATACTTTTGTACTGTCCTGTAGTAAAATCCTAATTTGCAATTTCTGCAAAGATTTGTTTTTTCTTGTTTACATTACGGGAAAACTCATTTCTTAAAAAGTTTTTCATATATTGAAATAAAATTTTGTAACAAGGTTCTCTTCAACTGATATGCTATAATGCAAAATATAATTTTTAAGTATGTATATACAGTAGACTCTTTCAAATCTGCAACCCTAAAATTCACAACTCTTTAAAACCTGCACATAATTTATCAATGTAAACAATGAAACATTCAGTTCAGATGCTGGGGCAAAATTTGATTTTTTTATTTTTACATCAATTTCGTATACATTTTAATTTGTATTTTCATTTATATTACTGAATTCATGTGTTTTCATGCAGGAAGAATAAATTTATTTTGGAAAAAGGTAAGATATTGCTGATATCACTGGTAATCACAATCTTTTTTACAAAATATATTTATGTATAAATCAAATTTTTGGGTTATTAAGTCTGGCTAAATCTGAAATAAAACTTCCTTGTTTCATTATTTTAATGTGAATTAGTAATGTATCTTAATAAAACAAATTTCATATGAAAAATGCATCTTATCTTTATAATAAATCTTTAATGATACATCATTGATTATTAACTTGACCTTTGCTTTTTATATTTTAAAAATTATCCAAATTTTTATTATTTTAGTTTATTACTTATTTTAATATTTTATATTCTAAGCCTTCATAACAGTTTTCTTTTGATTGTTAATTGCATTCAAATTACTGTTTAAAAAATGTAAACAAAGCAATGATCAGAAATCTGCAAAATTCTAAAATCCACAAAACCTCTGGTCCCAAGCTGTGCGGATTTGAAGGAGTCTACTGTATTATTAATTTAAGAGCCATTTTTTATTTAAAAAACACATTTTTAAAAATTATATTTTGTATAACAAATTTGGTTTATGATGATAAATTTAAGTTAAAAAACAAATCTTTTGCTTCATAACACACGTAAGTGATTTACTTAGATAATGGTGGAAAAAGACATGAAATATATTGAATAGAGTTTGCTGCAGAAGGTTTGAAATAAACAGAATTCTTTACTAAAATTTGACTAAATATTTTTTGCAATTTCTGCAAAAATTTATTTTTTATAATTTACATTTACAACAAAATTCATTTTTTAAAAAGTTTTTAATATAGTGCAACAAAACTTTGTCATAAGGTTAAGCTCTTAACAAAATATAGCAAAATATAGTTTGTAAATATTTATACATTAATTTTAAGAACTATTTTTATAGAAAAAAATGCATTCTTGAAAATTATATTTTGTATACAATTTTGTCTATGTTAGTAAATTTAAGATGTATTTCAAATCTTTTGCTTTATAACACATATAACAAGTTTGCTTATATTATGCTAAAAAAAAGTGAACTATATTGAATAGACTTTGTTACAGAAGGTTTGGCATTAACAAAATTCTTTACTAAAATTTGACTAAATATATTTCCTAAATTTGAAAAGGTCATTAAAATTCCATTAAAACTTTATTTGAATTTATAATTTTAATTTCTGTTTCAACTTAAAACTCAACTGTTTAATAGAATTTCATATTTTTCCGAAAAAAAGGGGGGGTGGTCTGAAGATATAGACATTCTTTAAGGAGAAATAATGGTTTATTTAAACAAAGTATTTATTGATTGATTTACTTACTTATTTTATTGTTTTTGGTGGTGTTATGTTACATACATTTTCAAATGAGCTTAATAGTTTAAATCAGATTTCTGTTAAAATTCATTAATATGACATCGCCGGATTTAGAACTATTTTAATATAGTCTTGAAAAAATAATTAAAGGTTTCATAAATTATTACTTTTTAATTTTGACACATAACTGTTTAAATAATTTTATACTTTAGTACAAAATAGTTGAAAAAAATACAGTTAGTTAATAAATTAGACTGGAGTTTTTATGAAATTAACAACAAATTATTAAAACAATATAATATTAAACAACAAACTAATGAATCAAAAACAAACAAATTAACTAACTCTAAATCAGTACAAATCAATTCTTATATTGTTACTTTAACCATTGAATCGCAATGTATTTGAATTAGGATTTAAATTATAATCATATTAAATCTATGAAGTATTATTATTAAAACTGATGTTCATTTTTTTTATTAATGTTAATATACAAGTGTAAATAAATTAATACACATAATCTTTTAAGAACAAAAATATACTTTTTTATTTAAAAAAATGTATAGAATCATTGGAATACAGAATTTCAGTTTAATACATGGCATACACAAAGAAATTTTTAAGAAGATTCTTTCTTATTTCTTTTTAATATTTATAAGAAATTTTAAATATTAAAATAATCCCTTGTATATTTGTAATTTCTTATTTCTTTCTAAAATGTCCTGTTGTCTATTTATCTATAGTCCAGAGATGACATTCTTACAATTTTTCGTAAATTGGAAATTTTTAAATGTTTATCTTGGGGAAAAAAATCTGACTTCAATCTTTTTGTCAAAGAAAAACAGATCCAAACGAGACATATTGAATTTATTTCTTTAAATTTTTATATAGGTTCGTTTTGATAAGGCTGATTAGTTTTATTGGTATATTGGTAAAGTAAAACAGGGGTTAATCATTCCCCCCCTTTATTTAGTTAAATAGATTTTTCTTATAGAATTGTCCAATTTGGCCCAAATTATATATATATATATTTATTCTGATAAGGCACTTCCTTGATTAGTTTTGAGGAATCATTGGTTAAGTTTAAAAGGGGGATGGGGCTACCCCCTTTTATGTAGATAAATGGGTTTTTTATGTAGATTTATCAGATTTCATGTAGAATTATCCTAATTGTTTTATATTTCGTATACTGGTTCTTATTCTTATAAGGAGATTCCCTGATTAGATTTGAAGTTAGTTCGTTAAGTTTAAAAGGAGGGGCGGCATAATTTTCCCTCCTGTTAATTTAGCTAAGTAGGTACTTCATGCTTTGAAGTAATTGCATAATATACAATTGGATTGAATAGTCTGTGAGCTCAATGCCATCAGTTACTAAGGCCCTTTTGTTTTTTTTTAAATTGTATTTTTGTGAAAAAATGTAATTTCGCATGAGGTTTTCATTTTATTTATTTATTTTTACAAATTTGAAATTACACGTATTTTAAGACTTTTTGTTCTTTACCCACTCTTATGCCTGATTGTTTAAGAGAAAATGCCTGTCTTCTCGAATTTCTTTTTTATTCCTCATAGTATTTTTTTTATTGAAAATATTCACATAATTTTTTAATACTTTCAAAAGGCAAAAATTTCTTTTGCCTTTTGCAATACTCAGGAAGAAGAAATGAAATAGTTAATAATCTTTGTTTGTTGTTTCTTTGAAAGATGCATAGTTTTAACTAACACTCCAAAAATTATTTAATTTGTGCATGACTCATAATTTGGTTGCATTGTGAAGACATTATTTATTATAATCCTTCTTGCAAAATTATGTTGTTTTTTCTAAGTAAAATACACACTACATAATAAATTTAATCATTTAGTAGAGGGATATGAAAGAACTTTGTTGAAAAGTGTTTGTCGTCACCTGGAGTATTTTTTAACTGCGAGTCTATAAGTACTTTTATGAAAATAATTTTGAAATCACCCCATTTCAAAAGACTATTGTATCTTCAATCTGTTTAAAAATATATATTGAACACTCGATGATCCTCTAAAAATAAAAGAAAGAAGTATTTCTTGAAAGAAAATAAATTGATTTGGCAGTTAGCCGCTAAAGAAATTAACAACAAAATTGTAAAAATAAAGCACTATACAAAGCAGGAGTATTAATAGAAAAAATGAAGGCAATCAAAAAAAAATGTAAAATTTTAAAGCCAAAAGCAAACTTTGTTTTGATTTTTTTTTTTTTTTTATCAATTATCTTTACGTTTTTGTAGTAAAACGTAATTGAAGTAGTTGAATTTATTAAATCTCTTGCAATGGGGTCACATCATTCAATCCCCTGAACATGTGTGTACTTTAAGTGTATATAACACAATTGTCTTTAATAAATACAGTAGACTCCCTCAAATCCGCACAGCTTGGGACTAGTGGTTGTGCGAATTTTAGAATTTTGTAGATATCTGGTCATTGCTTTGTTTACATTTTATAAACAGTTATTTGAATGTAATTAATAATGCAATTGAAACTATAATCAATGCCTACAATATAATAAAGTATTAAATTAGTTAAAATAATAAAAATTTAGATACTTTTTAGCAGGGTTGGACCAATTGGTTTTAACCATGGTTTAAACCACGGTTTGAACCAACTGGTTTTTTTCAAAAAAATCTAATGATATTTTCTCATTTTTATTTACAGTTTAAGACTTACAAATTATTGGATATAAATATTTTTTATGTTTAACACTTTATTTCAGCAAAACGTATTAAATATAGTGATTCTAGGGATTTTTTTATGTATAGGATGAAATTGAGTATGCATTGATGACCATATTCCATTAGAAAAGAAAAATCTTAGAATATGGGAATTGATCAAAGATAAAATTGATTAAAATAGGTATTCCGTATTTAGTATAAAATATTTTCATTTAAAAAATGCAGATTATTTAAAGCAATCTATCATAACATGCACAATGCTTTTGAATATGGAGCTATAAGTGGATGATGTTTAAGATTTTAGTGAAACTGTAAAAGATTTTTTTTCTATTAGGGAGATTATCTTTAAGAATTAAAATCAAAATATGAAGTTGAATGAGTATTCAAAAATTGGGTGCTAGTTATAGTATTTTAATAATAACAAATTATTTTTTTCCCCTCAGTTATCTGCTAAATCTAATGATCATAAATGTTGATTTCAAATTGTTTCTCAAAACACAAAACCCCCCAAGATCAATCTCAACTTTATTATTATTTTTTTAATTGTAGAAAAGAATATTATATTCACAAACTACATCAAATGTTTCTTATAAGTAATAAAAAGATTATTTATAAAGATTTTCAAAGCATCGGTGTTTTACTGTGTAGAGTAGCTTATTGTTTGAACATAAGACTTTACTAATAACTATTTAAATTAAAATATGATTTTTTCAATTTTCTACATAATTAACTATAATTTTTTAATTTAAAATATTTTCAAATGCATTTATACCACTTATAATTCAACAATGTCTATTTTTATCAATAAATATGCATGTATATGTAATAAAAAGGGATGTTTTAAAAAAACCCCAGTTTAAACCAAAAAAACCTGGTTTAAACAAAAAAAACCCGGTTTTTTGGGGGGGTTTTTCAAAAAAAAACTGGTTTTTTTTTCCAACCCTGCTTTTTAGAATGACTAATATATTAAAAGCAGAGGTCAAGTTAATAATCAATAATGCATGATTAAATATTCATTATAAAGATAAAATGTCTTTTTCCTAAGTTATTCAATGAAAATTGCCTCATACGCGTACATTACTAATTCACATCAAAATCATAAAATAAGGAAATTTTATTTTAGGTTTAGCCAGACTTAATAATCAAAAAAGCTTGAATAATACATAAATATATTTGCTAAGAATATTGTGATTACCAATGTTATGAACAAAATCTTGTTTTATTTCAGAAATATATATATTCTTCCTTCATGAAAAAACATGAATTCAGCAATATTAACAAAAATTGCAAATTAAAAGTTATATGAATTGGTATGAAACTAAAAATGTCAAATTGTGTCCCTATATTTGAACTGAATGATCCATTGTTTACATTCATAAAATGTGTGCGGATTTAAGGAAGTCTATTGTATACAAGGTAAATAATACATGTGCAGTGCACTATCCTAATTTGTTATGATTGGTTACACCAAATTGAGTCAATTGATTTTTAATTTATTTTTTTTATAGAGAATATAAATTTATTTCTGATGTTTATGTAATTCCTGTCTAAATGCTTTTAGTGAACTTTCCCTTTTCATATCTGCTTTAATTAAATTTAGGCTATAACGATAGTGTTGTTAGACGAATTTTTTGTGACTTTGTCATTAATTTATAGCTGTCTTCGAAATAAAATGTTAACGTAACGGAAATTTTAACGTAAGATATTTGAAACCAATCTGTCTCTTGTAATCTTTCAAAATCACTATAACAGGGTTCGTTGATTTAAATCAGCTTGATTTTAATCATGATTTAAATCAATTGATTTTTTAAAAAAATTCATTAATTTAAATCAGATTTTCTTTTAAGTTATTTTTTAATAAATTTAAGATGTAAACAAACAAAATAATGTGCTTTAATACAATTTAGTTTTATGTATATATTTAATCAAACAACTTCCAGAAAGATAAAACTTAAGTTTTGTCAAAAATTAAATAAATGAAAAGCTTTGAAAAAAAGAATGCTTCCAAATTTCATTTGAATCAAATTATAAAATAATCTTGCAACAGTAAAGAAACTTAAGCCGAAATATTTGAATATTAGTTTGAATATTAGTAGTTGAATATTAGTAGTTGAATCATTAGTATTTAGAAAAGCTGCAAAATGAGGTAAAATAACATTGTATGACTTTATGTACTGTAATTTGGTGATTCCTGTCATCAAGATTTGAGTAAAATCTGAACCAGTCATTAGTTATTTATTATTTTTTAAATTTTATATAATTGATCTCAGCCTTTTAGAATGGTGGGAGGTATCTTTGTTAAAGTTATCGAAAAGACTGATACTAAAAAACTTAGAGAATTAATGATCAATTAGCTTTTTACTGCAATAGATTTATCTGTTTCAGTTGAAGAAATGTTTTCTGCCTTTGTTTTGGTACTTTCAGAAATTAGAAATCAACTGATAAAACTGCTAAACAACTCTCATTTTTAAATTGCTCAATACCAGAGGACACAAATTGTGACGTATTCACTAACTGATCGACCTCTCACTAATGTTGGAATTCACACAGAAAAAATTTGAATAGCAATTTTCTTTTATTTTTATTTTTGAAATGCCTATCATCTTATAAAACAATGAACTTACTTATTAACTTATGATTAATTACTTCTTAAACTTACTGATGAAAATTTAGAATCCCCTAATAAAAAATCAGCCAGACGCGGCAACACTGTAGCATTCCTTCTCTGGCTGAATTTTTATTTAGTGATATAAAGTTCTCATTAGTAAGTTTAAATAGTTATTGTTTTATAAGATGATAGATAGTCCACAAATAAAATAAAATTAATCTAAATTTTCCTGCGTAAATTCCAATACTACTGAGAAGTCAGTCGATTAGTGATGACATCTCAATTTGTGTCCTTTGGCCTTAAGTATTTTATTGGCAACAGCTGAACTCATTTTTCTCAGCCAGCACATGAAAAAAAAAAAAACAATAGTTTGCTTCCAATTTTCTTTTAAAATTTATATGTGCTGCATATGTTTTTATTTGAATTAAAATACTGAAAGTTGAATTAATTTTTGACATCTGATTTGTAGTTTTTCATGCATTTTATGTAATTAAGATTTTTTAATAGCCTAAAATTTTATCTTGAAATAATATGAATCATTTATGTAAATTGTATAATATTATAAATAGGTAATACTTAAAACATGCATGTCTATGTATGTAAAATATATATTTTTTAAATTAAACAAAAAGTCATATAAAATACTAATAATGTGACATTTAAAAAAAAATCTGATTTAAATAAAAAAAAATCCAATTTAAATAAAAAAATCCGATTATTTTTATTAAAAAAATATAAAAAATCACGAACCCTGCACTATAATAAACTAGTTACCTTACTATATATTTTATACCGACTGTAAATTCAATACATAGTAGTAGTAATAATGCATTTCCGATTCTCCCTTTATACTAAACACCCCCATAATCTGAACATTTTTGGTCAGTCCTTTAGTTTTAATTTTTAACTAAGTTGTTTATGTATCAAATACATGTGTGAATTATAAATCATTGCGGATTAAAGTTCTTATTAGTATTGATTCTTAATTTCTGCCACGCTGGTTTTAACTGTTTACAACCACTCGTTTTAACCACTCTGGCAGAATTTTGCCAACCCTACCTCTGATGTTCTGCCATGACTATTATACCCATCATATACTCTATTATAACTCTATTTGATGCTTTATTTCTCACATTTCATCATCCAATTTGCATGGAACAATCTAACTATATATTTCCAAATAAGTTGTATTTTGAAATTGCATGGGAAAATGTATTTTAATTTGTCTATTATTAATTACATTGGTTTCTATACATAGTAAAAAGGCTAATAAATGATTAAACTATTACCACGCAATACAATTTTTGAGAATGATGCAGAATCTTGTCCTAGTAATCCTTTATATTAGACTGAAAAATGAATAATTTTGGATGAATTCCAACTAAACGCATGTGCACATTTCATTCCCCTTATCACAAAAACAGTTGATTTTTTCCTCACTGCTTGAATGTATCATTGCATCGACTGATGATACGAAATTATAGAATTTCATCCTTAAATTTGCTTTTTTCTTAATATTTATCGTAACATCATTTAATTTCAGTGTTTATAATTTTCTTTTGATAAATTTGTTTCCTTTTTATAATGAATATTTAATCATACTTGATTATTATTATTATCTTGATGATTATTATCTCTTCTCTATTACTATTATTATTATCATCATTATCTTGATATTATAATCTTGATCTTTGCTTTTAATTATTTGAAATAATATCAAAATTTTAAATATTTTATTAGAGTGTGATATTCTATGTTCTTCCTGATAAATTCATTTTATGATGGTAGGTATTTAGTTTACATGTTATAATTTTACATATTGTTTAATCAGTATATCATTATGAAATGTACCTGGTGTGCTTTTAGTTTTCTTTGCATCGAATAACCAGGTTTCTATTGTAGTTTTTAATATTATGATGAAAATGCTATTTAAGTTTAGTTTAATTCATTAATTTTCATTTTTCTTATATACTTTTTTTAATAAATCATAAAAAGTGATTAAGTTATTTTTGTTTATTGCAGATGCGTAAAGCTATGAAGTTAGATATACATCAAATCAATCAAGATTATCTTTAAAGTCTGGAAAATGCAGGTAAATATTTCTTTACAAAACATTTTTGGAAAATCAGCTTCGAGCTTCTAGCAGGGAAAATGTTTTGGTGTGAAATATGCAACAAGAGTTTCTCCCAAAAGGGTAATTTAAGCACACACATGTTAATTCATTCTGACGTGAAATCTTTTATATGTGAGGTATGTCAAAAGAAGTTTTCTCGAAAAGACCATTTAAGCGACCATCTGTTAATTCACACTGGTGAAAAACGTTTTGTCTGTGAGATATGCAACACGAAATTCTGTCATAAGAGTAGTTTAAGCAGACACATGTCAATTCATTCTGATGAGAAATCTTTTATATGTGAGGTATGCAACTCGAAATTCTCACAAAAAGCCGTTTTAACCAGTCATCTATTAATTCACACTGGAAAGAAATCCTTTTTCTGTGAGATATGCAACAAGAAATTCTCCTATAAGAGCAATTTAAGTCACCATCTCTTAATTCATACAGGTGAGAAACCTTTTGTTTGTGAGATATGCAAAATTCACTCATAAGAGTCATTTAAACAGACATCTGTTAATTCACTCTGGGGAAAAACTTTTTGCCTGTGAGATATGCAACAAGAAATTCCCTGGTAAGACTAATTTAAGCAGGCATCTGGTAACTCATACTGGTGAGAAACCTTTTGTCTGTGAGATATGCAACAAGAAATTCTCTCTAAGGACTAATTTAAGGAGGCATCTGTTAATTCATACTGGTGAGAAGCCTTTTGCATGTGAGATATGCAACAAGAAGTTCTCTTGTAAAAGTCATTTAAGCAAGCATGGCTTAATTCATACCGATGAGAAACCTTTTATTTGCGATATATGCAATAAGAAATTCTCTCATAAGTGTAATTTAAGCAGTCACCTGTTAATTCACACGGGAGAGAAACCTTTTGTCTGTGAGATATGCAACAAGAAATTCACTCGGAATAGTTATTTAAAAAAGCATATGTTAATTCATACTGGTGAAAATCCTTTACAATATTACAGGAAAAAATAGTGATTTTTCTGAATTGTCAGTAAAAACATACCATGGAGTCACAAAATTTTTTAATTTCCGTCTATTAGTATGTCTTTTCTGCGATAACTGTTGCAAATGTATCTGATTGGCTTGAAATTATTTGAACACGTTTGTGAGGTACCTGGATTTAGTTGTATAGTTTTTGTAATTATTGGTTCATTATTTCTGGAAATATAGAAAGAATATTGTACGTTGAATCATAATGCTTTTTCTGTGGCAATTTACCATAGGAATTTATTTATGGCAATAGATGATTTTAAAATTTCCATTTTTTGAAAGAGAAAGATGCATCTGGTTGATGTATTTAAGTGGTAAATTACGGATGTTAAAATTTCCAAATAAAGGTTTTAATTTATTCCTTTTATTTTGAAATAGTGTCACTATATTTGTGAGATTTTTTTTTATTTGTAAAATATTTGATGAAATTATATATATTTTTTCCAATGACATAAAAGATTTTTATTTATTTGACATGATATATATATTGTTTTTCTATACGGAATTACTTAGAACTGCATTTCATAACCTATAAAAAATAAATCATTTAATATTCATGATTGTCAAAGTAAAAGGTTAGTTAATCTTTAATAATATGGTTTGCAGTACAACTTTGCATCAAGTTTAAACAAATTTAATAACATTATTTCTTTTTTAATTTTATGTAACTGCTATTAGAATGCAATATGAAAAATGTCTTATAACGCAAGTTTGGTGCATCAATTTAGGAAATTAGCAGTGGACTCGAGGATGAATGATAATTGCGTTGAATATATTATTGTTGCATTTAAAGGTCTCCAATTAATGCATTAAAAATTCATTTTAGCACTAGGAATGGAAATCCAATGAGTTTACAAAAATGCAATTGTTTTACAATGTTATGGAGGGCATTTTTAATCCATTGAGGGGGTGGGAGGAGTTTTTAAGAATATGAAGGGTAGTATTTTTCTCACATATTTTTTTTAATTATGAATCGAATGATACCACCTGCTACTCAACTTCATTACAAAGTTTTGGCAGGTTTTATGAATACAAAATTTAATATTATAGTTTATTATTTTAGCTTTGTCACATTTATTTTTACATACAAAACATGTTCTCTATATCATATAAAATATCTTAAATCAATAGCAGGTCTAAGTAGCACCGTAGCTAGAAGTGAATAATAGAGGGGGCTCATAGTCTCTTTCTTTCTGGCGCAGAAAGATAAATAAGTGCATATTCACACTGTAGGTATTATTCTTGTTATTAAACTGTTGCAATAACTTCATGTTATGCTACGAAAATAATATATCGATGAAACTTCGAGGGTACAACGAGACCAAGATTAAACATCATATTACCTTCATATGTGCTAATAGGATAAGCTAATACTGAAACACTTATTTTAGTTACAATTTTGTAATTCTGCAAAGCTGTGAAAAAGCCTCAAATCTAAATTAGATTTTTGAGCAGAACTTTATTGGGATATTTGCAAAATAAATGTATTTAGGAATCTTTTCCGAGGGGTGGGGGGCTGAGCCTCCCTAGCACTCCCTTAGTTACAGCCCTACCCTACACCCTTTTGCTAATAAAATATTTACAAAACGACATTATTTGATATGGATCCTCGATGGAAATGACTTAAGCACGAAACTCAAGCCCATGCAGGCATAACCTGCTTTAATCATCAAAGATCGGGCTGAGTCAGGTCTTCTCCTGTTTAGACCTGGGCCGGGTCCCGGTAGTACATTTTCCCGCGCATTCAGATCGGACCAGACTTCTTTTTCTTTCAGGTTCAGTGTGGTCTGGACTTCATTCTTCTTAAAGATCTGCACTTGTCAAAATTTCCAAATCGAGGCTGGGCCCAGAATAAAAGCTGAATGTTTCGTCCATGTTCAACGCAGCCCGTGTAAAAACCATTATTGGTCCGGCTGTGACCCGTGGACTACTACAAGTTTTTTCCCACGAGTTCACGTTGGGCTCGCATCTTACTTTTTTGTTATTCGTGAAAAATTGTATTTTTGTTGTACATTTGTATGACAAATCATTAGAAATTTAATTTGGTTTAATAAATTACTGAGATGTATTTTTAAAAATCTGTGTTCTGTGTTTTTTTCTTTGTTGAGCTTTAAAATAATGATTTTTTTTAATCATGCGTATCTTTCATCCTAAATTGATTTTCTTACTGGATTTTTATTTGAATGTAATTTCCTAAGTCTTGTTTTTATGTAATTTTTATGTATATAATTGCTTAAATAGTCATTAATATTACTATTTTACTGTATTCATGAGTTTTGAATATAAACCGAAAATAAAATCTGAACAAAAGTAAGTGTGTTTTGTGAATAACTTTAATTGCAGAAGGTACGCTGGATTCAAATCTAGTTTTAGCTTTTTATACAGGGTCGGGTCAATAATTCGTTTAATGGTATTGGAACTGGGGTTGAACTTGAAAATTGCAGCATAGAAAAACCTTTAATCGACGTATCAAACTCATCTTTAAATTTTTAAGTGCTTCATTCAGCCACCATCCTATAGATGTTAGTTATATAGGATGTCCTAAAATGGACTGAATGATTTTTAATTTTACTAATTCACAAATGGTCATAGCTATTTAAAAAATATTTTCAGGAGGGTTATGTAAGATGTTATTAGTATTTTTACTCAGATTTTTTATAATAGTTTAAAATAGCAACGATAGTTGGCACTGTAAGCAATAGGTGCTAAATTGAGGCTCGATTTTTGTCCATTGTCTTCGCCCATTATTGATGTAAAAGAAGGAGATTAAGTATATGGAATGGGAGTCATAGAACAAATTTGCACAGATGATTGAGAACTACTTCATATATTTAATCGTCTTTCATATTAATACTGAGAGAAGAGGAATGGCAGAAATCGGGCGTCAGTTTAATGAGATTTGTTAAGTGCTGATTTCAGGGTGTGGACTGGGTGGGACATCCCCCCGGGAAAGTTGAGATTGTGTGTTTCCAATGGTCAAAGTGCAATTTCTCCCTAGAACTCTACAATGCCCTCCGCCCTCCGTGGAGTCACAAAAGTCCCTCCCGGAGAAAAGTGTTTGATTTCGACACTGCATTTGCTTGTAGCTCTATCTATTGCTGCTATTGTAAAGTAAAATCTATAATCGCAATAAAAAATTTCCTGATATCTTATATAAAAATTCTGCAGGATTTTTTTTAAATTTCTTCGTTTGCATGTCATGCTGAACTTTAAAATGTATTTTATTGAAATCCAGTTTGTTTTAGGACATCCCGAATGTTTCTTTAATAAGTTTCAAAGCATTCTTTACTGAATTATAACTGATCTTAGAAACAGACACAAACAGTCTTATATCAAATTAGTATTACGGACTTACTTTTGAAAAAAAAAGAAACTTTGATATGATTTCGAATCGAGTGGATTTTTTCATTTTTCGAAAAATTAATCACAAGATGTGTTATTTACGCAGCATGTCCCAATAGGGACCTTACGCCATAAACTCCCATATAACCAACTAACCAATCAATCAACTATTAGCGCTTGATAGACATTTACAATCTTTCTTGGGCTATCACATACAGAGTGAGTCATAAATATCGAAACAATAAGCTATCTTCTTAAATATATCCTCTAGACTCATACTTCCAATTGCAAAAATTCATGAAAAATGGTGAAATTTCTGATAAGTTGCAACTCCATAAGGGGTCTATTTGAAAAAATACGAAAATTAAATTTTTATACGGCCCCCGTAGAGCAAAATCCCCAATTAGGAAATTATTTCTTATCCATTCCTAAAATGAACAAAAAAAATTCCATCTTCTTATCTAAAAATCTGACAGAGATATTAAAATCCAAAATTCTCCAAAATTCGTGACTTACGCCGCTTTACCATGCTTGTAAACAAAGCGTTTTTCACCGATTTTCAATTCAATTGAGGGATTGTCCACAAATTATCTGTTATTAAATGTCGATTTAAGACAGTGTCTCTTATTTGGACATAATAAAGCAGCGTATTGATTTAAATCAAAGCTTGTTTTCAAATTATGTTGATCGTCAGCACTAGAGATCTGTATGGATCGAATTATGTAGGTCCGGTCCCAAACAGACCCAAAAGGAAAAAAGTTCTGCCAGCATGGAAAAATGTTAAAATCATAACCCAGACCGGCCTAGGAAAAAGTTTTAATCATAGCCCAGCCCAGTCGTGAATTTCTACATAGTTTTTTTACTTCGGTGTGGATAAATATTCTTTTGTATGGAGGAGTTTTGACCAAAAATACTTATTATAGCTTTTCGTTTTTTATATTTATACGTTTTATTATTAAAGAAGCGCCAAAGGCTGTGATATATATATTTTATTAATGAATTTCTGTTTATATGTAAATGTTTCACTTATATTTTAATATCGCTAATCCATATCCCGTGCGTTGAAGACTTTGAAAAATGCTATACATTAAAACCTTTTTAAGCTTTTTCTTTGGACTTATTCTGTTTAATTTTCCAGCATTTGAATATACTATTCTTAAAAAAATAATAATAAATAAAGTTTTTTTTCTTTATTCTTTCTTTTCTTTTTCTTTTTCTTTTTTTTTTTTTTTTGTAAAATAAAAGCAATTTAAAATATATTTTTTTCTGCATAGTTGAGCCGCGCCGGAACTGGATTTGGTTGTTCTTGGCATGTGTCGGGCAAACAGTTTTGCTTTGCAAAAAAAGTAATAATGATAACGAACTTCTGGTAAGGGAATCATCGAAAATATACCTTGAGGTGGTTCTCAAATTCCTTGTTGAATAACACAAAACTTTCTGAAACATTTTCTGACTCATTTTTAAAAGAAAAGGCATAAAATTGACAGAACTGAAGTGATTGGATTGAAACGACATGGAATTGAATAGCGTTTTCCATTTTTCGATAAATAAATTACTTATCCAATTACAGGCGATTATTGTCACATAACGGCAGGTTTTTCTTCTTTACTTGCTATGACGTTTCGAAAATCGAATCAAAAACCAATATTTGACAGCATTTTCTGAAATATCTTTTGCTTTCATTCCAAAAAAAGGAAAGCGCCATTCGATAACATTTTTTTCTACTTAAGAACATCTGCCAATTTTATGCGTTTCCGAACAAAAGAGAATTCAGAAATGCACAAGAAAATAATTATTTTCGATTCTTTTTATCAGCATTCTTTTGAAGAATCTTAATTGTACGTTAAGAAAAATCGAAATTTTTTGTAGAAATCAAATTGGGCCGGATCGGGCCTGGTTTAATTGTTTTTTATACAAGCTGGGCCTGTTTTCAAAGATTTTTGTTCAGGCCGGCCCGTGAACTGTGAAAATATATATCCGGTAGTTCCGGCTCGAGCAAAAATTTTAATTTTAAAATCGGGCCACACTCCGCCAAGATAGCTTATATGTGGCCGGGGTCGTGCTCTGATATGGAAATTCCAGCCGGAAAAGACATGTATAGCAAGGACAGTAAACAAAAAAGGGCAATTTTTAAACTAATGATGGAGAAAAAAAAATCGCAGATCTTTAAAAATAACAATAAACATTCTAGTTATAACATATTCTACTGTAAACATGAAAATAAAACAACAAAATATTCGCATTTTTTCACATTTAATCCATCGTCGCGTCGCCGGAGAATTTATACAACTGCTTTAGTCATCGAGTCAATCTAACTTAAATCTGTAAACTTTATTTCAAATTAGCATTCTATTTTAATATTGTAAAAGAAAAATGCGATTTGTATTTCCGTTTTATGCTAATTTCAAATAGTATTAAAAGAAGTTGGAATAAGTAATTTTGAAAAAAATATATATATTTATTCAGGCGCCAATAAAGATTATGAAAAAAAAGCTGGAGTCCTAATTTCTATAATAGTAGCCTACACCTGCTATGTTACGTAACTAGGCAACAATATCTGATGAGTTTTCGCCAGAAAAAGTATTGGTAACCTTATGTCGTCAAGAAAAAATAATTATAAAAGCAAATATGATTTCAAAAAATTATTCATTCTGATAAATGTGTTCCTTTTTAATTTGTTTGTATGCGAATAAAAAAACTGTTATATTTTTACCTGTTTATAAAATATGAAACCAAAGCGATATAAAGTTCATTGTTGTATTTTTAAAGCAGTATTTAATAATGACTATAAATCTCAGCATGAAAAAAACAATCATAATGAGAATAGAGTTTCTGTGCAGGAAATTGAGCCCCTAAAAATCCATTCGATGCTTCAGTACGTAAAAAGAATAAAGTGGACGATGTGAAATCGGAACAAGTACCCTAATTTCCTGCGTATAATCCGCGGATCAAACAATACTTTTTCGACCCAGAAATTTTATATTTTAATTGGCGGCAAATATTTGCGGCGATCTAAAATGTTATATTTCATTTAATAAAATTTCTGGGTCGGAAAATGATTGTTTGATCCGCGGATTATACGCAGGAAATTAGGGTATATGGATATGAAAGCAGTCGAACTATCATGAGCGATGACAGACTGGATAGCTTAATGCTTTTGAAATGTGAAAATGAAATAGCGGACTTATTTAAACTGGACGATGTGATCATTAGGTTAGCTTCTTTGAAGAACAGAAGGATCAATGTTAAATGAAAAAATTACAATGTAAGTGTGCATTAGCAATCGTTACAATTTTCCTTTATGTAAATTTTTTTGTTCCTTATTTCATATATTTATATAATTTTCTTTAAATGTAATCAATGTCTCTAACTTTGAATCTTACATTTATTTCATTATTTAAAATTGTTCCTTTAACCTTTGGGATAAAAGTATGATCTTTATCTCTTTTTTTTTCTGATCTTTATTTTCATACTGGAAAATAGCAATAAATTTAGTTTTTTTTTTAAAGGAATTATTTTTAATGCATAAGTATTGTTATCATCATACGCACATTGCATTGTATAATTTTAATTGGAAATTAGAACAATATTTTTTAAGTTGGGAAATTTTTAAAATCTCCCCCCCCCCCTAAAAAAAATCTGTAGCTACGCCTCTGTCTTTCAGTTTGGGATTTCGCTGTGATGAAACCTTATTAGTTTCACTTCCCTGTCTGTTCATCACAGAGTTCACTCAGAGATTTTATTCAGGTTAGAGTTGAATTTTTGCTTACTAACAGCAGAATATATCCGATCACACGTCAAATCATAAGATTTTGAAAAACTCTTTAGTTAAATTAATTCGACCATTTTCACTACATCTAATTTCTAAATATACTTTTAATTTCTGTGTTTATTTCATGCAACATCCCAACTGTAAAGTATTGTTTTTTAAGTCCAAAGGCTTTATGTCGAATGGAAATTGAAGATTTTTAAAATATAAAGTTGTAGTTATTTTCGCGGAATTTCCTATTAAATACAAAGTTAGACAATATTGCATATTCTCGCACCCTCGCACAAAAATAATAATAATAAATAAAATAAACTCAAAGTAACTCGCGATTGCTTTTTAATCAGTTATTTCTAAATAATCTATTACAGCATAGTGGTTTAGTGGTCAGAGCATCTGACTGTCAAGCTGCAAGTTGAGAATACACCAGCCTATTGGTCAAGTTTCACTCAACCTTTCATCCAATTGAGGTTGATAAAATAAGTACCAAATTTGTTCGTGGGACCAACATCAGGCAGGCTACATGTCCGGGATATATGCTGTATAGCACCTCGGGCCCAGAGTGAAGAATATAGGGACGGGCACTAAATTCCCAGACGATACTTCATGAATACTTTAGAAACAAAATTAAGTTCCAATTTTAGATTAAAATAACAAATTATCATTTTCATAATGATTACATACTAATATATTGAATTGTAAAACAGATCGAAAGACGGAAATTGAAGGGTTTTTTTTATTTTATAAGGGTTTTAAAATTTTATTTTAAATTGGAATTAATTAAAATAAATTTTATATCTTTTTCCTATGTTAAAAAAGCATCGTATTTTTAAAAATTCAAAAGTTCATCTTAATTATTTTTTTTCAAAGTACATTGGAAAGTTTTAAAAGAAGATCGAATATGATCAGGTAAACAAACGATTCAAACACATTTTACAAACCTTTATTACCAACTATATATCAAAATTACATCAGATCTTTATTCTTGTATGAAATACAATCAGAATTTAGAAGATCTTGAAACTAAGTAATTTAATAACAACAAGGAATGATATCGTAATCAAATAAAAAGTATTTTCTTTATACAGAATCCTGATTTGGAAAGCACAATTTTAAAATACATTTAGCAAGTTTATTTACACTTTCAAACCTCACCAGAACTGTTTTTACCTTTTAAAATAATAATCACTGTATCAAATCTTTAAATATTTTTATTTCCAATATTATTTTCTATAGTACCCCTTAAATAACAGTTATTTTCAGCTGAAAAGTTTATAAGAAAGACAGTTTAAACAAGTTCGTTGGCAATTACAAGAATACTAGTTGGTAAACTGGCTTTTCTTCCCAGCTACGAGATAACTCGTTATTGATATCCTTATCTAATTCGCCGATTACGAGTATTGCCATACAAAAAAGGAGCATTGATTAGCTGTTTGCCACACAGAAAGAAACTATACATTACACTTGTCGTACTGAAATGGATCATTTGTTTCTCGAAACCTAAACCCATTAACTAATAGTAACAGAAATAGTCACTTTGGCATCAGTAATCAGATGCTCTACCTCAGCTTTAGCAACGACGTGTTAAATAAAATAACTTCATTGTGAGAAATTATTTTTAAAAAGTCTTTTGACTCAAATATTCTCAATCATAAGGCTAATTTTACAGACTTATAAATCTATATTGTGTCAAAAAAGAGAGAATTGCAAATTTTTTTTACATAATATAAAGATAAAGACGAATATATATACAATATGGTTTGCCGAAAAAGATTTTGAAGATACTCACTTGCTGATTTATTAGTTTAAATTAAAAAATTTTTGATTGGTCATCGTTTCACTTTAATTTCTCTAATATTTTAAATATAATATTATTTTAATACTACAATTTGCTAATTAGATTTTTCTAAATACAAGAAGTATAAAAATTAGTCAATCGCAATTAACAAATTATGGGAGCAAAAACAAAAGATTATTCTTTTGTGATTTTTTTTGGGTGTGTCACATAAATTAGCTCCATAGTATAGATTAAGCAAAACTTCCTTAAAACACTTTTCTTAGAGCAATTCATGTTACATATTTCGCACATTTCGAACTATTTCTCTCTGGTATGTATTAAAAGATGTCTGCTTAAATTACACTTGTGAGAGAATTTTTTGTCGCATAGCTCACACACAAGTTTTCTCACCACTATGAATTGACAGATGTGTGTTTAAATTGCACTTTCGAGAGAATTTCTTGTTACATATATCACACACAAACGCTTTCTCACCAGTATGAATTAACAGATGCGTGCTTAAACTACTCTTTTGAGAAAATTTCTTGTTGCATATTTCACATACAAAAGGTTTTTCACCAGTATGAATTAACAGATGCTTGCTTAAACTACGCTTATGAGAGAATTTCTTGTTGCATATTTCACAGACAAAAGGCTTTTCACCAGTATGTATTAAGAGGTGTGCGTTTAAATTACACTTAAGAGAGAATTTCTTGTTGCATATCTCACAGACAAAAAGTTTCTCACCAGTATGGATTAAGAGATGTTGGCTTAAATGAGACTTCTGAGAAAATTTCTTGTTGCATATTTTACAAATAAAAGACTTTTCATCTGTATGAATTAACATATGTTTGTTTAAGTCACTCTTTCGTGAGCATTTCTTGTTGCATATCTCACATTCAAAAGGTTTTCCACCAGTATGAATTAACAGATGCGCGCTTAAACTATTCTTTTGAAAAAATTTCTTGTCGCATATTTCACATACAAAAGGTTTTTCACCAGTATGAATTAACAAATGTGTGCTTAAACTACTGTTTCGAGAAAATTTCCTGTTGCATATTTCACATACAAAAGGTTTTTCACCAGTATGTATTAAGAGGTGTGCGTTTAAATTGCACTTAAGAGAGAATTTCTTGTTGCATATATCACAGACAAAAAGTTTCTCACCAGTATGGATTAAGAGATGTTGGCTTAAATGAGACTTCTGAGAGAATTTCTTGTTGCATGTCTCACAAACAAATGGTTTCTCACCTGTATGAATTAACAGATGTGAGCTTAGAGAATCTTTTCTCGAAAATCCTTTGCTGCAGACCACACACACAAACAGTTGTCCTTGCTGTGAGTTAAAACCTACTTTTCCGAAATTTTCTTGTAAAGAAATACTTTGCTGCATATTTCACACTTTAAAGTTAATTTTAAGTGATGTGATGTTCACCTACATTCATACTTCTTTGCACCTGCAATAAATATAAGTAACACAATCTATCACCTTTTAAGATTTATCAAAAATAATTTTACAAAAAATAAACGCATTATGAAATGTTAAATTATTACAGAAAAATTGAAATAGTTTCTCAAACACATGATGCTCGCAGAACCAATGATGTGTCAGATTATTTTTCTAATAGCATTAAGATTTAACCTATAACCAAATTTAAAATAAATTAAAGAAATAATTGTTATCATACAGTAAAAAACTTATCATAAAGAAAATATTATTAACAAAAATTAAAAACAAATGTTATAAATGAAGAATAAATTAAATATTTATGAATAAAGCACTTATAAATAAAAATATTTTTTAAACATAAAAATAAAAAATAAAACAAACTTACGGAGAAAAATTTGTAATTCATACCGTCTATGAAAGCAATTCTACATTCTATAAGCAATGGAAATAAAAGAATTTATTTTTACGACAAGGAGAATTATAATATTTAGAAGCATTCAGTGGAAGTTCTTCCAGATTTAAGAATTTTGTAAACAAACATAAATGATTATTACGGAAAACATTTTGCAAATGCAATTTACATTGTTTTGCAAAAATTTGACCATGTTCAATGCCGAATAGAAAAATTGTAAATAAAACAAAATACTTTTTTTATAAGTTATAAAATACAGCTTTGGAATGCATTTATAGATTTGTCTATGCAAATTGGATTATAAAATGTGTGAAAATTATCATTAAGTAGATTTAAGTAAGAGCATCTTATAGTACAGGAATAAATGCAGAACTTCAGATTGGAAAGAAAAAAGAAATATTTTACTCAGAAACAAATCAATTAAGCAAACGATCAGTATGTTTAATAAAAAGTATCAAAAGAATAAAATGAAACATTAATGATGTTGCAGTCTTGTCTGTTTAGAAACAGCGTAGAAATTCCTTTTTAGGAGCAAAATTGTAGAATTTTATATGAAATTTCAGAAACAGGTTTAAAATAAATGATAGTGACTTTATATACTGGGTGTATAATTCTTCAAACTGCATTATATACCTAGTAATTTAAGACACTGTGATAATACAATACATGTTGGCCTATAAAATTTAACATTAAAGTTGTTGCAGTTATGTCTGTTTAGAAGCAGCATAAAAATACCTTTTTAGGAGCAAGATTGTATAATTTTATATGAAAGCATAGAAACAGATTTCGAATAAATATTAGTAACTTTATATGCTGGGTATATAATACTTCAAACTGTGTTATATACCTAGTTATTTAAGACACTGTAATACTACAATACAAGATGGACTCAAATATCTTATGTTAAAATTTGCTTATACCTTCAGCTCGTCCGTAAAATTGTGACGTTTTCATAGCTAGATCCTTTGAAATAAAAACTACCATTATACACATTATTCAATGAAATATTATTTTATTAATCAAAGTGGGTACGAAAAAGAAAATTAGATTAATTTATTAGTACATAACTGCTTACTGGATTACTGCTAACATTTCTTTCATAAATAATAAATATGTTTGTACTGTACAGTGAAATAAAAAGTCTTTTTGGCTAGTATCGGGAGGAAGAGATAGCGTAGCTTTCATATTTCTTGGTTTCAAAATGTTGAAAGTTTTACTTGAAACTAATTTTACTCAAATTTTAAGAAGTTAAAATGTGACGAATCCGATAAAATATCATTCGTAAATACTGAATTTGAATGAGAAATGTATCATATTAGTAAGCTATAGCCAAGTTAGCATCATATATGGATAGTTTTTTAGTTGGCAAATTTGATGATATTTCGCCAAGTGTCGTCAAGCTTAGCAAAAATTTGAAACTAACAGATATTAATAATATTTAAGCATTGTGAGGCAATGCATGGTGCAAATGGCCACTATTTTAGAACAAAATGATGGATGAAGCTGGACAACAAACTCGGTCGAGACATTGGTACATACTATACATACAATCAATCTAATCCAAATCAATTTATAAATACGAGATTTACAGCATGACAAAATTCAGATTATTTTGTAATGTCAGGAACCTTAGAAATTCAAACTGCTATATCTCAGCCATATTTAAGTTAAGGATAAAACAAAATATGTTTCAGAATCTTTGTATTAAGCTAAAAATCCCAAGAAAAAAAATATTTTTCAGTTCTTAATTTATTTACACGATTTTTTAAACAAAAATTCAAATGGCCGCCATTTTAAAGCAAGTTGTATGTATGTATATGTCAACATTTTTATGTAGAATGGTTTTAGGTTTTGGGGATCATGATCAATAAACACATACCCATTTTTTCCTGAAAGTGCTTATCATTGATGGCTGCAATAGGTAGGTTTTTATTTTTTGCAATGAAAGCTACGTAAAATAATAAATACAGTAGACACCCTCAAATTCACAAAGCTTGGGATCAGAGGTTGTGCGAATTTTATAATTTTGCGGATTTCTGGTAATTGCTTTGTTTATATTTTTTTTAAAGTAATTGTCTGAGCGAAGCGAAGTCTTATACTCAGAGTACGTAACGATATTAAAAGTCAAAAAATTTCTTTCGTCAAGCAAATCTCAAAAAGTACTTGTCGGATATTGATTCTGTTTGTACCATTAGATACCTATGGAGGTAATCTGGTGAATGCACCACCTACGAAAAATTAGTTTCAAATAGTTTAAAAGTTATATTGAAAAAACTGATAAAAAAGCACAATTTATTTGCATACGTCACAGAAATTTGGTGTGCGTCATTTTTCACCGGCTGGATATTTTCATAGACAGCTGAACCAGAACACATGGAGTAAATAGTAATTGTCTGAGCGAAGCGAAGTCTTATACACATAGTACGTAACGATATTAAAAGTAAAAAATATTCTTCCGTCAAGATAATCTCAAAAAATACTTGACGGATTTCGATTCTGGTTGTACCAGAAGGTACCTATGAAGGTAACCTACTGAATGCACTTACTACGAAAAATAAGTTCAAAATAGTTTTAAAATTATATTTAAGAAACTGATAAAAACACACAATTTGGCTATATACATCACGAAAATTTAATGTGCGTCATTTTCACGAACTGGATGTTTTAATTAGATTTCCAAATTGAAGCACATGGAACACAGAAAAAATACAAACAATTTTCATTTAAGCAATAAAACATATTAAAACTAAAAAGAAAATAAATTTTTTTTCCGTTAATTGAAAATAAAGAGGCCATAATTCTTAGATGCCATACTTTTTATAATTGCGTTTTATAATCGGCATTAGCATCTTTTATATTTCGCGCGTGCAAATTGGAAACAATTCTTTCGTGTTTAAATAAAATCCGAGTTTATGTTGGATTAAAAGCGTTTTAACCTCTTGAGGGGAGCCATTTGCAGTCTGCAAACGGTTATTTTTAATACTTAAATTGCCAACTGGTACCAGCAATTTTTTAGTACAATTTTGATCTCATAATATACGTGACGAAACGGTTTAGATTATTTTCAATTAAATTTATTCGTAAATACCGGTGGTCGTAAATTATTCGTAAATTCGTAAATTATTCGTAAATATATTAATTATTTGATCACTTTTGAAGCAGAAATGCCTTACCCCTGAAAGGTTTAAGCAGTGTATCGTGTTTAATGCGATTGAATGAGACATTCCCGATCATCCATTACTGGCATTTAATCTTATAGTTTAGCGATATTTTTTTGGCTGTCAGTATAATCAAGTAGTACCAAAAAAAGAAACAATAGTTGAAGCAATAAATAAAAGTTATAAATAATAAACATAATGAAAAATATACATAAAATAATAAAACGAAAATATTAACACTTACAGCAATATATAAAATCAAAGTTTTCACCAATTTGGTGATAGAAAAAATCGCGCCAACTTGGTACGTATATGACATCTACGCCATATTTATGTGTAAAAATAAGTATAAACGTTCATCAGTTATGAAATCTAGCTTTCAGAAGCCCAAATTGGACCAAGATTTATAAAAATGCCGAAGTGAAGATATTAAAGGAAAAGTACCATGAAAACGGGACGGAAATATATACGTATTTGGGGTACTACTTGGTTATGTCGTCGACCAAAAAAAAATAACGCCAAATTATAAGATTAAATTTCAACAATAGATGACCTTGAATGCACCATGCAATGAAATTAAACAAGATATACGTGTTTAAAACATCATAAAGTGATTTTTATTTCAACTTTTTATGAATGTTTTACTAATTTAATTGTTCTTCTGTTGTTTAAACTAAAAATTTAGTCAACATGTATAAGTTGGCTATTAGTTTGGCGATTTGTATCATTTCGCGAAATTGGTCGCCGGGATAACTAAGTAGTACCGTATTTAGTTTGGCGCAAATTTGGCAAAAATCCTTTTTTAATTATTTTCTATTATATTTAAAAGGAAGTAACAATAAATAAAAACACGATTAAATACAGATTACTTTAATATAGGAAAAAAACAATTGCCGGGTTACCATGTCATGCAAAATAACGATAGTTCTATGCCAATTATGTGGAAGAGTTCCAAATCCTGTTCTGGCATTTTTGGTGAAATTTTATTTATTTTATTTTATTTTATATTATTTATTTTATTTTATTTTATTTGCATTAAATGAATCGGTTCCTTTTTTTTTATTTTTCAACAAAGTTGAAAGGTGTTTATGCATTCGATTTGTCTGTCCACACTCTAACATCCGTAAATATACTCGGATTATAGTATGCAATAGGTAAACCTTATTTAGGGTTCCCTAGGCATGTTTGGTATTATATATGAAGTATGTGAGATTAATAGTTTATTTACAGGGACACCCAAAAGTTTTCCATTACATTATGGTCTATAAGAAAAAGCGATTACAGAGTATTTTTATGAAACTACACTATTGCAAAGTATTGAAACTTATATAAATTTTATTACGATTACGTTTGAACAAGACATTCATATAATTTTTAATCCTTTTACAGGAACACTCAAAAGAAATCGGTTACAATACTGTCTTTGAGCAATAATTGCTGATCATGTGTTTTCAATTTCGACATGTGCTTTGAAATTTAACTGTTTTTTAGGTGCATTCGTAATTATATAAATACGTAGTACCTATAGCCGTCGTCTGAACCGTCCGTATCTCTGTCCGCATAGAACAGAACGAAAACTATCGAACCGAATCGTTTTAAATTTTAAATATATATTTGTTTCTGAATTTTGTTGAGTTATTTTAAATTTTAGTTAAATTGGATAAATAGTTCGAATACAGAGACAGTCAAAAATATTCTGTTACATTATGGCTGGTGGGATGAAATAATTCCAAGAACATTTTAATGATGTTAGGCGCACATCGAAACCTAATGAAATTGATACGCATTTATGAGGAGCACTAGAATATATATTTTGTAGATCATGCCGCGCAAAGAATATTTATTATTCATTTGCAGGGCACCACAAAAGCATTAAATAACAAAAAGGTACGGGGGAAGGGACATTAATTTCTGAGGATTTTATCATTTTCTCAATTGTCACTGGCAAGCTTTTTAAATAATTACTTTTTGGGGTAAAACTCGAGTTCATGTTGGCATATTTGAGCAAGCATGTCTAGCGTAAATGTATGCGTAGATTTATAAGTCATTTGTGGTGACATTTTTACAGCTCAAAGCTTATGGAGATGAGATATTCAGATCTCGTTCGTACCTTATACTATAGGCATTGCATATTCCTTTTATTTAATGTATGCTACAGTGAAATACTGCTTAACTTCATGAGAACAAGTTTGAAAGGAAAGAAAAACAGTGTATGTAGTGGCTAGCAGCACAATCCATTTAAATCCGATTGAGTATATCTGGAACACACTCGAACGACGTGATGCATTTCTTTGTTGGCGTTTTCGGGATTTTTATGTATCATTTTTTAAATAGAGAATTCCCTAAATTCCCTAAAATCGTATCCATAGAAAACAGATGTAGATATTATATTATCAACTATTCTGTATTAACTATCTACACACCATGTAAACTAATTCTCATTCTACTTCATTAATTTCATCTCTTCATCATCAATTCAATTTATTTCAATTTCAACTCAATTTCATCTTCATTAATTAACTTCATCTCTTCATTCATTTCATCATGATTTATGCAATTTTTTGTACTGTTTATATTTTTTATGTCATTTCAAAGAGTTCAAATTCCGATTCAAGATATTTTAGTGTTTTGACATTTAAATTTGTGGCACTATATAATCAATTAAAAATAACGATACTTCTAGATTATCCCGTCGACCAATTTCGCCAAATTATACAAATCATCAAACTAATAGCCAAATTATACACGTTGATATAATTTTTATTTTAAATAACGAAAAACAAAAAATTACAAGACTGTTAGTAAAAGTATTAATAAAAAGTCAAAATAAAAATCACTTAATGACATTTTAAACACGTGAATCGCATTTAATGTTATTGAATGTGACATTCACGATCATCCATTATTGGCATTTAATCTTATAGTTTGGCGATAATTTTTTGGTCCACTGGATAACCTAGAAGTACCAAAATAACATATCATTTTTTATTAACTTTTTGGAAAATATTTGGTAGAGAATTGGGAAATCTGAAGTATATCAGAATGTTTTTTCCACGATCACCAAAAAAAATATTAAAAACTAACAAAAAATTAATAATTCAATAACAAATTGTGGTACAGGTTTCAAAGAAGTTGCATTTAAAGGTATTTTTTTTATATGACAGTGTGCAATGTTTAGAAATTTGAAAATTTACAGTACCGAAAATTGTTAAACTGAAATTTCATTTAATATTTGTTTATGATTGGCTCAGGAATATTAATGTGTATCTAAATGTCCAGGTATATTAATATAACTCTGTTATTACGTAAGCTACATTTTGATAATTTAAAAAATGTTATTATTGGTTTTTTAAATATAGAAATCATTTATAAGCCTAAAGTTATAACCTTTGAAAATATTATTTTCCAAATAGTCGTTGTAATTTCTAAAATTATATATTTTTTAATGTGGTATTTTTTCGTTTATACTTTTTGCAAATTATTGTTAAATATATGTTCTCAGCAATATCGCTCAGACTAATCCCTCTGAGGGAAATCCTAGTTTAAATTTAACTAATAATGAAATCAAAAGTATAATGAATGCTTACAATATACTAAAATAATTAATAAACTAAAATAATACAAATTTAAATAATTTTAAAATAATTAAAATACTAAAAGCAAAGGTCAAGTTAATAATCAATAATGTACAATTAAATATTCATTAAAAAGATTAAATGTGTTTTCCCTAAATTATTTAATGAAATGCACCTCATAAAGGTACATTACTAATTCACATCAGGATAATAAAATAACAAAGCTTTAGTTCAGATTTAGCCAGACTTAATAACTAAAAAAGCTTGATTAATACATAAATATGTTTGGTAATATTGTGATTAACAATAATATCAGCAATATCTTGATTTTTTCAGAAATAAATTATTCTTTCTTCATGAAAATCATGAATTCAATAAAATTAACAGAAATTACAAATTAAAAAATGTATGGAAATGATATAAAACTAAAAAAGTCAAACTCTGCTCCTACATCAGAACTGAATGTTTCATTGTTTATATCCGTAAATTACACAGGCCTACAAAAAAAATTTTTTTTTGGTGCCTGAGATTTTACAACTGATTTTGAATATTTTGGGACGCTGATTCCAAATATGCAATCAGTTTTTCTCTATCAGCTCTACTTTTTTAGATATGCAAAGCGAACTAAAGATTTTTTAGAACTAAAGTGACCTTGAACATTTAAACTGACCTTATGATACATAGCCCTGTAACGACCCTCAATGCGATTAGAAGGACGTTGAAATACCACAAGATCTTGAAAAAAAAATGTGCAAGAAAATCTGTGGATCTGCGCATGCTTATGATTTCGCACCGCTCATCCATAAAGCCAAATGTAAAAGCCTCCAAGAGATAAGGTTAGTTTCAGAGTTTGCTCCATGGAAACAAAACTGGCTTTCTTTGACTTTCTAAAGTTTTTGAACTTCCATGATATTTGTGTTTAAGGTAGAATTCGTATCAATATAACGTAAAACTCGTAGTGTTGTAGATTGTTGTGTTTGCGTTGTAGAATGGAATTTAAATGAGTTCAAGTAGAAAAAGTTGTATAAATCATCCAGATAAGTTTTGCGACATATGCGGAGAATAAAAGTTGAAAGAACACAGAAAATATGTTACTGACTTTGTAAAGAGAGCTTATCTTGGATACTTTGGGGTTAGACTTGGTGATCAGGATAAAATCTGCGCACCGCAGCAGGTCTATAAAACTTGTACAGAACATTTATGACATGCAGCAAGCGCCACCTGCATCTCAAATTGGGTAACTCTTTGGGGGCGGATATAATTTACGACTTTGGGAAATCTCCCCTCTTTTTAGCGGGGTGATCAAACAGTCAGCTGACTGGTACATGGATGACAGTTTTGGCACGTTATCTCCCATTTCACCAGTTCTCACAAAACCAAAATATTGATTCCTGAAGGCATTTTAAATGCATAGGAAAAGAAGAGGGAAAAAAACAGGTCAAACAAATAACGATAGCAAAAATGAAGTTCCTGAAGAGTTAAAAATGGACAGATCGTCTAATTAATTATCTAGAAATTGTATAAATTGTTCATCGATTTTTTTTTTTCAAAATTTGTTTTTTAGTAGCAAAATTTATGTAAAAACTCCAGTATGTTGTACATGTGTAGTTTTAAAATCTTAATTATTAAAATTGTAAACTATTATAATATTATAATAAATAATTTTATTTTTTACTGCTTTTACACAATTAATTATTAATAGAGTTTAAAAAAAATTACCTATTCAGAAAATTGTATAACGAATGTAAATTGCATTAGGAATTCAAACTAGCATCAGAAAATAACTGAAATTGGAAAGGAAAAAATATCAAGAAATCCATACACTATAATTAGTATAATCATTAACATTTATCATTTTACCTTCTCAGAGTGGTTACAAAAAAGCTATATTTGTAATATTCTTCTTTTACCATTTTTCACATATTTATCATTAGATTTCGAAATGCATTCAAAACCAACAAACTGAAAAGTTCGTTATATTGTATATATGTAGCTTAAAAATAGCACTTCTTTAAATTAGTAGAATATTATAATGCATGTCATTTTATTACGTATATCATTTTTACAGAATTATTAATAATGCTTGTTCTTATTCAGAAACTACATAATCGAAAAGTTTTTTTTCCACTTTTCAGTAAAAGCATAAAATCGTTCAGTAAACTATGTCAAACTTGGCGATATGAACCGAATTACCGGAAGCAACAGCGCAGGAGAGGGAAAAACAGCCTGGGACACATGAATTAGAAAACATGTACTTTATTTATTTTGGCTAGTTACGCTTTTCACCAGGGTCGTACTGGCCCACCGGGAAACAAGGCAAATGCCCGGTACGCCCCTCGTCACTTTTTTTTTTTTTTAAGCATTTTAAGTTGTGCATTCTCAAAGGCATAAAATTTCAAATATTTTCATTTGGCAAATTAAAAGTAATGACGTATTTAGCATATCTTCTGTCAAACATTTAGTGCATAGGTTGTAGTTTTATATTTATTCCACTTTTTGTGGAAATACAAACGACGGAGAAAAGAACTGGAATGCCAATTTAAAAGAAGAGATTTCCATTGTAATTGGTATTGGTCCCATTGCCAGAGGCGCCTATGTTCAGATTTTCTTTTAGCGCGTTTGTAAAAATAACTATATAAAACTAATATCGTGCTTTTGTGATAATGGCGCCCTTGTTCAGATTTTTTTAAAGCGGCTTTTTAAAAAATAACTTTAGAAAAAAATTCGTGTTTATGGAATCGTGGCGCCTTTAGTCAGATTTTTTTTTAGCGCCTCTTGTAAAAATAACTTTCAAAAAACTAATATCGTGTTTTGGGAAACATGGCGCCCTTGGTCAGACTTTATCAACACCTCTGTTAAAAAAAAAAAAAGAAAAAAAAAACTAATATTATGTTTTATGTAATCATGGCGTCCTTCTTTAGATCTTTTTCAGCGCCTCTTAAAAAGAACTTATAAAAAACTCTGCTGTTGCCTTCAACCAGGAGTGCAGAAAATGTTTTTACTCTCCACATTTCCCTCAATCCTTATGAAAATTTCCCCAAAATTTTATGTTTTAGAATTCTACATCCGTTTAGATATAGACTTTTTTTTCTAAAAATTTCTCAACTTATACACAAGTAATATACACAATACGTATTATTCCTAGATTGATTTTGTGAAAGTTCGCTAAGCAGATAGATCTAATTATTTGTCAGGAAAAAAAATTATCTCAGAGAAATATGTAATTCTTTATTAAAATTCTGTGTTTTTCTGCAAAATTTCCCCAGATGGCTAAAGTTTCCCCCGATCGGCGATCCTAGATCGCCGGATCGGACATAATCTGCACCCCTGCCTTCAACTATTTGTGAATAGCCGGCTTAGTAGAATGCAAGTTTCCGTCGCTGCACGAGTCACCAATAGACAAAAAAAAAAAAAAAAAAGAAAAAAAAAATATTACGAAAAATCGGGAAAATTACTCAAAAATCGCTATCGCAGCGCCCCTTTCCTGAGGATTATTTTTAAATTAAAGAAGGATCTGCTGGCCATACCCATAAACACGCAGGGAAATTTTTAGCTCAATTCTATGCATAGTTTCATGCTTTTTTTCGATGGTACAATAATAATAAAAAGAATATTGTCTAGTTAAACTGATGGCATTGAGCTCACACGCAACGCATACTAATTGTACATTACAGCCTTATATTTTCAAGGGTTAATTCCGTTCGAAAAAAAAAATAAGAAGGGGAAACAGCTCTTCCATTTCCCCTTTTTTATACTTAATCATTGAACCTCCTAAACTATCAAGGACATGCTTTATCATATAAAAAAATCTATATCCAAAATTCAGAGCAAATCGGATAATTCTTAATAAAAATCCATTTAGCATTTATATAATTTAAGGGGAGTTATCCCCCTCTTTTATACTTAACCATTAAACTTCCAAAACTATTCAGAGATTTGAACGAAATCTGACAATTCTACTTGAAAAACCCATTTATATAAATTAAAGGGAGGGGCATTAGAACCCCCGTTCCTCCTTTTTATACTTATTCAATGAACCCCTAATATCAGTCACGGAATTGCCTCATCAGAATGATCCTATATCTAAATTTTGAACGAAAATTTAATTTAGCATGAAAAACCCATTTATATCTATTAAGGGGAAGGGCATGAGCCCCCCGTTCTCTTATACATATCGAAAGAACTCCAAAAACTAATCAGGGAAGCACCTTGTCAGGATGTACCTATATACAAAATTTCATGTGGATCGGATATTTTTATCATGGGTTATCGCGTTACGCACGTACATACAGAACGGGCGGGCACATAAGTTCTCAGGCTATGATAGCCTGTGAGCTAAAAATGGCACAGACTCGCAACACCCAATTCCGGCGAAATATTACTAAATTGAAGGAGAACTTGTTTGCCATAGCCAAAAACATGCACAAAATATTTGGTTTGATTCTATGCATAACTTCACACTTTATGATAGTATTATAGCGACGCACGGACAGATACACATTTTGTATAAGCATGTCTTTTGGAATCTCTGACCCCAAAAACGTGTAAATCCGTAGAAAAACAAAAAAAATTTGATTACAATACTTTCTTCTATCTGCAATAGAAAAAAATATAAATAAATGGGTGCGAGGGGAGGCTAATATTATTTATATTTTCTGAGGAAATTTTGGTCAGTGTTAAAAAGTTAATACATCTAAATATCCGAAATTAAATCAACAATTATTAAAAGGAGGCTTCTTAGTTCTATTAAATAAATTTTGTTTAAAAATATATATAATCATATCAATTCAAGATTCGTTTGCTGAAAAAAGGCCAAAGTGTGCATATTGCTGAAGGTAATCGCCTCTTCCCAGAAACAGTAGACTCGTTTGGACATATTTTCATTTAAAAACATAAAATCATTCAATACCATTTTTAAATAAAATTAACATCTTTAATTTGATTTTTTAAAAAGTCTTTTAAATAAATCTGAATATTTTAGAGTTCATATCATATATTTATGTTAAATCGATATTGCTTTCCTTCGATAACACAACCCTTATATGTTTATTTATGAAAATTTGCTGGATTAATAATGTAATTTATCGCATCCATGGTATTTTTTTTTTTTTATGACAAACAGTGTTAATGTTAAAACGTCATAAAACATTACGCAAGCAAGGGGGGGGGGCGTAGCATTTGCTTATTTTTCCTTAGAAGAGGAAGCGAGATATACAAAATGTCTAAAAATATGCTTGCGTAATATTTGAACGTTCCCATGAATAAATTTGAACATTTTTATTCAGGGTTGGCATGATTTAAATCAACTGATTTAAATCTAGATTTAAATCAACTGATTTAAAAAAAATCATTTGATTTAAATCAATTTTTTGTAATTTCACATGAATGGACATATCAAAGGAAAATTTGAGTAAAAAGTTAGAAAATGTATTAGATAACGATAGAATTACAAAATTTAAAGCAAGATATGAACAAACTATTAATGGCTGTCATTTTGCTGGAGTTTTATTAAGGTTCTTTCTTTTAAATCAAAATGAAATGAAACTTAATGTAAGGAAAATAGTGAAGATTTGGCATTCATTAAAGAAGATTGTCTAAATCTTCTCCCCACTGTAGTACATTTTCAAGCAAAAAACGGCCCATTCCAAAAATTACCATTGCTTGAGAAAAAAGTTTCTGATATTATGACAGATTATGATTAGCGGAAATCCTTTTATGTAATGGGAGGTAAAGAGAGAATAAGCGAAATTGAAATTGAATTTATTTACCAAATAACAACAACCATGGCTTCATCTACTGGAGTAAAAAGACAATTTTCTTCTTTTGGAGTAGTTCATTCAAACCTTCATAATAAATTAGGAGTAGACAAAGCTTCTAAATTAGTGTTTTTGTTCAAACAATTAAATCCCTGATTTTTTCCTATTTGCTTAAGAAATATAGAATTAATTGTGATTTTTATCCCTTAATAAAATAGCTTGCATTAAATGAATACAGTAGATTTCCTCAAATCCGCACAGCTTGGGAACAGAGGTTGTGTGGATTTCAGAATTTTGTGGATTTCTGGTCATCGGTTTGTTTACATTTTTAAACAGTAATTTGATTGTAATTAATAATGCAACTGAAGTTAATGAATGCTTATAATATAGTAAAACATTAAAACAATTATGTAAGTTAATAAACTATAATAATAAAAATTTAGATAATTAAAAATGATTAAAATATTGAAAGCAACAAAGATGAAGTAAATAATCAATAATGTATAAATAAATATTTATTATAAAGATGAGATGCATTTTTTCCTAAATTATTCAACGAACTTGCCCCATAAAGGTGCACTACTAATTCACATCAATATCATAAAATATAGAAGTTTTATTTCAGGTTTAACCAAACTCAACAATAAAAAAAGGTTGATGAATGTATAAATGCATTTTGCAAAAAGATTGTGATCACCACTGATATTAGCAATACCTTGAATTTTTTTCAGAAATAAATTTATTCTTCCGTTATGAAAAAGCATGAATTTAGCAATATTAATGAAAGTTACAGATTAAAATATACATAGAATCGATATAAAAATAAAAAAGTCAAATTTTGTCCCTATACCTGACCTGAGAGCTTCATTGTTTACATCTGTAAATTATGTGCGGATTTTAGAGAATTGTGGATATTAGGGCAGCGGATTTGAGGGAGTCTACTGTATTTAATTTGTTTTTTAAATTTTGCCAGTTTCTATACATTTACAACATATTTAAATTTATTTCTTATTTGTTATTTAGTATGCACAATTCAATTACAAAATAATAGAATGGGTTTAGATTAAACACTAGATGTTTAATTTTTAGTACCAATCAGTAACTAGAATATAATGTTTTCTTAACTATATAATTATTTCTTATATTATTTTTATAAATTATAAATATTATTTATTCTTTTTTAGTTATTTATTATAAAAAACTGCTTCATGTATTGTAAAAACATAAAAACACAGTAATTAAATATAGGATTCTAAAAAAATCAAATAAATCTGATTTAAATAAAAAAATCTGATTTTAATCAAATAAATCCGATTTTTTTATTTTTTTAAAAAAAATCATGATTTTTTTCCAACCCTGTTTTTAATAAAAGATTTTTTTAAAAAAATCAATATTTTGTTTTTCATATTTTTCCTTTAAATTCTTTTTTTGCATACTGAAAATTGTTATTCTGAAACTGAAGTTGATTTTATTAGCAATGGAAACAAATAACATAATTCGTGATTTAATTTTTTTTTTAATTTATCTTCCTGATAAGCTATGTATTAAACTACATTAAATTAATTAAAAAATGTAAACAATAAAATATCAACAACACAGTTATTAGAATAATATATCCAAAAATAAACGGATTGCAAATACATAATTTTTTTTAACAGATATGGAAAAAACTACTTTATTTATAATGAAAAAAACAAAACAATAGTATAATACAGAATTATAAAGAATATTTATAAAGCTAATAAAAGAATGTCATTTCATTCTTATCTGTTTTTTCAATAAGATAAATATTGCCCTCTTTTGCATATTTTAGCTGATAAATACAGGCGTCCTCCTTTTCCATAGCGACCCATAGTAAAATCTTCAGCAAATCTTTCTTGAAATAAAGCAAACAAGCAAAACAGAAAATGTTCGCTTGCTTTCACTTCACCTCGAATGAGAAGTCTCCCAAAGTTTACATTATTAGAAGGTTGTGTCAAAAGGAGAGGGTGTAATTTGACTCTTTATTGCAGTCACATGACACACGGTCAAAAGAGAGATAAAGTGAATAATAAAGGGGGATATCTTTGAATGACCTATTCAAAAGTACTATGCCAAGAATGAATTCTTTTGCAAAAATCTGGCGTCTTTCTACTTTTAGCAACCCTACACCCCCCGGTGCGAATCCTCTTACATCGGGAGCTAAACTAATATATTTGATAATGCTGACAGCTTGACAGTTTTGTAAAGGATTTTTGATGTAACTAATTTTAATTTAAGAATTACAACGTTTTAATTAGAATAAAATTGAAAAGTTGCTTAATTACGTAAAAGAAAACAAATCAAATTTTGCATGCATAAGCTCTAAATTTGTATATCTTTCTTCAATCCAAAGTTATAAACGAATAAAGACAACACATCTCACTTTTTGGGGTTTTTTGAAACTTTAACATGAATTTAAAAATACTTAAAACTGTTTTAAAAATATTTTAAGCTTATAATGATGTGAAGAGCTTTCGAATTTATATGCTGAAAAAAAGAAAATTCTGAAATTTTGATATTTGAATGAAAGAACAGTGATCTATTTTCTCCCATAGACTAACATGGGAATCGACAACGTAGCTTCTCTTCGAGTAAGTCCCTTATGATTTCGCACCGCTCATCCATAAAGCCAAATGTAAAAGCCTCCAAGAGATAAGGTTAGTTTCAGAGTTTGCTCCATGGAAACAAAACTGGCTTTCTTTGACTTTCTAAAGTTTTTGAACTTCCATGATATTTGTGTTTAAGGTAGAATTCGTATCAATATAACGTAAAACTCGTAGTGTTGTAGATTGTTGTGTTTGCGTTGTAGAATGGAATTTAAATGAGTTCAAGTAGAAGAAGTTGTATAAATCATCCAGATAAGTTTTGCGACATATGCGGAGAATAAAAGTTGAAAGAACACAGAAAATATGTTACTGACTTTGTAAAGAGAGCTTATCTTGGATACTTTGGGGTTAGACTTGGTGATCAGGATAAAATCGGCGCACCGCAGCAGGTCTATAAAACTTGTACAGAACATTTATGACAGTGAGCTGACGGAAAAGAGTAAGTCTCGAATTCGGCTTACCAATGGTTTGGAGAGAACTCCAAAACCATTTCTATGACTATTATTTCTACCTAGCACTGGAATACTATTTGAAATAATCGAAAAATTTGTAATGAGAAAACTTATCCTGATTGAGTGTCTTCAAGACCCCCACTTCCTCAATCAGAGGAACTACCGATCCCAACGTTTCATCAGCTATCAGAGCTTAGTGAGGATGAACAGTATCCTTCTGATGATATTTTAGATAGCTGTGAAGGTAACAGTGATTATGAGGATGTCATCAATGCCTAAATTTTTCAACCAGGTTGATTTAAATCATTTCAAAAGATATTTCAATGTTTTAAAAGAAGCTTCTGAATTACTGGTTGGTTTCAAGATTAAAAGACAAAAAATTATTAGAACAAAGAGCCAAACTTACATTTTATCACACAAGACAAAATTGTCTACTACCCTTCTTCTCTTAAAAAAACAATCTTATATTTTGTCATGAAGTTAGAGGACTATTAGAAAAATTGGTTATTCCTAAATATTTTTCAGATGATTGCCCTTGGACAGCAAAGAAGTTACACAAAATACTATTGTTTTTATATTTTTGGGATAGCAGGTATAAAACACACCACTAGATTAGAAAAGAGAGGCCTAAGAAAGAAAACATGGATGTTGGAGAAAGGAATGTCATTAATAACACTTTAGTTGGGCGAAAGAAAATCATACTTTCTGCACTGCTTATCAAGCATTGTCCTATGAAGCAGTTTGTGTAAATTTCCATAAAAACGGGTCATGATTTGCATATATAAGGTAAAAACACCCGTATTGAGTTATGAAGATATTGAAGCAGGAATATTTAACGGACAGCAAATAAGACAACTGATTAAGTATCCCGCTTTCGTAAATTCAACGAATGAGGTTGAATAAAAAGCCTGGACTTCTTTTGTGGCAGTTCACAAAAACATTCTGGGCAAATGCAAAGGAGAAATCTATGTAGAACTGGTAAATGAAAAGCATAATAGTCTTAAATCTTTTGGGTGTACTAGAAGCATTAAAGTGCACTATTTACATTGCAACTTAGAGCATTTTCTTGAAAATAAAGAAGGCACAAGTGATAAACATCCCGAAAGGTTTCACTTCAATACTAAGACTATGGAGGACCGCTACCAAAAAAGATGAGATATGCAAAGGGTTTCAGATTAGTTTGAGTTTAAAAAGACACTTTTCTAAAATATATTCCAGAATGCCATGGAAAAGAAGCTTCCGAAGCATTCAATGAGTATCAGTTTCATCAGTGACGTTTTTCTCTATTTTTGTGAGTAAAAATATTTGTATAATATAATTAAAAAATTATTATTTGAATATGTGTATATCATAATAATAAAAACTAACATTTGTGTATTATAAAAAATAAAAATCCTGTATTTCTTTTATTTTTACATACATTTTTTAAGACATGGATTTACCTTAAAATAATGAAACATATATTTCACAAAAAGTTGTTTATCTTAAAAAACTGAGCTGATAGAGAAAAACTAATGCCATATTTGAATTCAGGACATCAAATTCATATAAAACCAGCTAAAAATACCCCGGCACCAAAACAGCTGTTGACCAGTGTTATGTGCAGATTTTAGAAGTGCAGATTTGAGGGAGTCTACTGTATCATCCAAATTAAATTAATTTATCAACGAAATAATACTTTGCAAATCAATTTATTCAATTTAATGTAACCCCTGCAAAAACACTTTAGCACTGTTGCCATGTATTACTTATCTTTTATTTATAAAACACAACTGTGCTACATTATTAGACTTAAAATGAAACATGTGCATTGATTTGAATGGCATTACTGAAGATTTAATAACTTTAAAAGAAATCGAAAAAGTAATTGATAAAAAATATCGAAATAAAGTTTGTTTTTAAATTTTTTTATAACGTACATACATTTTCTAATTTATTTTCATATCTTCTCTTCTTACTCACGATTTGAAACTTATCTGAATTTTTATGAAAGAAAAGTTTTATAAAGGAGCTATTATACAGGGTGTATCTAAACTACTGGGCAAAACTTCAAGGTGTGATAGTACACATCAAGACAAATAATATTAAATGGGAAACTAAGGGTCCCAAACGTCTTCCGAGGGAGATAAGTGCCATCAAAGTTTAGGGTCCAAAATTTGAAATGATTATTATTTATAATCATTTCAAATTTTGGATCCTAAACTTTGATGGAGATTGGAAAAATTGGTCGATTCGTTTGCGATTTTCATGAAAACTATTATTTATGTTAGTATTTTCTTGAAAATAAGTTATAAAGATAAATTTTAAAAAATGCCGATAGAGGGCGCTTTAGACTTTGGAGTAACGAACAATTATTTTTTACCGTTATTTTTTGCATCTCATTAAATTTTTTTAGAAGTTTAGACATAAACTTAAATTTTGAGCTCAAAATCTGTGGTTAAATAGCATAAACTGAACTGTGTTCAATGGGAGTGGGTAGGTTCAAATTTCAAATGATCATAAAAAACAGAAAAATTGGTCAATTGATTTGCGGTTTTCACTAAAATTATTCTTTATGTCAGTATTGTCTTAAAAATAAATTATACAGATAAATTTCAAAAAATGTCGATAGAGGGCGCTTTAGACTTCGGAACAACGTACAACTATTTCTTACCGTTATTTTTTGCATCTCATTAATTTTTTTAAAAGCTTAGACATAAACTTAAATTTTGAGCAGAAAATCTGAATTGCTGAGACTGGTTAAGTAGCGCAAACTGAACTGTGTTCAATGGGGGTGGGGAGGTTAAAATTTCAAATGATTATAAAAAACGGAAAAATTGATCGATTCATTTGCGGTTTTCTCTAAAACCATTCTTTATGTCAGTACATCCTTGGAAATAAATTTTAAAGATAAATTTCAAAAAATTCCGTTAGAGGGCGCCTTAAACTTTAAAGTAACCAACAACTATTTTTAACCGTTATTTTTTTTATCTAAATAAATGTTTTAAAAGCTTAAACTTAATTTTTGAGCTCAAAATCTGTATCGTTGTGGGTAATTAAGTAGCGAAAAATTGAACTGTGTTCGTAGGGTGGGCAAGGTAACATTTCAACTCCTGAACACAGTTCAGTTTGCGCTTCTTAACCCCTCCCAACGATTCAGAATTTGAGCTCAAAATTTAAGTCTAAGCTTTTGAAAGCATTTAATTAGATAAACTTTAATTAGATAAACAAAAATAACAGTAAAAAATTGTTGTTGGTTACTCTAAAGTTTAAGGCGCCCTCTAACGGAATTTTTTGAAATTTATCTTTAAAATTTATTTTCAACGAAATACTAACATAAAGAATGGTTTTAGGGAAAACCGCAAACGAATTGACCAATTTTTCCATTTTGTATAATCATTTGAAATTTGAACCTTCCCACCCCCGTTGAACATTGTTCAGTTAATGCTACTTAACCACTCTTAACGATTCCGATTTTCAGAACAAAATTTAAGTTTATGTCTAAGCTTCAAAAAAATTTAATGTGATGCAAAAAATAACAGTAAAAAGTAGTTGCACGTTACTCCATAGTCTAAAGCGCCCTCTATCGACATTTTTTGAAATTTATGTTTATAATTTATTTTCAAGACAATACTGACATAAAGAAGAATTTTAGTGAAAACCGCAAATCAATTGACCAATTATTCTGTTTTTTATAATCATTTGAAATTGGAACCTACCCACTCCTATTGAACACAGTTCAGTTTGCGCTACTTAACCACTGGTTTTGATCTCAAAATTTAAGTTTATGTCTAAACTTCTAAAAAAAATTAATGAGATGCAAAAAATAACGGTAAAAAATAGTTGTTCGTTACTCCAAAGTCTAAAGCGCCCTCTATCGGCATTTTTTGAAATTTATCTTTATAATTTATTTTTAAAACAATACTGACAGAAAGAATAGTTTTCGTGAAAACCGCAAAAGAATCGATCAGTTTTTCTGTTTTTTATAATCATTTCAAATTTCGGTCCCTGAACTTTGATGGTGCCTATCTCCTTCGGAAGACGTTTGGGACCCTTAGTTTCCCATTTAATATTATTTGTCTTGATGTGTACTATCACCCCTTAAAATTTTGCCCAGTAGTTTAGATACACCCTGTATTAATTTATAATAAACCTAAAGAATTAACTCCTATAAAAAAATCCATGTTACGTTCTTTAATGTAAGTCTTACAAGATTTAAATTTTTAGCAAAAGTTACCAAAATGCTATTTTCAAAAGCTTCAAAAATTTGAATTATTGAAAAATTAAACTTTATTATTAAATAAATTTAGAAACATCAAAAACGGTATTTATGACAAAGTTATAAATTAAGTCTCATATGCTTGATATTACGAAATGAAAAATAAGCAAAAAATTTTCTTACTTTGATACAATAATAGAATTTTCCCCCATGAAATCTAACATTCCTTTCATCATCTCAAAATTTGTATATGCTATTCTCTAATCGAGGTCTGGTGGATGCATGATATTTCATAGATCAGACACACACAATGACACAATTTTTGTATTTTGATTATTTAACCTGTTTACAATTAGAAAACAAATATTTTTTACATTTACTTCCCTAAAGAAAAAAGTTCTTTCAAAAAACCAAAATTTCCCAAGGTGTCAAATATTGGAGACTCTATCACCAAAATCCCTCCCACCCTCCCCCGGTAATGACTCAGGTGGTGATTTTTCTTCCTTCTGATGATTTCTATCAACATTTCTTTAATTTGTTGATTGAATTTTAGAGCACTCAGTACAACACAATTAAAAAAACATATGAAAATTACACATAAAACACAGCAAACCATTGCAATTAATTTTAAAATTGAAAGTCAGACAACATTCTTTTGCTTTGCAGCAAGTGAAATAATAAAAGTACTATATAAATTGTGCATAATTACAAATTTTTGTTACTTAAAGAAAAAAAAATGTGTGTATAAATTACATATAAAGCACAAACTATTATGACTGTTTTTAAAATCAGAAAAATTTAGTATAATTAAATATATTAATGAATCAAGATTTTATTTTTAGGGTACTTACATATTAACGCCACCTCAGCAAAAGTTGTGCTAATGCGCCAATGCGTATCTTGTTGTTCACACGCGCACGCAGTTATCTTTTACATTCATTGTTGCCTTGTTGTTTGCCAATTTTTGATACCATTTTTTAGTGCTTTAACAAGATTGCTGTTTATTGTTGCATTAGCACAACTTCTAATGGGGTGACGTTAATACGTAAGTACCCTTTTAGTATTAATTTAACATATTGAACCTTGTATTTTGCAAGGATAATACATTATAAAAAACTGTCAATTACATATAAAATGTAAAACAAATTTTAAAATTGATACATACAGTAAAATATATACTTAATCAAACTTTACGTATAATTATTATATGTTAATAATTTATACTGTTGACAATTTGCAGAGATAAATTAAGAAAAAAAAGGTGCTATTTTTTCATTAAATAGGTCTTTACTTTTTTTTAATAGTTATTTGCTACACTGCACAATTTGGGATTAATAAAATAAGATTTAATGACAAATGATACAAACAGCTATGAAAACAAACAGTGGTGTATTCAGGAGATGGGCTGATGGGGCTGCACCCCCATGCAAAATTTGCAGGAAGCAAAATATAACTATGAAAATTAAACAAAATGAAATGAGATTTAATAAAGATAAAATTTAAAAGTCATTCAAGAAATATTTCATTTGAGGCAGGTTTTCATTAAAAAATGTCTATTTAAGAGAGAACAAAAAATAACCATTTCAGCCCATTAAAATTATACTAATTATAACTAAAACCTGCTTAAAAAGAATTTTTTTGCAGTCCCATGTGATTCTGTTTTAGTGGGTTCGATTTTCAATTGTATAATATATGTGTTACTTGCTATGATAAAAACAACTTTAAAACGGAAAAGTTATTTTATTTTTTTGCAATTCCCTATCAGAGACTTTCACTACATATCAGCCTCCTCCGAAATGATAAGTTTAGATACGCCACTGAAAACAAACCTAATGAATGCTTATGAGTGTTTATATGTATATCTATATAGTTACATAATTATAATAATTCTACATAATTTTACACTTACACATGTACATATACATATGTGTATACATTATTGTTGATTTTTTATATTCAATTTATTTCTGTTTGTATAAAAAAAATAATTAAATGGTCTTTACAACTATCAAATTAAACAACTGTTGAAAAAAAAAGTTTGTGTAAACGAATCAGTGAATATGTAGCCAGGAAATATGTTTCCAAACTTATAGTTTTTATAGTGTATGTTAGTTACTTACATAGTGTATTTTACAATAAGAAGAAAAAAATGTAAATAAAAGTACCTGTTTTAAATACTAAGTAATTTTTAATTTTTAAACACCTTTAAATCCAAAAATAATAAAGTATTCAGCCTAATAATTATGATTCGGTTAGTAAAATATTCGTTTAATAGTGTGCGGAATATTCAAAATAGCTACAAACGATAGCAAAAATGAAAGTTATGAAGCATAAAATTTTGTGTCATCAGACGATCAAATCACAAGTTCTAGAATTTTCAATAGAAGAATAACTAAAGAAACGTATCATACCATTAATTTATTTTAGTAAAGAAGGTGGGTCATTAAACTGATTTTTAAAAAAAATATCCGCTACAACAATCTGACTTCGCCATTTTGGTACAGACGCCAACACAAAGAATGAATCATGGATAAACAATTCATTCATTAAAGTCTTCCGTTTAAAAACTAGATCTATTAGATTTCTGAAATTCAGGAAAATTTTTCTTAGATTCCTGGCTAAATGTTGTTTAATGGCTGTCTAGTAATCAGTATTACAACCAGGGAATATAAAAAAAAAGTTTTAGCCATAATTCCATTGCAGCTTTGCGACAGTTTGATAAAAAAAATAACGAATGAAGAATTCATTCAAGAATAATGAATCAATCAATAGATAAACTGAGGCAGAAAAGTTTTAATTAATAAAACAAAGCTTTTATTTAAAAAAAAAAAAAGAACAGATCGGGTATTAAGTTTACTCAATTTTACTTTGAATAACTCAGGAAAATTTTAAAAAGATTCTTTTGTGAAGATTGTTTCCGTTAAAGGCTGTCTGATAACTAGTATTAAACAAGGAATTAAAAAAAGAGGGTACAGGTATTATTGCGATTGTATCAATTTGATAAATTCATCAATGCAATGAATGAATCATTTAAAATGAATCGTAATCTTATAAGTCACGATTCATTCTTGCATTGGCTTCTTGTGTCTTGCCCTGTGTATAATATCAGGTAATTTTTAAAATAGGAATTTATTGATCTCACCCTCTTTATTAAAATAAGTTATTGCTAATATAGTTTCTTTTGTAAACCTTCATCTAAAATTCTACAACTTGCAAATTTATAATATTACTGCATGAATTTTCATGCGTTGCAACCTTTATTCTGCCCATAGTCATTTGAAGCATTATTAAAATGTTTTATTTACTGCAGATACTTTTATTTGTAATTAGTTAGGTGAATAATATTCATGTTTAAATTTCGAAACAACAACCTCGTTTCAATATTTATTAACGGCTAAATTTAAAACATTGTGTTGCTTGTAGACTGAATTTGGTTTTATTCTGTTCTATTGAAAGTAAATATTTTTAAAGTAATTTATGGCTTAATGAAGTTCTTATATAAATTTTATCAAAAATTACATAAAATATCAAAACAATTTACGAATCCAAGAATCTGAAATTGCACTGCCTTCATCATATTAGATCCATTGCCAATAAAAGCTGTGGATGCACTGATTTAAAAAACAAATATTTTATAGTTTTCCTGCATTTAGAAAAATGGTTCTTCTCTATTCTCATGCTGGGAGGCTACACTGTATCAACAACGTTACTACTTACAGCATTTTATTTCTTTTTAATAGCATATTAAATTTATTATATTTATTTAATGACTCCCTCAAATCTGCAATGCTTGTGACCAGAGATTGTGAAGATTTTAGAAATTTGCATGTTTCTGGTCATAGTTTTGTTAACATTCTTTTTAACAGTAATTAGAATCAAATGAATAATGCAATCAAAACTATAATTAAATTTAATTTACAATGTAATAAAATATTCAAATAAGTTACAAACTAAAATAATAAAAATTTAGATTACTTTTAAAATGATTAAAATATTAAAAGCAAAGGTAAATTTAATAATCAATAATGTATAATTAAAAATGTATCATAAAGATCGGGTGCATTTTTGCTAAATTATTCAATGAAACTTGCCTCATAAAGGTACATTAATAATTCACATCAAAATCATAAAATAAAAAAGTTTTATTTCAGGTTTAGCCAGACTTAATTACCAAAAAAACTTGATTAATATATAAACATATTTGGTAAGAAAATTATGACTACCAGAAAATTGTAACAGGCTCGGACCGGCCCATTGGCCCAACGCCCAGTGGGCCCTTGTCTAGAGAAAACTTTGCGCCCCTAAGTGCTTAAGGATGTTCTTAAATCGAAAAGGTTAACTTTGTGACATATGCTTTAATTTATTTTTGTTCAGAAATGCATGAAAATAACAGGTTTTGTTATTCAGAACTTCAGAACACTAATTTTCAGGAATTCGTTTAGGGAATAATCCTCAGTAAATATACAGGCAACACAAGAATTATTTTTTATGTAACAAAAAAAATTAAAGATAGATAGAAGAAATTTAGGATTGGAAAGCAAAGTAGGCATCATTGCATACGATCGATAGGGAATACATGCACCTAAGGAGAGTAGTAGCCACGGTGCCATAGCCTGGAATTTTTTATAATAGCTTTTTTGAATGTCATCTTTTAGATTTTACCTAGCTATTTTGCATATTTCCTGTGTTTTAGCTTTTAGTATCTTGCTCCTCCAAAACAGGACATGAATGCACCTATAATTAAAACTGTGCTTTATGAAAATAATTTCAGAAAATAAACATATAAATATGAAAAGGCAAAAACATCGTTTTTTTTTTTTTTTTTTTTTTTTTTTTTTTTTTTTTTTTGTTGATTAGAAAATTTACAGGACATTCAAAAGATTTCAAATAGTATATCTTTTCCGAAGTACTGAACGTGTATCCGATGATGGCTGATGGATGATTGAAATACATTTTAATTATGATATGCGCGTTTAGGTTTCACTAAATCTCTGCATATTATATGGTGTGTATAAATACTATAGTTGATATACAGGGCTACCCAAAAGAAGTCAGAAACATTTCTGAATATGAGCTTAAATTACTTAAAGGTGGTTTTTAAATAGGTTATGCATTTTTACGCTGAACTTCATTCAATTTACTAAGAAATGTTTACAGAATATAGATAAAATGATATACAGGGCCATGCAAAGAATTGTATACATAGGCTCCTATGAATGATAATATCTGAGAATGTGATTTTAGTAGTATTAAGAATAGTTTAGCTTAAAATAAATTTTAGCTTATTACTGACGTGTAATAAAAGTACAAGTTAAACTACAGGGCTGAACAAAAGTTTTCAAGTATGTTTCCATCGATTAGTATAAATTTCTGAAAGTGAAATTTCAACTTGCTAGACATTTTCTTAATAAATAAAATATTCTCATTGTATAGTTATAGCATAACAACCGACATATCAAATATGGGGCTGTTCAAAAGTATTGGGACACATATTTGGCTATATACAGCAACTTTATTTTCCTAAATGACGAAGTTTTGTTAAAGATTCCATGGAAAGTGCTTCATAATCTATGCTTAACACATGACTTTTCTTACTTGTTTTTTTTTACTCAGAAAATCTAAACATAATTTTCGGTCAGTAATCCCTTTGTTTTAATGACAGACTTCCCGTGATTAAATAAGTACTATAAAGAAATTTTAGAATGCATTTTGCTTTAAATTTTTTTTTAATTTAACAATGGAAAAATCTATTATTGAATAAAACGATGATATTGAGGAATTGTGACAGGTTTTTAAATAATAATTAAAATTAAACATTGGCCACAAAATCCTGCAACTGCCAGGAATAAAATCCTTGATGGATTCCTTTCAATTGACGAAAATAAAATATTTTCCTTGATTTCTAATTATAAGAATTTTGTAAATCATGGGAAGAGTATGCTGAGAAGAATAAATTTAGTAAAATATTTTAGTGGTTTTACGCTAATAAAGCAAATTTTGTGTATTTTTTTTTTTAAATCTTGTAACATTGAAACATAATTTTAGCATTTTACATATAAATAAAGTCATTGTTTAAGGATAAAAAATGACTCTTTCTACAAGATATCTAACTCCCAAAAGTAATTGCTGTCAAACTGTAACAGAAGTTGAATTATCTCGCTTTCAACTGACTGATAACTAATTATCATTACATTAAAAAAATATTTAAAAAAGTAAAAAGTAGTGAAGCTCCTTGCAGCTTTCAGCAACTTCATTTGGTAGCCAGAGAAAGAAAAAAATCCTTCTTTCTTTTTCTACAAACTTCCAGTGCATCAACGATGACAAATGGAATGAAAGTGATTAATCTAAACTAATTCCGCTAAAAATAATCATAAAAAATCTTTAGGAACCAACAGGCGGGATATAATGTCTATTAATTATTGTTATAAATGATGTTTTCAAAATCATTTATATTTTAAAAATTGTACTGACTTTGAATTTTCAAATAGTAACACCCATTTTTGACATTTTAGTGGAGTTTCTTGGATGCAAACAAAATTGCATTGTTTATCCATATTATCTTAAATTTTGATGAGTAGTATTAAGAATCATTTAGCTGAAAATAAATTTTAGCTTATTGCTGCACATTATTAAGTACAAGTTAAACTACAGGGCTGTAAAAAGTACAAGTTAAACTATTCTTAATACTACTAAAATCACATTCTCAGATATTATCATTCATATGAGTCTATGTATACAAGACGTTAGAAGAGTATGGATTTGAGGATAATAAAGGTAAACCTAACTGAAGAAAATTTATTTATATCTTCATAAAAGTCATCTGATTTTTACACTTAATACTTGAATAGACTGAAACATATTATAGCCTTTTTTTTTCTCAATTCAAAAATATTTTTTAATTCTTAAAACTTTTAATAAATTCTTATTAAGAGTTATGAATTGTGATCTATATTAATTGTTCAATACAACAAACCACAATCTTGAAAAACTTCCATGTGTAAGTTTGCAGCTCATTTAAATAATTAATTTTTGCGATAAAAAGGAAATTTAGCCTTACCATAATTTAAGGGGCCGTCTTGTTTCATGAAAAAGCTTAAGGGAAAAAAAAAACTTTTTCAAAAACATTTTGTGGGACTTTTATCAACGTAAAGTAAGTTTATAATAAATTTAAAATTATTGTATAATTTTGCTGGTGACTAATTGAGTTTTTTCAGTAATTTCTTTTCAATATTTTTCAAAATTTATGGATAAACTCCTAACACTGTTTGCTTTTTAATTGTATTAAGTTTTAAGAAATTTGTCTAAAATATATCTTTTTCTTGGCTGGCAAAGATTCAAATAATGTGTCAAAAATGGATGTTACCATTTGAAAAATCAATTTTTGTGCATTTATTCATACATAGACAATTCTGACAGAAAAATTATAAATAGTATTTAATAGTCGATATTATTACTAATCAATTGGTACCTATGTATTTTTTGTATGATAATTTGCAGAATAATTGGAAGGGGGGATAACTTTTATCCCCATGATCAGTGGCACCAATTTTTGGGAAAATATTCGATTGGCTCAAAAATATTTTGGTAAAATGGTACGACCAGTTGTTTGTTAGTTAAAAAGTGGGCAGAAGGTGAAAGATGAGAATTTTTAATCAGACTATCATGTTTTAATAAAGTTTCAATTTAATTAAATTATATTCTCATTTGTTTTTCCTTATAAAGACACTAATATTTACTGTAATAATGACATGAATACAGCCTGAAAGTTAAACGTGGACATTTCTGTTACCGTAATTTCTGGAAGAAACGCCGCGGCGTTTACGTGTTTTAAACGGAAATTTCAAGCGATGCGGCGTTTACGAGCATTTTTTTTTTTCAAACAAGCGTGATATTTTTCTGAATTTTTCCGAAAAAAAAAATCGATCATAATTCTAAAATTTCGGACATAAAATGTATCGCGAATTCCGACAAATGGTTGCAAAAACAAATTAATTTCGATTTCGTCAAAATATCGCGAAAAAATGTCAATTTTCATTAAAAGACCGCAAAAAGTTACGCAAATTTTGCATTAGATTACGAATAAACGAAAATTGCATTTTCGAATGAATTTCCTGAATTTCCCCCTCCCCTTCTTTTATAACTTTCAGAAAATTTGTTCTGAATCCGATTTTTTTCCCCGTTCCAAAGATTCAGTGATGAATCATGATGAAATGAATGAATCATGAATCTTTGATGAAATGTGCTTTTTTTAAAAAAAATTTTTAATTGATTTCATGCTTTTTTTTACAAATTTCTCCTTTTTTCTGCGTTTTTCGACAGAATTTACGTTTTTTTAAACCAATTTTTTTTTCAAGTATTGCTTCAATTATCAAAGTTCATGATTCGTTCAAAGATTCACGATTCATTCCTGAAAATTTTGTGAAACCATCGTGGAAAAATCCCGTGTAAGCACCCCTCTCTAATTATTTTATGATTTTTCGTCACGTTTGGGGGGGGGGGGGGATTAACGGTATTTTACGGTACTGTTAGGAAAAAAAATCACCGTATCCGCTGCTCCGCACTAAGCATATTTTGACTTTTAAACTCGTATGCGTCGCGGCGCTTATTCCCGAAAATACGGCCTTTAAATAATATTATTAATTTTGTATTTATTTATTAATTTCTGATTAATAATTTCATTTTTATGATTTCTTAATGTGTTTCTGTTTAACATGTTAACCGTGATTACCGCGGAAATTTCACCTGCGGCGTGTACGACCATTTTCTAAATTTTTTTGAGTGATTTTCCGCGATGCGGCGTTTCTTCCAGAAATTACGGTATTTGGGATTTATGGATGTCAGTTGGATAATTAAAACTCATGGTCATTGGTAAAATAAATTTGTTCTACGGAGAAAAAAAATAATCATGAAATAAATAACTTAATAGAACAATGAAAATTGGATATGCTAGGATTTAAAATTATTGGGTTATTTCATTTCCAACACAGTCCCATGGGCCCATATAACTTCTCGCCACTGCCGATGATTCTTATAAAATGTTTATAGTATATCAGTCTACTACAGGCCTCTTTGTGTTCACATTCCTGGAGCATTTAGATATTACATGAATTATTTTAGAAAATTGTGCAACATTCTGCAGATTTTATGGAACTTTAAACATGCACTAGGAATGAAGCAGATATAATTTAAAGCAATTTTATATTTAGTGTTGTACGAATATGTTAAACCATGTTAAACTATACATAACACCAGCAAGTAAAATTTATGTTTGTTAATTAGTTTTGCACCCTTCGAAAATTCAAGGTCTGCGCCCTTTTCCCTGACCCAGTCCGACGCTGACTACCAGTAATAATGTAATATCTTTATTTTTCAGAAATAAATTTTTCTTCCTTTATAAAAAAACATGAGTGAACATAAATATGTTTGGTAAGAATATTGTAAATACCAATGATAGCAGCAATATTTTGAATTTTGACAAATAAATTTACAGGTTTTATATGATATTTAACATTTTATACTGTTGTACTTATCCACTTTATTTAAATAAGGACTATGTATTAGTATATAGTTTTGCAAAAGAAACTGTCATTATTTTAATGCTGACCTAGAAATATAAAGGGATTTAAACATAGAATAATTGAGATGTATTTATTTTTTGTAATGTTTCTAAGTCAATATAATAAATTTGTTGTTCCAAATCTTTTTGAGGAACTTTTATATTAAATTCTACAATCTTGCAACAGTAGACTTCCTTGATAATTCTTTATAATTCTTGATTACAGTCAAAGATCTATAATCCGCACACCCATAATCCATTGTTTTCTATAATTCACGTTATTTTACGAATGTAAACAATGAAATAAACAGTTAAAAAATTTACAAATTAGTGATCCAAAAACGTTTTTTTAGAAAAATTTAAAAAAAAAAATGAAAAAACAATGAGGAAACAGTGAATTATGGGCGTGCGGATTATAGATCTTTGACTGTATATAGTAGACACTTTCAAACTTGCAACTCTAAAATCCACACATAATTTACAGATATGAACAATGAAACTTTCAATTCAGATGTAGGGACAATTTTTACTTTTTTTTTAATTTTTATATCAATTACATTACATAATTTTCATTAATATTATTGAATTCTTGCTTTTTCATGAATTAAATATAAATTTTTCTGAAGAAAGTCCAGATATTGCTGATGTTACTAGTAATCACAATATCTTTAGCAAATATATCTATGTTTTAATAAAGTTTTTTTGGCTAAACCTGAAATAAAACCTCCTTATTTTATGATTTTGATGTGAATTAGTAATGAACGTTTATGAGGCAAGTTTCACTGCATAATTTAGGTAAAATGCATCTATTCTTTATAATGAATATTTAACTCTGCATTACTGGTTATTTATTTGACCTTTGCTTTTAATATTTTAAAAAATATCTTAATTTTTAATACTTAAATTTATTACTTTACTTAATTGTTTTTAATATTTTACTTTACTGTTTGCATTCATTATAATTTCAGTTGCATTATTATTTGCATTCAAATTATTGTTTAAAAGTGTAAACAAAGCAATGAAAACATTTTAAAATCTGCACAACCTCTGGTCTGAAGCTTTGCGGATTTGAGGGAGTCTACTGTATTAAAAAAAGCATTTTTATACTGCTTCTAGACGCACATTACTCGGAATTAAAATGGCCACTGCTCGCAGCTTTTGGTAGGTTAAAATTATACCTTTAATTTCCCTTTAATTAATGTTGAAAGTGCATTTGAAATATTTTTTTATTGTAAATTCATTTCAAAGTTTTAAATATTCATGTTCGGATAATTTTTGCTTTGTCACGTAAGAATGAACACAAATCTCGCAGGAAATCTGAAATTGTGCTAAAGTATAATCATTCTGAACAAATTTAAAGTCAGTGTTGAATTCAGACACTTGTCTCTTGAAGGGACTTTCGTGGCTTGGGGGAGAGGGGGACATTATAGAGTTCCAGGGGGGGGGGGGGGATTGTACTTTTTGACCTCTGAGAATACAAATTTTCTGGTGAGGGACACTTTATTACTCTGGGGGATGTCTCCCCACCCGGACCACTCCCTGGATTCAACACTGTTTAAAGTACATGTAATGCAATGTGATTGCACGGCACTATACTGAAGGGAAGAGTAAAACCTTTTCTTCACCAGATGGCATATTCCAGCACTTGAATCGCCAATTATATCTGCAACATCGTCACCTTAAAGGGCAATTTATCTCAAAATTTGCCAAAATATTGATTTTTCTTTTTTTTGAATAAGAAATAAAAGATTGTTTAATTGTGTATAACTTGACACCTCATTTTCATCCACATAGTAATTATATCACAAGATATTGTAAAATTTGTTGATACATTCAGTCATATGTAAGCATGGCAGATATAATTGCTACTAACAGTTGTGACTTTATTTCGGCCGGATACTTCCCCCCTCTTTTTTTATACATTCTTTTTTTCCTGATCAAGTGGGGCACAGAGTGAATTATTCCTAGTAAATATGTATTTCTATATATAGTCTTTCTTAATATATTTGTTTCATTCTCGTGATTCTGTTTCGTGTCCGATTGCGGCACAAAATCATGTTGGCTTTTTTTGTGTGGAACTCACTGTATTTCCAACCAGAATGTTTATTTAATAAACTGTGTCTCATATTAAACATAGTACTCATTTAAAATACACTTAATTTCATTCTTTTATAGAATTTCAGATTCAAATTATAATTTTTTCATTTAGAAAAGGCCAGAAATAGCCATGTATGAGCATGGACTTGCAGCAAACATATAGACAGAATGAATCCATAAACACTTTTAATCAATGCTGGAAAGTTTAATACTTTAAGATTAATACTTTTTATCATGTTTTTATTAACGTTTTTATATGTGACCTTACCCTTACAAAAAATTTCTTATAAAATCATAGCTCATTTTTACATAAGCTAGTTTAACGAAAAGATAAAGAAATATTTTAGATGTTAAATAGAATAATCTAAAAAAATATTCCAGTTTTTGTGTTAAAATAGTCACTCTTCTAGACAGAAGTAGACTCAATGACTCATGATTCTATTTACATTGCAAAGATAATGTTTTCTATAATCCTTCTTATAAAAAACCATTCCTTGGAGTGTTTGTTATTTCTTAGTAAATACTCATTACCGGGAAATTTTAGTCGCTAGCAGGGGAAAATGAAGGAACTTTGATGTAAATTATTTCTCACCATCTAGAATATTTGGTAAATGTAAGCAGGGGCTTAACTAGAAGGAAATTATAAGGAGGGCTCATATTTCTCTCTCTCTCTGATGCAGAAAGATAACTTAGTGGATATTCACAATGTTGGTTGTTGGTACTATGTTCCTCATTAAACTGTTGTAAAACTTCATTTTATGCTAAGAAAAAAGTATAATGATGAAAAATGCGAGTGCATTATTAAACCATCATATTAGTTTCCTATGTGGAAATATTATGAGGGAGTGTTGAAATACTTATTTTAGTTATAATTTAATATTTTGGCAAAACTGTGAAAGATTCTCAAAACTAAATTAGATTTTTGGACAGAATTTTTTTTTTTTTTTTTTTTTTTTTTTTTTGATTGGAACATAAATTTATTTAGTTATCTTGGAATTTTTTCCAGTGGAGGCTCAAAATATTTTAGGAGGGCTGAGCTGCCCGTAGCACCTGCTTAGCTAAGGTCCTGAATGTAAGTTTATAAATGCTATTAAAAAATAGTCATGAATTCACTCATTTAGAAAGATGCTTCTATCTGAAAAAAGATGACTTAAAGGGACAAAATCAAGTCATTTCTGGAAGATGTATGAATAGTAGTAAAATTTCAAAGAAATCTTCATAGTTTTAAAAACATAATATTCAACACTCGATGATATTCTAAAAATAAAGAAAGAAAATTTTTCTTGTAAGAAATTAAAATGATTATACAGTTATTCGCTAAAAAAACTAACAATAGAATTGAAAATATAAAGCAGTATGCTAATCAAGATATATTAATGGAAGTTATGAAGAGAATGAAAAAGAAATAAAAAATTTTTAGATTTGAGAAAACTTTGTGTTTAGATGTATTTTGTGAATTACCTTTTTGATTTTAGCAACACTTAATTAAAAAAATTGAGCTTTTTAAATTCTCCTGCAATGGGGACTCATCATTCAGTTTCATGAGTATGTATCACTATAAGTGTAATTATTATAGAACATTTGTCTTTTTAAAATATCTGATTTGAGTAATACATGTGCACTGTGTTAATTTGTTATGAGTGATTAGATTCTATTTATTAAATTGATTTTTAATTTATTATTTCTTAGAAATAGGAATTTATTTGAGATGTTTATATGATTCCGATTTAAATATTTTTAATGCACTTTTACTTTCTGTATCTAATTTTTATAAATTATAAGCTGTTAGAATAGTGTTGTGAAAGGAATTATCTGTGAAAATGTCATTAATAGTTACTGTCCTCAAAATATGATGGAATTTTACCACAAGATATTTGAGACCAGCCAGTTTCTCTTGTAATGCTTAAATGTCATTTTAATAAATTGATTATACCTATTCTTTATCTCTACTTTCAGATTGAATTTTAAAATCTAACTCTGAAACAGGTATTTTTATGCTGCTTGTAGATGAAAATTATAAATGCAACACAATTATTTGAAATATTGCTGCGCTGATAATTTTTATCTAAGATACTAAAATGTTTATTGGTTGATTTGTTTTTGAACAAAATATCCCATTTGAGTGATATTTTTCCTCATCTTGTCAGGGCTGGGTTTTGGCCTGCAGAAAGTGGTTTCCGGCATGTCAATAGCAGTAACTGATTATAAGCAGTTTAAACTGGCAGAAATTGACAACAACTTGCAGAAAATAATTTCAGAGCATAATCTGAGACTTTATTAGGAATATTAAATTCCTTAGGTTGATTTTATTCATGATAAATAAATAAAAATATTGCAGATATTGCTTATTTAAAAATAAGTAAATCTGTATTAGGGCAAAAGATCAATATAATTTTTAAAAAAATTCTGTTACAATATGGTTATGTAATTTTATGTACAAACAATTATTAGAATACTTTTAAATCTCAGTTCAGAATACAAAATAAAAAATATACCAATACTTATTTTGCATTAAACACATTGCCAGTAAGTAATGCTACTCTTGTAAGAATATTTTCAAATGTTTCTTAAAAAAAAAAAAAAAAAAAAAAAAAAACAAGTTAAGAAACAGTCTAGGTTCAGGAAGATTTACAAAATTAGACTTGCGTTATGAAATGCTCTGTGAAAAATATAATAATAGTATTAATATGAGTATTAATTTTGTTCTTTTAATATTGTAAAATAATTATACAAGATGTTTCACTGAAAACTGCTTCTCTGTAATTTTTTGTACTTCTATTATTTACTTATATATTTTCATAAGCAGCATTTCTATTTTTATATATTAGATAATCTGTAAGTTATTGGATTGTTTCTTTAACTTGAAAATATTTCAAAAAGTGATTTTTTTAAAAAATATCATGGAATGTTTTGTATTTTTTTTATTATTCAAAATTCAATTGCAAATTATAACGTCATTAATTAAATTTGTGCAGTATCAGATTGCCATTATGAAATTTTCTATTTTTTAAGTAAAAGAAAATTAATATTATATAATAGACCAGGTGGCATCAACACAGACAATCAACAAACTGAAATCACGATGGCTGAAAATTTGGAATTTATTAAAATTCGATAGGCATATTAAAATGCAACTGTGCTGACAAGTCCTATCTTGACAGAAATTACACCCAGACTCAATATTTCATTTCCAAACACAATACAATAAAACCCCGAAAATTCGGATTAATTGGGACCAGAATGAATCCGTATTATCGAAACTCCGGATTATCCGGAGAATTAGAAAAAAATGAAATAAAATAAAACATTCTTACAGAAAATCACCTTTATGTTAAACTCATGGAACATTTATAGACAATAAAATTGTTCACTTTGTTTAATTCTTCCGAAAATGTTTCAGAAAAACTTTTTTTTAAATTCAGAATACGTCGATGAAACAAGTTAATGTTATGGATATTAGCCAATCGCTTCTCAAACTTGAAAATAAAATGATCAAACCGATCCGGATTATACGGAGATCCGGATTAACGGGGTCCGAATTAGCGGGGTTCTACTGTATTATGTTTTCCTGCTGCTAGTCCTTCGTGTTTTCTTAGCTTTGAAAGGCGGAAAATCTATGAGTCAACGCTAAATTTGATTTTTGAGTGTTTTCCACCAAAGTATAACTTGGCTGACTGGTTGTGTTTAAATATTCAAATCAAATTTTAACTAATTCTGGAATTTCAGCTGTGAAGGTGCGAGTGTGAAAGCCTATACTCCCTTCTTCCAGTCTATAAACAAAGTATATTTATGTGATCATTTTGAAACTTTTTATAATGTTGAATATCATTCATAATACTTAGTTTTAATTTTTAACTTAGTAATTGTTTACGTATTAAATACATTTGTTAATTATAAATCACTGCAGATTAAAGTTCTTATTAGTATTGATTCATAGTTTCTGCCTCGCTGATTTTAACCAGTTACAATCGCTCGTTTAAACCACTCCAGCAGAAACTTGCCAATTTTGAATCTGAGTTTATTTTGCTTTTAACTTTTAAAGCTGATATTTATTAAAAGAACTCTTTAATGAATTTAAAATGATCCAGAATTGTTTTATCTAAAACTAACAAATAAAATAGTAGTCGTAAATCAAATTATGTTAAAAAAAAAAGTCATTTGGCATCGATAAAAAAAAAGCGTTGATTATACAATTTTTCACATTTAAAATGGATTTCAAGAAATTTCACGGTCTTTCGGTTAAACCGATTTTCGGATAACCGGGGCTCTACTGTAGTTAAAATATTTGCAGCATCAGATTACCGTTATGAATTTTTTTATTTTTTCAAATGAAAGAAAATTAGTACTATATAATAGAAATATAGGCACCAATAAGACAATCACCTCATCGAGATGACGTCGGTGTAAAATCTGGGATTTATTAAAGCTCGATCAGGATATTAAAATGCAACTGGTCTGACAAGTCCCATCTTTGTGGAAATCACATTCAAGCCCTATATTTAATGGATTGATTGGTAGGCTTGACATTGTCTTTTCCTGCTGCCAGTCGTCCGTCTTTTTTGTACCTTTTGGTGCAGGAAAACACACTGAGTCAACTGCTAAAATTGGATTTGCGAGAGTTTTTCCACAAAATTATGACTTGGCTGACCGATTGTGTTTTAATATGCAAATCGAATTTTGAATAATTCACGAATTTGAGCCCTTAACTCCACGTTTTTTTTTATTGTCAATGATGTGGCCTCCCAGTCTATAAACAAAGTATACTTATATGTTTGATTCATTTGAAACTTTTCACTGTGTTTAATAAAATCCATAATCTTTAGTTTTAATTTTTAATTTAGTTGTTTATGTATCAAATGCATGTGTGAATTATAAATCATTGCAGATTAAAGTTCTTATTAATACTGATTCTTATTTTCTACATTTTTTTTACAGTTTCTGCCATTATCGTTTTAAGAGGTTACAAGTACTCATTTTAACCTCCCTGGCAGAAACTTGCCATTCCTGATAGACCCTTACTGATGTTCTCTCATGACTATATCAAATCTCTGTAGACTGTATTATAACTATATTATGTATGTATAATTTGATGTTTTCACTTCTCAGATTTCATCATCCAATTTGCATGAACCAATCTAAAAGTGAATTTCCAAGTAATCTGTATTTTGAAATTGCATGAAAAATGTACTTTGATTTACCTAAAAGAATAATGCAAAATCTTGTACTATTAATTGTTTATATTAAATTTAAAAAATAATAATTTTAGATGAATTTCGAACTGAACATATTTGTACATTCCATTTTCCGTTGCTGCAAAAATTGTTGATTTTTGCCTCACTGTTTAAATGCATCATTGTTTCTACTCATGATTTTAAATTTATAATATTTATAATAACATTTTTTAACGGTAATCTATAATAATAAAGAGACATGTTTGTGAGTGTGTCAGCGCTGTTTTGAAGAGTCCGTTGCACGTACAGTTACAAAATTTGATAGGAAGGTACGTCTATACATGAAGTTTTGCACCTCGAAGCCCGATTTTCGATTTTTTGATTATACTTTTTGCATTTAATTTTTTAAGCTATTTTTAGCGTTCTTTTTATGTTCCGAGGCGATTTTTCCACATTAGTGAAAGGAATGTAGTTTCATTCTTTTAACCCAATGTAGTAAAATGTGTTCTCTTTTCAATAAAGTTTATTCGGAATTCGTACAACGATTTTCAAATTTTTAACGAATTTTTTAATATGATTTCTTGTATTTTTTCGCATTTTGGGGCTATTTTTACGCACTTATAAAAAGAATGTTTCAAACTTTCAGGCTAATTTACTAAATTTTGTCTGCTGCGACTTTTAAATTTCATCGATTTTTATTGCCATTTTCAGTGCGATTTTTGAAGTAATTTTTAAATATTTTTCGAGTTTTTGTGCTTTTAGAGTCGATTTTTTCATCTTTGTCAATATTATACCCTTTTTTATGCATCATGATTATCTCGGACCCGTGCAACGCCGCGGGTTAGCTAGTATTTAATATTTTCTTTATGATAGATTTGTTTTATGAAGGTAGGTTGACACGTTATAATTTTATATATTGTTTCAACAGTATATAATTACGAAATGCACCTATTGCAGTTTTTGTTTTTCAAGCATCAGATAATTAGGTTTGCATTGTAGTTTTTAATACTATCATTCAAATTTTATTTCATTTCACTTTAATACATTAATTATTATTTTTCATGATGAATTTATCTTTTTTCTTATAATTTGTTTTTCAAAAAATCATAAAAGTGATTAAAGTATTTATTTTTATTACAGATGGTATAAAATTAGCTATCCATCAAAACTATCTTTAAAGTCTGAAATATGGAGCAAAATATTTCTTTACAAAACATCTTTGGAAAAACAGCTTCTAGCTCACAAGAGAGAAAATATTTTGTGTGTAAGGTATGCAACAAGAGTTTCTCTCAAAAGGGTCATTTAAGCACACACATGTTAATTCATTCTGGTGAGAAATCTTATGTATGTGAGATATGCAACAAGGCTTTCCCTGAAAAAAGTCGTTTGAAGAGTCATTTACTCGTTCATACTGGTGAGAAACGTTTTGCGTGTGAAATATGCAACAAGAGTTTCTCTCAAAAGGGTCATTTAAGCACACACCTGTTAATTCATACTGGTGAAAAGTCTTTTGTTTGTCAGATATGCGATAAAAAATTCTCTAAAAAAAGTAGTTTAAGTAGACATCTGTTAATTCATACGGGTGAGAAACTTTTTGAATGTGAGATATGTGACAGGAAATTTTCTGACAGGAGTTGCCTGAGAAAGCATCTGTTAGTTCATACTGGTGAAAGACCTTTTGTGTGTGAGACATGCGACAAGAAATTCTCTTCTAAGAGTAATTTAAGCACACACCTCTCAATTCATACAGGTAAAAAATCTTTTTCATGTGAGGTTTGCAAGAAAAAATTCTCACAGAAGAGTTCATTAAATCAACATCTCTTAATTCATACTGGTCAGAAGCCTTTTGATTGTGAGATATGCGAAAAAAAATTCTCTAAGAGGAGTAGTTTAAGCAGACATCTGTTAATTCATACTGGTGAATAATTGTGAAAGGTATGCTATTTTTAAACAAGCATCCATTAACTAGCAGTGATAATAAAAATGTTCTTGCAACTTATTTCCATTTGACTTTGAAGCGACAAAACAGTTTTTACTGACTCCTGTGAATGAACTAAACTATACATACTACAGACTTTAGTTTCTGTAGTGATTGAACTGTAGAAAATGGCAATAACATATTAAAATTTGAGGCAATTCGAGTATTTTTGTAAGAGCTAGAACATGCTATACAAACCAAAATCATTAACACTTTTCAACTATTTAAATATTTAAAAGAAGAACAAGAACGAAAATCCATCCATGAAACCTAGTCTATGAAACATAATGCAATACAATTTGAATATTTTGTCAAAACATCTCTATTTTATAATAATACAAGAAAAATGGTGTTTTTTTTTCTAAAATATCAGTAAAGGCTTATTTGGAGAAACAAAATGTTTTTCACTTTCATCTGTTAGTCTATATGTTCTGCAATATCTGCTGCAGAAAAAAAAACGATTACCTTGAAATTAAATGGGCATGTTGGTGACATGACCGAATTTAGCCGTATAATTTTTGATATATTTGGTTCATTCGTTCTGTCAATATAGAATGTTATATTTTGCACTATATATCTTTTCCAGAATATGCAGGGGATTTTTATTGAAGGAAAATGATGCATCTGGTTTAAGCAGTAAATTATGGATGCTAATATTTCCAAATCAAGGATATAAATTATCCCTTTTGTTTTGGAATATTGTCAATATATTTGCCAATTATTTTTTAATTTATGTGTATAATTTTTTGTGAAAATTTGTACAAGTTTATCAATAAAAGAAACTATTTTGTTTTATTAACCCCCTGACTGCCCGGCAAAAGGGTAAAATTGTAATGTTGTTTTCTCTGTAATTTATTAAAAATATTAAAAAAAGATTTTTTTTCCCAACCTGATACAAAATGTGTTATTATGTATAGGTGTGTAATCTTTGAGAGTATTAATCCTAACTTAATTTTTCAAAACTGTATTTTATTTGTAGAATTATATTAATTTAAATATTGCTTATGCTGCAGTGAAACCTGAAGGTAAGTGTGCGCAAAAATCAGCCAGCGGCAGTCAGGAGGTTAATTTACTTAATTGAAGTGATACATGTTTCATTTTTTTTTTCTTTTTCTATCATCACTTCCTAGCATCTGCATTTCATAACCTTCAAACAGAATTCGTTTAAATAATTGCGATTAAAAAAAATAGCAGAAAGTGTTGCAGGGGAAAATAAAAGTTAGTTTAATCTTAATAATCTGGTATGCAGTACAACTTTGCACTAAATTGAAACTAAGTTAGTAACATTATTTTTTTTTACTAAATGTACATACTATTAAAAGATTATCACAGAAAAAAACAATTAATACCACATTGATGTGAGTTAGGCAATTAGCAATGAACCCGAGGATGAAAGGTTATCTAGTGCATTTACAGACCTCAAATATGCGTATTTTTTGCAGATTTTTTTAATGTCGATGCTATCGAGTAGATTAGTATGTATTTCAATTCAAATTTTAACATGCTAAAAGTGAGAGAAGTACATTTTAAGGAATTTAAATGTTTTTTAATAAACTAATCTGAGAATGCTGAAAGAGATGATTAAAAAAAGATAAAATAATCCATGTTCACAGATGATGCTTTGTATTAGAGCACTTGTTTTCATTGAGCCTTTGATCTTGTAATTTTTTGTTTTACTAAGTTCATTTTGTAAAATTTTGCGAAGTTAATACTTTTATCAATATTGGCCTGCATAAAGTTACCAATTATACATACAAATTATATAGATCAGTTTATTTACACTTTAATCATTGCACCTATGAGAGGGATGATAAATTTACTTTAAGGTATTTATATGCCTTTATTTTTTTGTACATTTAGCTTATTATTATCTTAGTTTATAAATAATAAGTGATTTTTTAGCTCAGTTTCATAAGATCTTTATAGATAAAATCTTAGATCTATGATCATAAAAACTGTTTCCCAGAAACAAAAAATTCTAGATTTCTAAATAATCATGAGTTAGATATAATAGTATCAGTTTATGTAGAAATAAATATTTCTATTTGGATAATTCTTTTCTGTTATTTATTTCTATTGAAACCTTCTAAGATTTTTACATACTCGTAAATATTTATGCAATCAAATAAATACATAAAATGCGGATTGTAGGATCTTGAATATTATATAAAATGTGATTAAAATTACAATGACTTACCGAGCTGATGTTGAGGCTCCTGATCTGCAAATTAACTAATTAAACAACTGATGACCACTCACCAAAATTTGGGAAGAACTTTGTTTTGGCATTAAAAGAGAGGATCCAATGAGCTTCCCTCCCACCCCCCAAAAAAATGTGTTTTCACAATGTTTTAAAGAGCATTTTTAACCCATGAAGGGTGTGGGAGTATTTTTATAGAATGTGAAGTGTTGTATCATTTACATATTCTTTAAAAATGAATCGGATGACACCATCTGCAACACAATACAATCATTCATTAAATACTTATGATAGGCTTTATGAGAACTAAGTCGAAAATTATACTTACTAAATTAAATTAGACTTACTAAGTTACTACTTAGCCTAGCTTTGTCATTTTTATTTTACGTTCAAAACATGTTCGCTACATGCTATCATATAATATCAAAGCAATGGCAGATTTAAATGTGGCAAACAACACCCAACCCCTTTTATGCTAATAAAGTGCTTGCAAAATGTCATTGTGTATCCTCACGGAAAATGGTTTGGGGGTGAAACTTGAGCCCAGGGTAGACCGCGTCAGTTTAAATCCACTAAGTTTGAGCTAGGTCATGTTTTAGCATTTTCCAACAAAGTTGAAAAGTGCTTATGCATTGGGTTTGTCTGGCCGTCTGTCCGCGCTCTAACTCACATAAATATACTCGGATTGCCATGAAATTTTAGGACGTTATTGACGTTTACCTTAGCACAAACCCTATTGAAAATGAAGTTTCTACCATGATTAGTTTATCTACAGGGAAAATCAAAAGTTTCCCATTACATTACGGCCTATGGGGAAAAATCGTTTCAAAGGAATTTTGAAGATGTTATGCTCTGTAAAACATATTAAAATTTATATGCTTTTACTAGGTGCATTAAAATATGCATTCTATAAAATATAAGGTGAAAATGTAGCTGTTATTCATTTACATGGCAACACAAAAGAATTCCATTAGATAATGGTAAAAGGGGAAATTGTATGTAACATATTTTAAATATATTAAACTGTTTCATGTATAATAAAGTTGATGTATGTCAATGAGGCTTAGTATAAATTATATGATAATGCCTTCCCTAATATAAAGTACATAGTATTTACAGGGACACACAAAAGATTTCAAATAACACATTTTTTCCGAAGTATTGTATACGTATCCGATGATAGCTGATGGATGGATGAAACGCATTTTAATTATGATATGCGCGTATAAGTTTCACTAAATTTAGCATATTATATAGTGTGTGTAAATGCTATAGTTAATATAGAGGGCTACAAAAAAAAGGTCGCCAACGTTGCTGAAAATGAGCATAAATTACTAAAAGGTGATTCTTAAATAAATTATGCATTTTTACGCTGAACTACATTAATTTTACTAAGAAATGTTTGCAGAATATAGATAAAATGATACACAGGTCCACGCAAAGAATTTGGTACATGGAGCCTGTGAATGATAATTTATGAGAAAGTGATTTTAGTTGTTTTAAGAGTGTTTAATTTTAAAATAGATTTTATCTTAACACTAATGTGTAATAAAGGTAGCAGGCAAACTCCAAGGCTGATCAAAGTATTCAAGTATGTTTCCATCTATTAGTATAAATTGCTGAAAAAGAAATTTCAAGCTACTTGGCATTATTTGCTAAACTAAATTTTCCCATTAAATAGTATGTATATTAGCTGACATATCAAACGCAGGGCTGTTCAATAGGACTGGAAAACATATTTAGCTATATTCGGCTTTATATCCTTATTTACATAAATAACGAAGTTTTCTTAAATATTTCCTGAAGCGTCGGAAAGTGCTTCATAATCTATGTTTAACGCATGATTTTTTCTTACTTGTTATGTTTATTTGAAATTTCGGACCCTAAATTTTAATGGCGGCTATCTCGTTGTGTTTTAGGGCTGATCCGGGGCCTGGTATATTTTTCTGCAGACTTAGGTTGGGCTAACCTTTTTTCTTTCAGGGTGAGCGTGGCTTAGACATCATTCTTCCTGAAAATCTGCACGGGTCAAAATTTCATGGTTGAGGCTGGATCCGGAATAATCCATTTCCAACTCAGCCCAAATGCAATACATTATTCGCCCGGCTGCGACTTGTGGTGCACTCCTCCAAAATCTTCCTTTCAATTACACGCAGGACTGGCTACTTACGTATTTGTTGTTCGTAAAATTTATATTAATGTTAAACATTTGTTTAGCCAAATCTTTAGAAATTTAATTTGGTTTCATAAATTGCAGAGATGCTTTTTAAAAAAAAATCTGCTTTTTTTTTCTTTGTAGAAATTTAAAATTAGTATTTTCTTTTATCATCAAATCTTGATAAATTTAATTTGGTTTAATAAATTACAGAAGTGCTTTTTAAAAAATGTGCCTTTTTTATTTTTTGCTGAGCTTTAAAATTATAATTTTATTTTATCATTTATTTCTTGCATTCTAAACTGATTTTATTACTGGATTTCCATTTGTATGTAATTGTCTTAGACCCTTTTTTACATAATGTTTATGTAGATAATTTCCAAAACAATCACCAATGTTATTAATTTTCTGCACTCTTGAGTTTCGAACATAATCTGAAAATGAAATTTCAGCATAAGTAAGTGTGCTTTATGAATAGTTTTAATTGTTAAATGTGGACTGGGCTAGCGTCCATTTTTTATTCTTTATATTGGCTCGTGCCTATAGATTGTTTGTGAGGGTACTTGGGACCTGTGTATAAGATTAAAAATTTCAGCATGAATAAATTCTATGTATCGAAGTCAGCTTTATTTTTTAAGGGTGTTCTCAACTGCTCCGCTCAACAAGCGAAAAAAGTTTTGATACATTTATAATTTCATTTTTTCAACATAAAGATATAAAACTGGAAGACCTGGTAAGGGTAGCGCTTTCGAATCGAATTCGGTTTCCCATTTTTTGATAGTTAAATTACCTACCGAGTTTTGAGTTATTTTAGTTACGTGATAACATGATTTTCTCCCTTTCATTCACTGGTTTTTCTGCTTTAGTCGAAAAATACATAAAAAACATCAATTTTGACGGCTTGTTCTGAAATGCCTAATGCATTTATGAAAAAAAACTGAAAAATGAGGGCTATTCGATAGTTTCTCAACAACAACACCTGCTAATTTCATACACTTCCTAAAATAAATAAATTAAAACGTATGTCACAAAGTTGCACATTTTGATTCAAGAACACCCTTATGTGTTTTTTCATCTATCATCTCATAGCTACTAAATATACCGGTTGTCCTAATATGAACTTACTAATTTTAAAATTCACTAACTTACAAATGATCATTTGCACGGTCCTGCAAATATCTTTTTAATAGTTCTATTAAAAAGATATTTGCAGGACCGTTATGTAAGGCAGGAATTTTTTACTGTTGATTTTAATTTAAAATAGTAACGATGAATGACGCTCCAAGCAATAGGTGCTAAATTTGGATGTGAATATTATCCTCTCTTTTCTGTCAGTACTGATGTGAGAGAAAGAGATTAAATTTATAGAATGGGCCCCATAGAACACCACTGCATATATTTAACCTCCTTCTTTCACATTAATACTGACAGGAAAGAACGGCAGAAATCAGGCTCTGATTTAATGACTATTACCTGCAGCACCATCTATCGCTGCTATTGTAAAGTAAAATCAAGAATCGCGGTAAAAAATCTCCTGACATTCTATATAAGAAATCGTGCAAGATTTGAAAAAAAATCTGTCATGCTTTGCATGTTGTTAAACTTTAAATCAATCAGTTCATGTCAGCACACCTGGATGTTTCTTTAGTAAGTTTCAAAGCATTCATAACTAAATTACAAGAGGACAATCGTCCCCCCCTGGTCCCCCCCCCCAAAAAAAAAACTTCCAAGTTTGGTTTGAAAAATTCTCGAAATGAAAGGGCAAATGGAAATTTATTTTTTAAATAGATTTTATTTTTCTACACAATTTCTTTGAAATTCAGTGTACTTCATTTAACGATGTTCCAAAGTCCTTATGCCATCACGAAAGGGCTATTCTTCAAATCCTCCAAACCAACGGTTCACAGCTAATTTTACTACTACTCTGTTAAAATATTGTAGAAAATTACCTTTAATTTAAAAAGATATCAATCTTCCAAAGGGAAAGATGTAAAAATATATATGGAACATTAACACTGGTCAGAAAACATATGTCTTTAAGACTCTTATCAACTACTCTGCTCAACAAGAGATAAAACGTCTTGATGCATTTACAAATTTATTAACATAAATATATTAAATTGGGAAGCCTAATTATTGAACAGAACTGAATTTTCCATTTTTGATCAATAAATTACCTACTCAGTAATAAGTGAATTCGATCACTTGACAAACTCGTTTTTCATCCCAGTTTGAGTAGTTATTCTTTTTCCGCATGGAAATTTTTTTCAAAACACCCACTTTGAAACTATTTTCTAAAAACATCTATTATGCTTTAAAAAAAAGTAAAATAGGTTCGATTAGATAGTTTCTGAACAACATCGACTAATTTCATCATTTCGGAACTAAAGCAAATTCAAACTTGTGTCATAAATTTGCCCTTTTTGAAGTACAGCCTTTTCTACGATTTTTTTAACAGTTCACTTTCTTTCAAAATTGTTTTCAATCGTAAAATATTTTAGTTCTGGAAACAGGAGGACGTCATAATTATCCCTTTCCAGCACGGGCAAAATCTGTTAGTAAAATGAGAAATTATCGACTTATACAGGAATTCAGAAACGAATTTTTTTAGATATTTTGAAATCCTTAATTGAAGCTTTTATTGTAAAGGAATTTCTAAAATATTATTGGTGCCGTTTGCAAATTTGGAATAAAATTAAATATCCCAGACCGAGTACAGTGTGCCGGAAAGGGTTAACCAAATCAGGCGAGTAAGATGTATTTTGAAAAAGATCATATTTCAGTTCGTACATTTTTCATAAAGGAAGGGCAGCTGACGTAACAGTCAGCAAAAAAAAAAAAAAAAACTTGTCCGTACTTTACGATTGGCATCAAACAGGAGCTCCGGGAATTTGATTGGTTTAAAATTAACAGATGTATGATATGATTGGCCTGCGTCGCCAAGAAGATTCCTGCAATGACTGCTATGACAGAAATGTAATGGTAGATTGATTGACAGAAAATGTTTGCTAGTAAACATGTCCATTCTTTAATGCTACCATTATGACAGTGAGTGGTCAGATGGAAAACATCTTACGCAAACCAGATCTTTTTACAAGATTTATTTATTTACTCTTTTTGTGGTCACCCCTTAGGAGAGTTCCGATCCGACCCCTTAAGGGACAGCAGATCCGAAACCCAACAGCTTCTATAGTAATGATACTTGATGACGTTTCACCGCTTCCATGAGTGACTCATTTATGAGTCCGGAGGGCATAGGTAACGGGCGGCATTTTTGTTGATACCACCGAAACTAGCATAGGGAAGTAAATATAGGCTTTCGATTGGTTGAAGAATTTAAATAGCAATAGTTGTAAATAAATCATTCTGAATCTGGATGTACATATTAAAGGCGAATATGGTTATATCGTGTTAAAATTACAAGAAAAGAAGATTTTTTAAAAGTAATATAGAATAATTGAGTTTGTAAATATCACGTAATTGACGCCGTAAAAAAAGAAATGCGATAAATAACTTGTTCTATCATGTTGAAATAATTAAGAGGAAATTCTAATTTTATTTTAATTTTATTTTTAATATTACAGAACAAATGAAAACATCATTAACTTCTTTAACTCTAAATTCGAGAATATCTTTTTAGTGTTAATAAATATGTGAAACCAGAAGAAAATTAATCTAAACCCATCTCTTAAAAGAAACTGAAGATTAAATAAACGTAAACTCAAAAATGAACCAAAACAAAGTGCTCTTTAAATTATTCAATCAATCAGAAGTCCGTATTTTCTTTCCTGTGCTAGCTTCGGTGGGATAGGCAAAAATGCTAACGGGCATTGTGTGTGGCGGTGTTTTCGTCCTCCTCGGCGGTTTCAAAGGGCCAGCTCCTCGGTTTTCGAGGCAAATCGGGTTTCGACGTCCATACGTTGATCCTAGAAGCAGCCCTTTGGGACTGCACGATGCCTCTGGGCAAAGTCTAGCTAAAATGATAGGATCGCAACCACCATTTGTCTGAGAGGAAGCGTTAGAGGAGAGTGCGGGCTCTGTAGAGTAAGACACAGGGACTCTCTAATGTCGACAATACTCGTGGGATCGACATGCAGCACCGCCTGAAGTTACTGACGGGAGAGACCTTGGACAGTGTCAGGCATACTCCCTTTGCTGTGTGACACAACCACGTGTGTCCACTGCAGCTGGGACAGTTGTGAACGACCCTTAGGTGGGTGGTGATCAGAGGGTCGATCAGAAGGCGTTAACAGTGGGAGGCCAATGTCGGGCTGGTAGCCTGGAACGAGTCATTTTCCCCGGAAGGGATTCGGCTGGCAGGCCTGTTTCCAGTATTCGCTGACGCAGAGAGCCTTGCTCACCAGCTAATTAAATGGTGCATCCAATCTCGGGCGAACGTTCGTTACGATCTAGGTCATGTGTATATGTGTGCTACTAATGCTATTGTTTGCATCACCTAGCAATGAAGATCTAGCAGTGACTCAAACTAACTTTCACGCTACTATTCCCCGAGACGGGAGGCGCTTCGACCTCTTTTGGAGGGTTTTTCCTCGTCCACCAGGGATGGCAAGAGATGCCTTCTTCTTTTCGGCAGCGGCCCAAATGGCTCGGGGTCTAACCTGTCCATGTGGTGTTCTGTGACCACCTGAGTACGCTCACCGCGCCTAATTTGGTGTCTCGGTCCCCGCGTAAGCTGAAAAGTTCCGCCGTTGTGGGGAAAGATTTTGAAAAACTGAGTTCATCAGCAACACCAGTCGGATGGTATACACAGAACTCCAATAAGAATCAATTTTTTTACGTTAAAGTAAAAAAAAAATATGAAGTTAAATGAACTACAATGCAATAGTTCTTGAGTTACAGATGTTGAAGAAACCGTGAAAATGCAACATAGCAGTGCCATCTATTGGGCAATTTACACCAGAAGTTCATCAGCAGTTTAACAAACCATCAATTATAACATTTTCTTACAGAACTGAAATTTTATGCATTAGTTTTTAAGATATTGAAGGACGTCGTTATGAATGAACGACAGCAGCGCCAACGTTTGGATTATTTAAATCTAATATCCAGCACCTGTTTATGCCAAGGTAAAACTAAATCAGCAATTTGAAGAAATTCATTTGATTCGATTTTCATGTGCAACATCCAGAAAATTTGTATCATATATACAGATTGTCAGTAGAAGTACAGTAAAACCTCCATAACGGCCACTCCCGAATAGCGGACACCTCTACTTAACGAAAAGTTATCCGATCCCTACTCCCAAAATCTAAATTTTTGTATGTTTAATCACTGAATAACGGACATTCCGAACAGTGGACAGTAACTTTGGCGATAATTTGTGAGAAATTGTCTTTTAACGAAGAAAAAAAAGTAAAAAGACTCTAAATTTACGAGTCAACATTTTGTGATCACAGATAAATGTATAGAGTTGACCGGGGAAAATCTTCCCTCCCTCATAAAATCAGGGGATGGTCCGGAGGGATATTACCTTCCAGAGCATCACAATGCCTCTCCACTCTTCTCCGGAAGATTTGAGATTTTATGCTTTTAAGAAGCGGCAAAATCCTGTGGGCAGTTAAACATTTTTTTACTTTAAGGTGGTTCAGAAAAATCAAAACTATTGACAGAGTTAAAATTTTACATTAAAAAATAGATGTAATCTTTAAATGCAAGAGGAAAAATCAGAACTATTGACAGAGTTACAACTTTACATTTAAAAAAAAAATACATGTAATCTTTGAATGCAAGAAGAAACTTTTTAAATACATTTTTTGTAAGATTTTAATAAATAGTGTATAAAGGCATGCACCATTTTATTTCAATAATAATGCTTAGAAAATAAGTTTAATTTCTGATAAATCACATATTAGAATTTTAGGACATATAAAAGTCAATTAATGAAACTTAAAGCATTTCTTAGCAATTTTTGAATCTCTGAGGTTTTTCCCAATAGCGGACACCTTCGAATAGCGGACTGTTTCAACACTCACGAGGTGTCCGTTATTTAGAGGTTTTACTGTACTTTGTTCTTAAAAGCAGTAAAAGTGAAAAAGCCGGTCAAATTCTTCTTTATCTTGCTTGGGAGATTATTCGGAGAAGCCAATAAAAGGTTTGTATTGAAAATTCCCAACAGAATATATAGGTGAAATAAAATTACTGTACTTTGTTCTTGAAAGCAGTAAAAGTGAAAAGGCCAGTCAAATTCTTCTTTATCTTGCTTGGGAGATTATTCGGAGAAGCTAATAAAAGATCTGTAGTGAAAATTCCCAACAGAATATATAGGTGAAATAAAAAAAAATATAGACAAGATAACAATTACTTTTTCGATTGTTAAGTACCCGTAAAGCATGGTGACGTCACTGCAACGTTGTTGTGAAGTCACATTGTGACTTTGTGACCATCGATTGTCCATGTGAAGTCACAGTGACTAAAATGTGAAGTCGTTATGGCCGTTTCAGAGCTCTTTTGTGACGTTTCACAAAGTAGTGACAATGTGACAAATTTGTAAAAAATGTGTCATTTGTGACTAATTTGACATTAACTTTGTGACGAAACTGTGACAAAAGCGACGATATTTAAATTGCCAGAAACATGTTTTTTTAAAGTAAATAACATGTTTTGAAGGATATTTATAAATTTCTAAAGATTTTTAAGAAAGTCACATCTCAGTCACAATGTAACGTCATTGAATGGCGGCATTTTGGTCACAGATGTGATGTGACCAAAGTGACTCACAGTGACGTCACTGTGACCATGCATGCTATTAGGGTATTGTATTACTTTTCTCAAAAACAAAACAGATTGATGAATCATTAAATTAATTAAAAAATCCTGATTAAATAAAGTACCATTTCTTTGTTTAGGTATATATATCACTGCGCACGTGATTTTTCAAAAACTGTTAAAGGTAAAGAATTAAAATTTGGCATTAACCTTAGACTTCAGCTTAAAATGAACTAAAATCTTAAAATTATCCTAAATAATAAAACTTTTATTTTAAAAAATAAGCAAGATTTTTTACAATTTTTCTTTTTTAATGACTATTAGTGCATAAATTATATAATACTAGGACTTCCCTCAGAGGGATTAGTCTGAGCGATATTGCAGAGAATGCACATTTAATAACTTGCGATAAGTAAAGAAAATGAGATGTTACTTTTAATCAGTCATTCATTGTGATAAAATATGATGAAAATAAGCATATTGAATCATAGAATTGCAAAATCTTATATATAAAGTTGCATATACTATTTTTATAAACCATGCGTGGATATAAAATTGGAAATATGCAAAGTGTTAAAAGTAATACAGAAAATAAAACACCAAATTTTCCTACATTGGAAATATAACTCTTTGAAATGATGTCATGAGCATAAACAGAAGCTTCGCACCGATTTGAGAGACTATAAATGATATAAACTATTATGTTTGAAGAGAATGGAGTGTATTTTTTATGGTGCGAAACCCGTCCGAATAGTTTATAATGTTGAATATCTTTTTTCCACGGATGCAGTGAGGTTGTCGATAAGAGTTAAGAATTATCCTTTTTTAAAAATTTGTTTTAAATGAGCACTTACATCTTATAAGTTACGGTGATGTCAAAGTTATAGTTTCTGACCCAAACAGTATCCTAGAAATTGCAATATTCTCAATAAATTGGGTTTAAAACTTTTTCTAGAAAAAAAAATTAATTTGTGAAATTAAATTGTCGAATGTTTTAGAAATCGTTCATAACGAGAATATTATATCTTAAAAGTTGCCACCAAGAAAAAAAAAGATTTTAAATTTTTAGTCATATCAACATCAAAGAATTCTCAATTTTAGAACTTTTTTTGCTCGTGCATTGGCGGTGATTATTGTTCCTACGCAAAATATAGTATGTTTTGCAGCAAAGATGGTTACTAATATTTTTTGCCCACATTATTTTTTAAATCGGCTACGTACTCCCAATGATAACGAAAAACACACAAACGTTAATGCTTTATAGCATAGAAATACAGAATCAAAAGCTATTTATCTCCTATTATATACACATAAATTATCTAATTATTGCTTGCAGATGCATTCTTAAATATACATAGATCAATATAATGCTTTATTTTTCTTTTATTAGTATTTCTTAGTATTCATTTTTCATTTATTTGTATTATTCAGTAAAAAACTCACTTTCTTAAGCCCGAATTACGTCAAACTTTTTATAAAAGCGCCTATGTCTATATAACAGCGAAGTATTGTGAAGAGTATTAAATACAAGGTAGTAAGATACTTAGCCAAACGCAGGTAATAAATCGCCCAATATTGTTCTTTTCGCCCTCTCTCGAAATGAATTTTTTCCGTACATTTAAAAAACACGATTTTGAGTCACCTTATTTAAAATTCAAATAAATAAATAAGAGGAAGCAATAATAGCGTAAGTCAAAACATTTTATTTCAGCATCAAGGAATTGTATAATAGTTACACATGTGGAAAAAAGCAGCTTTTGGTCAAAAAAAGTTGTCTTCACTAAATTTGAATCCGATTAAAAAAAGTACCGTGATTAATTAAAATATTATAGGCAGAGCTGCCAAGTCTCCGGCATTTTGGATACCGGTATTTTAATACAGAAAATGTTTTATTAAATTGGAACATTCTGCAGATTTAAAAAATAACTTTTCCTATAAGAAAATTCTGCTGTGCAATAAGCGGGGGCTTGGCATCCCTCTATAGGAATATTTCGTATTCTACTTTTTAACCTTAAAAAAAGCAACGACCATTTTTCGGGTACAAAAAGTATTGCTAATTGTTCCATTTTGCATACAAAGTACTGATTGTAATATCGATACATCTATGGTGATAAATTTCCAATAATTTTTCAAATCCCATTTATTTCATTAAAAATATAAATCATTTATTCATTTAGTTTAAAATAAATGGTTTTTAACTAATTTCATACTTTTGAAATATCACTTTTCATTGGCCATTTTTTTAAAGCATTTAGAAAATGGTTGTTGTTTTCAGTCAAATATAGACTTTGGTCTGTCCGCATTTTATTTTACTATTATTGTTATTTATAAATGGTGGAGAAATATTCATACTTAATCCATAACGTACATAATATATGACTCTGTTATTACATAAGTCACCTCTTTACTATCATAAAAATTATGTTTTTACTGATTTTTATTAACTCAATAGGAAAAATTTTGTGCTTTGAGCAATAGATGTCCGCATTTCATTTATTTATTTATTTTAACAAAATTCTTTGTATTTAGAAGAATTTTTATTTAAATAGGAAATCCAAATATCGCTGTTAATAAAACAGAAAGTTACAAAAAAAGTTACAAAACGAGTAGACGCATACTATCAAATATTGAAAAACGACGAATTCAAAAAAGACGTCGTATGAAATATCATCTTTTGAAACAAAAAAAACGAGGTCTGATTATCGAGCCTACTGATTACAAAATGTGCATTACATTTAAAAAAAAACTGCAAATATTGATTTTTTTTCTTTTGTGCAGTTTTGGCTTCGAAAGTGCGCTATGTTGCAAAAAGATATAAACGACTATGAAAACACACTTGGTAAACGTTCATGCTCAGTTTTACAAATAAATATGGCACATATGTGCCCTATACACACCGAGGTACCTAATTGGTGCCAAAATGACGTTCAGTTGCCTAACATGCTGGTTATCATATAAATGTTATAATAAATTGTTTGTTCTAAAAATATTATCATTTATTGATTGTTATTTCTTTTTTTAATAACAGAAAATGTTTTGTTTATTCATTTTTTTATTCATTTTGAAATAAATAAATAACGAGTTATTATAGCATGCTATATGTATCTGGTAATCAAAACGATGTTTTCGCCTAGTTGGCATAAAAAATCTCGCCAAACCCGGTGCTAATATCTCTAGTATATTATCTCAAGTATTTTATTTATGTATACTATAATTGTTTTTACATACCACTTACTTCTTCTTGTATATAGAAATAGGTAAGTGGCTCCTTTATGCAGTATAAATTGTATAAATCTTTAAAAAATAGCCCCCGTTGCCTCTTTTTGAATCGAATTAAAAAAAATCAATGTCTAATTCCAGTATTGCTCCCATACATACATATTCCAAATTTCAAAGTTGTATGCCAACAGGAAATGGATGAAAAATGGGAAAAGATGTCACATATGCACCAGGGTACATAATTGGCGTGAAAATGGCATTATTTTACCTGAGATGGTAACCCGGTTTTATTTATATATTATTTGTTTATTTACTCATAAAATGTTTATTTACTTTCATTTCCTTTTTTTAATTATATAAAACATTTCTTTTTATAGTTATTAATTATTTTATTTACTGTAAGTTCTTTTTGAAAATAGAAAATAATTTAAAAATGTGTATGTAAGCGTTATTTGAAAACGGAGTTTTCGCCAAATGGGCTTTGAAAAAAATTGCGCCAAATCTGATGCGCTTGTGGTATCCGTGCCGAAAAATTAGTGACCGGAATTGACTTCCACACACAAACAAAATATAAGTTAGAAGAAAACATGCAATAAAAATAAATATAAAGGGAAAATGATGTCATAGAAGCAACTTTTTTATTTAAAAACGTAATTGTTTCTAATTTTCACACGCGAAATATATAAAACAATCTTTTAGCGATCAAAAAATGCTAAGAGATTATCAAAAAATCTCAAAATCAAAGTTTTTACGACATTTTTTTTATATAAAAGAATAACAGATTTATTTTCCTGCATGATTAAATTTTAAAATGTTTTATTGCATTCAATATTTCTGAGTGCGTAAATGACTACTATTTACTCCATGTACTGATTCGGTTATCTACGAAAATATCCAGCCGGTGGAAATCACGCGCACCAAATTTCTGTGACGTATGCAAATAAATTGTGCTTTTTTATCAGTTTTTTTAATATAACTTTTAAACTATTTGGAATTAATTTTTAAAAGTAGGTGCATTCACCAGATTACCTTCTTAGGTATCGTCTGGTACAAACAGAATCGCAATCCGACAAGTACTTTTTGAGATTTGCTTGACGAAAGAATTTTTTTGACTTTTAATATCGTTACGTATCTCTGAGTATAAAGACTTCGCTACGCTCAGACAATTAATTGAAAAAACCCAATCCTCAGCAATTTTCAAGGGCCATTAATTTAAGGGTAATCAGTGTTAAGGAATTGTAAAAAAATTAGAGCTCAAGATCATGTTTTATGAATTAATAATGAAAAATTACCTTAAATTTCTTTTAATAGAAACTGAAACTGTTAAAAAATAAAAATTTCAAATAGGAAAAAATGACTTTCGTTTACTTTCAAAATTCCTTAAAATTCCTGGGTTTGTTCTTGTTCTTTAAAATTTATAGAATTTCTTGCAACTCTATTTAAAAGCCTGTAAAGATATACAGAGTAAAAAGATAAATAGATATTTATTAAAATTTTCAGATAATATAAAGCATGATCAAAATAAAATTGTGTTTGCCAAACCTGATAATTTAGCTCTTGATGAGCACATTTGAATTAAATTAGACCAATATAAAACAGCACTTTGTTGTCGCTGTTTTATATTGGTCCTTGTAATACAGATTCAGATTCAGGCAGGTGGAGAGACCTACTAATTGGTTTGAGCTCAACAAGCCCCACCCAGCAATGTGAAATTGTAATACATGAGTTAAAATCATTTTTTAACAGTAAAATATGACAAGGAGATCTAAACTGGTAGGCGTTAACATAACACTTGATCAAATTCTTGGCTGAAATTTCAGAATTGTTTAAAACTCGATTCGCATATTAAAAGGCAATCGGTCTGCAGATCGCATCTTTTTAGAAAGCAAATGTGAATTCAATTTTAAGAGTTTACTCTTAGATTTATCATTGTGTTTTCCTGACCCGAACTGTATGAAAACATAGAGGATTGGGAGCAAGAAAACACAATACAAAACCTTAGAGTCAATCTATGAAATTGGATTTAAGGTCCTTTTTACGAACACAGGACTTGACAGACCAATTACATTTTAATATGCGAATCGAGTTTAAACCAATTTCGAAATTTCACCCGCGAACTCGATGAGAGATTGCCTGCTTCCGATCTATTAACTACAAGTAAAAAATTTTGAAGCAAAATAGAACACTTAGATTGTTTGTTTGACAAATATATTTATTTATCTCGCACAAGAGACTTATCACCAGTATGAAATAATAATATTTGTTAAAACACTTATGTGAGAATTTCTTGTTGCAAATCCACACACAAAGGTTTTTCACTAGTATGAAGTAGTACATGTCATCTTAAAGCATACATTTGAAGCAATTTATTGTCGCATATTTCACACACAAAATGTTCCTCTCCAATATGAAATAACAGATGTCTTCCTAAATCACCGTTTTCTGAGAATTTCTTCCTGCATATCTGTATTAGTATTATATGTATTAGTGTATTAGTAGATGCTTTCCTAAACCACCCTTTTGAGAGAAATTTTTGTCGCATATCTCACTCGAAAAAGGTTTTTCCACAATATGACTTAGCAGATGCTTACTTAAAACACTCCTTTGTAAAAAAATTTTATTGCACATCTCACACACAAAATATTTTTTATCACTATGAATTAATAGATGGCTATAAAGAGCAACTTTCCTTTGGGAATCCTCGGAAGTGGCTCCTGAGGCTGGTGCTACCATAGGTGCCCGGTTCCTATGAGTCGTCGGAATAAACCAAGAAAAATGTCCATTTGGCTCTTTGAAGAGTACGGGGTACACGTCGTTTCGGCCAGACTATTGGGCGCAGGACATGTGACGTGCGTTCGGCATTGCACGTCCTTGGGTGATTGTAGAGCCGTGGCAGCGTCACATGGAGAAATCCATCCCTTGTCGGATTGTGCATTTCGGGCTTTTCAGAGCTTCTATCGCCGAAACAAACACTAACAGTTTCTCGTTGACAGATAGTTTTTTATATCACACATGTTTCTCAAAAGTATGAATTAAAAGATGTCTATTTAAATTTTTCTTATAAGAGAATTTCTTGCTACAAATCTCACACACAAAAGTTTTCTCACTAGTATGAGTTAACAGATGCTGGGTTAAGTCACCCTTTCGAGAGAATTTCATATTACATATCTCACACGCAAAAGGTTTCTCACCTGTATGAATTAACTGATGCTTGCTTAAATCATTCTTTCGAGAGAATTTCGTGTTGCATATCTCGCACGCAAAAGGCTTTTCACTAGAATGACTTAGCTGATGCTGGGTTAAGTCACCCTTTCGCGAGAACTTCTTCTTGCATATCTTACACGCAAAAGGTTTTTCACTAGAATGAATTACCAGATGGCTTTTTAAATTACCCTTTTGAGTGAATGACATGTTGCATATCTCACATACAAAAAGTTTATCACCAGTATGAATTAACAGATGATTCTTTAAATTACTATTTTGAGAAAATGCCTTGTTGCATATTTTACACACAAAAGGCTTTTCACCAGTATGAATTAACTGATGCTGGCTCAAGTCAGCTTTTCGCGAGAATTTCTTGTTGCATATGTCACATACGAAAGGTTTCTCAGCAGTATGAACTAACATATGGCTACGTAAGCTGCCTTTACGAGAAAATGTCTTGTTGCATGTCTCGCATACGAAAGGTTTCTCTCCCGTATGAATTACCAGATGCCTAATTAAACCGCTCTTTTGAGAAAATCCTTTCCTGCATACCTCACAAACAAACAATTTCTCTTGCTGCGAGTCAGAAACTGATTTTCCAAAATGATCTTGTACAGAAATATTTTGCTGCATGTTTCACACTTTAAACACAGTTTAATTTATGTAATACATGTATGTTTTTTGCACCTATAATAAATAAAAGTAAGCTAATTTATCACGTTTTAAAACTTTTTTGAAAAAGAAATTTAAGAAAATACAAACATATGAAAAAATAAAATAAACAGAAAAATCTGAACTGAAATAAAATTTCCGACACAATATAAAAATCTTACAGGAGACTTCCTAATTATCTGATGCTCGTGGAATCAATGGTGTAGAAGATGAATATTTAAGTTTATATTTATAAATAAATGTAAACAAATAAAATAAATAGCTATCATAAAAAAAATTATTATAAAGAAAACATTATAAATAAACATAATAAATGAATTACCCGACTTGCCCGGTTCTCTCGATTTTTCGAAACATATACGAATATTTAAATTCTCGATTTATTTTAAAATTTATAAAAGAATATTCAAAAATGAATATTTAAAATGGGTTCCCGTTGTCTTAGACAGTGCAGACCAAATTTGCTATAATACCCTGTTCACACTACGGATAGTTAAGATATCTCAGGCCTGGAACTCTCTCAGAGAGTTCCACAAACTCTCTCAGAGAATTTCAGCTCTCTCGGGCTAGATACAGGAACAACCACCTACTCTCATTGGTTACAAAGTTTCGCTTTTACTGATTGGCTGTTGTGGCCGTCTGTATCTCAAGCGCATGCGCATACGCTACATTTGTTCAGTTCAGAGATACAGTGACATTCGCTGAGATATCTTAGGTAAATTTTTCAATGTGAACAGGCATCCAATTCCGGGAAGGTCCACTTCAAACACGGCGATCTTAAGATATCTTATGTTTACGGTGTGAACAGGGTATATATATGCTATATATATATGCTATAAGTGTTTAGTTCCTACTTCCAGGCACCATATACAGGGCATGTAGTGCATGCCACAGAAAATTTTGTTTTACCATTTTCCATTGCAAGGGACCGCTGTATGTTATAAACACTTCGCCTTCCGGGTGGTAAACCGTACGTTTCATATTATACTCTGGCAGAAGTCTCTTCTGCCAGCAGCAGAATTTGTTGAATACTGTTTCAAAACTTTTGCTGCATGCATGATATCATGATTCTTCACTCTTGCTGATTATATTTTGTTTTATTTTCAGGATAGTAGAATTATTAAAGTTGAATGAAAATGACATTCAGAGTGTGCAGGAAAGTGTTTCATAATGTATGCTGCATGCATGATATTTAATTCTTCAGAGTCATGTTATTTTATTGCACATGATAGTAGAATTACTGCAGATGGATGAAAATGACAGCAGTTAAATCATTCACTAATATTAAGATTAATAGTAAGCAAGAAGTAGGTTGGCTCGGTCGGAAGCTTCGTTGCCCCCCCCCCTTCCCGTTCTTCAGTGTTTTTAATTTAAGTAATTTTGCTTTTAAATGTGTCCGGTATCAATTTTGATTTTTTTCCCTTGTTCTAGAAAGTCGGATTATTGAAGACGTAGCTAGCGATTGTGGGCGAAAATTAATATAATAGTAATAATAATAATAATGTAACGTAATTTTCATGCACGACCACTACCTACGTCCCGAATAATACGACTGTCTAGAAGAATGAAAAAATCAAAATATTGATATCAGATGTATTTAAAAGCAATGGAGTTAGAATGAACAGGAAAATGTTATATAATTTTGCTGTATGCATGATTATTAATTCTTCGGAATCATGTTTTGTTTTTTGCACAGAACGGTAAAATTTCTGCAAATGGATGAAAATGACAGCAGTAACAGTATTCAAAATGTGTTCGAAAGTATTTCATAATCTGTGCTGTATGTATGCTTTTTCGATCTTGTTAATTATGTTTTATTCTTTGCACAGGGAGGAGAATTATTGCAGATGGGTGAAAATACAGTATCTGTCACAGTATTCAAAATGTTTCGGAAATGTGTTTCATAATTTTTGCTGTGCTTATTACTTTTTGTTTTAGATAATTACGTTCTCTTCTTTGCACATGGGGTTGAATTACTGCAAATAGATGAAAATATAGGATCTGTCACAGTATTCAAAATGTGATAAAAGTTCCATAATTTACGCAGTGTGCGTGACTTTTATTCTTGAGGAGGGTGAAAAAAAGTTAGAAAAGTGCCACCCAATTCCCCTTCAGTATTTGAAACTTTTTTATGTTGTAATGATATGTATTGGAGAAATCTTTCAAAAAGGGCTAAAACAATATACATTAGACATGGTTTGTACGGATACCGTTATTTTTCAGGTGGAATAATAGCATTTCTTTATAGAAAAACAAATAGAGTTCAAAAGTGCGAAATTTAGCCTTATTTAGTGAGGAATTTTTTGTAAGAAAATACTGGTACGAAAGAATTTCCTGGTCATAAAATTCCAGGATCCGAACCTTGTTAGAAAAAGGTACGATTATGCTCTCTTCTTTGTTTCTTGAACTCTCCTATTTTCAATTTTGAATTTATATACATAAATTAATGATTTTCATATCTATCACAGGGTGGCAAGTGGTCAGGGAAAACCGGGAAAAACACAGTCAAGAAAAGAGAAAACTACCAGTATTTTCTTACAAAAAATATTGAAAATAATATAAAAAGATTATATAAACTGAATTTATCTTCAACAAAGTACAGGTATTTATCATCTATATCGACTGTGTTTTTATCTAACCATTCGCCAGCCTGCCTTAGTAATATTTATTTTCCTTAATTAGTTTGAAATTATTTTATTTCATTTTCGGGGAGCAAATGGAGAGATCTCTTTATGAGTTGAATTTTTAATAACTATGCCGAACCTCGTTCTATATCATTTTTCAGTTATCTCGTGAGTTTTTGTAAACATTAAGAAAAATTAACAACTATTTTTTTAAATTAAATATTCAGATACTTATTTTTATTTTTATTGATGCCTCAAATACTTTTCCTAACTTTCTAAATTAGCTCAAAAAAAAAAAAAAAAAAAAATCAATCGTATACCATTTCAAATGGGAGCAGATGTTCAATGCTCAGATAAAAAGAAATGCACCGAATTATGCATTCTTTGGAATGTTTCCTATATTTTGGGAAAAATGCATCTTGGATTGGATTTTAAATAATTCTGCTTAATATCAAAAATTAAAATTTCAAACCTCATGTGCATGGTGAGAATTTTTGAGCTACCATCACACAAATTTTCGATCTTCTACATGCAATAGATTTTGCTGACCACTACTAACATGCATATTGAACAGAGCTTTCTTTATTAGTACAGAAAATATGAATAAAGAATAATTAAATGAAAAATTAATTAAATGTTTATAAATAGCAGTATGTTCAATAGCCTTCATAAATATGAAATAAAAAAAATTTAATTTGAAAATTTATCATTCCTTATCATCTACTAAAATAATTATAGATTTTATGAAATAGAGATAGATGCAATTTTTTATGGAGAAAGGAATATAATATAGAAAAGTGTTTAGTCAAATTTCCTCCAGATTCATAAAGTTTTCCAGTTTAATATAAATGAAGACTGCGCCAAAATAGTGCATTTTAATGCAATTTACGTTGTATTGCAATATTTTTATATTATCATTTATACTGTGTTTAAAATTCTATATAATAAATTACAACACAGAAAAATTATTTTTTTGATTTTGGAATACTTTTTTGTATTTGTCAATGCAAATTGGTAGGTTGTGTATATGACGGCCAATTATTAACACGTGGGATAGGGCCCCTAAGGGAGAGGTTGTCCTCCTTGAGAGTCTTTCTAAGAGAACCAAATTCATATTTATGCAATGAAATCCAAGGTTCGAAGACAACCACTGAAACTGCGAACGATTAGGCTGACGCCCGCGATTGGGTTCTATGCAAATTGAATGATAGAATAGTTGAAAAGTATCGTTAAACTGAGTTTAATATAAGTTATAACTGAGCATCTTATAATTGAATATATAGAGAGTATAACAGTTACAAACGAAATCAGATGTGAGGGGATAAAATATTACATTCAAAAATAAATCAACCAATAAAACGTTCATTCTGTTAAACAAAATTATCAAAACAGCTATATTTAAAATAATGGCATTGCAGTTATAAAGTGAAGCATAAAAATGCTTTTTTGAAAGGAGAACATTTTAGAATTTAATATAAAAGTTTAGAATTACATTTGGAGTAAATAATTCATTACAGTAAATTTCAAACATTACAAAAGCATTCAAGCATAATGATGTATCATTTTGTGAGACGAAAGATACTGATTATCCCCATCCTGTTGTTGAGTCTTCCCACCTTTTTGTTATGAACTGCAAACTGTTGAAGAAAAATGGAGATAATAGTACATGAAGTTGCATGAAACTGAAAAATCTTGTAAATTCTGTCTTAATTTCTTTCGTTGCCAAATATAAGTTCTTCTTTTTAAATTCTTTCAAAATGTTTCTCCTTCTTTTTAGAATATCAATGAATGTTGGATGTACATTTTAAAAAATGTACATACATTTCTAAACTGTCACCAGATAATTTAAACCCCTCATACATGTAGGCTTCATATGATGCAAGATAAGAATTGCCTTACAAAACAAAAAACTTTTCAGCACTCATCTATGGAGATCTGATTTGTGGACAGATAATAGTGCTAGCATGCAGCACAATAATAAAAATTTTTTATAGCGGGTTCTCATTTATCATTAGAAAGATGGTAATGGAAAATAAAATTTTAAAATCCATGCTTTTAAATAGAATACTCTTTACTTGCTTCACGACAAGTTCCCTATGCTTAATTTTTAATCTTTTATCGCCAGTTTTTCAAAGTAGAAAAATTTCCCCAGTCAGTTAAATTGTGAAAATACTCTGATTAAATAAGTTTAACTTTACAATAAGGAACAACTGCTAAATTGGTATCTTGGTAATGAGGGATTTTAATTTTCAGATGCATGAAATTTGCTTTCTTTTCACGAAGAAAATATAGTTTTGGACAAATCACATGTCGCTTTCATATTTTCATGCCAAATATTAAAATAATAAATTTATTTTCTTACAGACTTTTTACTGCAATTCCTTTGCTAAATTTAACTAATCCTTTATCACATACATAGGTAGTATGTTAGCATTTTTTTCAACATATTGATCACAATCTTTTTACCAAATATATTTATGCCTTAATCAAATCATTTTGGTTATTAAGACTAGTTAAAACTGAAAAATTTTTTTTTTTATATGAATAGCGTTCCAAAAAATCCTAATTGCAACTTTGCCCTTTTAAAAAAAATTACCTTTTATAAAAGAGGGGGGACTTGTAATAGAGATTTAAACAAATTGCTTTAAATTTTGTTTTCATTATTAATTTCAAGATTTATAATAATACATATAAAATAAAATTATCACTTTATATTTATTATACATATACAGTAAGCATCTATTAATCTGGCATGTTCGGGACCTGACTCATGTCGGATTACAAAATGAATGTCGGGCAAAACATTTAGAAGTTAGAACTAAACAAAAGATGACAATAAAGCATGTTTATTATTTTTAAACAGTTTGATTGTAATTTAAAAAAGATACTTAATGTAAAGTACAAGATATGAGGATGTGAGTTTCAAAACTAACTTTATTCAGAAAATCATGTTTTGTGAGATCGCTGAAAGCCTCAGAGTCCATAGATTTGCATTATAAACGAAAATTTTACAGTGGCAGAAATAAGGAATAAAGCTACTTTTTTAATGAAGTTGTTACGTAATTTGTCATTCTTAAGTTATATCAGATTATTATAGACATAAAAGTAATTAAACAAATAATTCTTTTTTTTAAAATCGTGCCAGATTGTACAGCATACCAGACTATAGGATGCCGGATTAGAGGAAGTATATTGTATATAGAAGGAATTTAGCTAAAATAATTTTATAATATTCATCTTTTAAAACGAATAGTAACAAATTGCATTGTGTTGCTATGTACTGTCAGAGAAAGGAGAAAACTATGTTATTATCTTTCTTTGAGATAGATGTTGACAAAATTAAAAATTTTATTTATTTAATTCCAAAATCTACATAAGAGGAATTACTTTAAAATAAGCAAGTTAAAAAGCAACAGTAATACATAAAAATATTCTTTTTAGTTATTGAATTAATTTTAAATATTAAATAAATGAATGCAAGTTTAATGAAATAAGAAAAAAACTTACTTGATCAGTCTTGTAGAATTATGTAAAACTGAAAAACATAATAAAAAATTGCATGCTATTATCACCTATTAGGAGAAAAAGAAGATAACAATGTTATTTTCTTTCTCTGAAGATAGGTGGCGACACTATACAAGTACTATTTATTTAGTTGCAAAATATACATTATAGGAACAATTTCGAAATAAGTCAAACAATAAGAACAACAGACACACACACACAAAGAAATTCTTTTTAGTTATTGATTTAATTTTAAATATTAAATAAATGAATAAAAGTTTAATGAAATTAAAAAAACAAATTTACTTCATTAGTCTTTTAGAATCGTGTAAAATTCAAATTATAGAGCTGCTATTTTCTTTCAAACATAAATTTAGTTAATTTTAAAGAAGATTCATAATTTAAATAAAGAGGTAATTAATCTTAATAATTGTGCTTATTATTATTAAAAAAATGGTTTTTATTATTATTTTGGTTTCTTTTTTGGAGGAGGCTTTTATTCAAGAATACAAGAAAAATCATAATCACTTAAAAGAGGGGAGAGTGTTACTTTCAGGATTCTATGGTACTTCTACAAGTTTTATTGAATAATTCAAGAAAAATATATCTCATTTTTATTAGACATATTTAGTTATACATTATTACTTATTTCTCGACCTTTCCTTTTATTAATTTGACTTTTTTTAAAATTATCTTACTTTTTATGAGTTTAATTTGTTACTTTACTTAAATATTTGAATTATTTACTATATTGCAAGCATTCACTGTAAATTTGATTGCATTGTTACATTCAAATTAGAGTTTAAAATTTAAATAAAGCAATGACAAGAAATCTGCACAACCTTAGGTCCCAAGTTGCTTGGATTTGAGGGAGTCTAGTGTAATCTATTTCTTTGATATGTAATAAAACTGCCATTAAAGATATGATTGACACACTATTTCTAATTTTTATTCTATATAGGCTTTGGTACAGTTTTATATAAGTATTTCTTTCAGATTTTAGCCTATATTAAGGATTACCATATTTTTGGGTGTATAGCCTGCAGCCCTAGATCAAGCAGTGCATTAAAAACGTTCGTGTATAACCCGCGGAGATACATCGGTGTATAGTATGCGGGCTATACATCATTTACGAATGTATATTTCAGTCAGGGTTCAAAATTAGAAGCCATTAGTCATAATTTTTAATACAAATTTACCAAAATTGCATAATACTTACAGCAATGCAGCTAAAAAATTAAGATTATCAGTACCGTAATTTTCGGAAGAAACGCCACGGCGTTTACTTGTTTTAAAATAAAATTTCAAGAGATGCAGCGTTTACACACATTTTTTTTTTTTCAAACAAGCATGATATTTTTTCTAAATTTTTCCGAAAAAAAAAAAAAAAATCGGTGATAAATTCAAAATTTCAAACATAAAATGTATATGTATTTTAAGTCATTGGATCCCAAAAGGATTGAATCCTTGGAATTTGTCTGAAAAGCACCAACTCCGTAAAGGAACAATTCCTCGGACTCTATCTGAAATGAAACGACTAGAAACATTTGATTCCTTGAATAAGTTCCGAAATGCTATGACTCTGTGAAAGAATGAATCCTAGGAATCGTATCGAAAAACTTTATTTATTTTTTTTTTTGAAAAACAGATTAAAAATTATTTTAAATTCAGAATCGTCGAGGTTGGAAGGGTTTCGGATTTTGGATTTTGTACTCTACAAACACAATGGGGTGCTGCAGCACCGATTCACCAGCAAATTATTTTCTGATATTTTATTTATAGATTTTTTTTAGGTCTCGCATATAAGTCGACCCCCCACTTTGAAGTTCTTTTTTTGTCTAAAATTTTGCGACTTATACGTGAGTATATACGGTAGCTATTATAGATCTTTCCGTGCAATACTTGGCATCAGTTGCGACAGCTGTTGCAAACCCAGAAATAACTGTATTTAAGAAGTAAAAATAAAGCCTTTGCAAACATGGGAGAACTCTGTAAATTTTGCAGCATAGCGAAAAAAAATATCACAAATTTCGATGTTTTCTTTCAAATTTTTGGAGGTTTAAAAATTGTAGAGAAAATATCACGATTTCCAATAAAAAAAAAAAAAAAAAATCTTTGTATAACACACAGCGGCTTTTTCGAAGATTTTTTCCTTGTATAAGCCGCAGACTATACACCCGAAAATATGGTACTTGATAAAAATATTTTGATAAAAATTATCTGCTAGTTGCAGTCTTGGAAAATATTTATTGTCTTTGGAAAAATATGTGTTTACCACCTATAAAAAAACTTATTAGTTCAACAGTTTTTGTAATTTTTATGAATATTCATCTGCTAAGTTTTCAAGTTCCCAGGGATAAAACTTTTCTGGGTATTAAATATTATAATTCCATGTAACAATATTTGCTAATTTAGTTTTAAATTAGGTATAAGTATTTGAATGTGTATATACTGAGCGAGTGAAAGTATACTATTACTATATAAAAATACTGTGTTTTCAAGAGCTCAAAATTTTTAAGATATTATTGTGCATTTAGCATTATTAAGCCTAATAATTATCATAGCTATTATCTGAATGCACATTACAATATTGACTATATTTATCTTAATGGAGATTAGTTTACTAATTTTTATGTGAACTAAATGAAAACAAAAAAATATAAGTGCATATTTTCCACTTAAATAGCTTAATTATTTTGATAAAAACCAAACACTTACAAATATTATGTTTACCAATCTATGTCCTTTGAGCCTCTTAGCATTCTATAACAAAATACAAGCTTTACAGCTTTCTGCACACCAAGTCTATTTCTTAATTTACAATCATATATAATAAGTTTGGAAAAAAATCCTCTCTATGGTTGAAAAACAATAAGGAAGACTCACCATTAAATGTAGGGTTTATTATTTTTTTTATTTAATGTTTTCCAACAAATTTTGTCTTTTACCCCCCCCCCCTTTTTTTTTTCTTTTTGTTTAAAGAAACTCTTTGGAAATGAGTGCAATTGACATGTAAACTAACTTTCTGAAACAGTAAATATCTGTTGTATACATTTGGAAAATTATAGAACATATAAAAATCTTTATGAATAAAGTGTATCAGCAGCTTTAGAAGACAGATTATTTCTTTATTACCCTTCTTGTTTTGTATACATACATATATAATAAATATATACATCAATTACATGAAAATAGAATATTTATCAATAATTTTAAAATGCAGTTTAAGGACTAAGAGTTTATTGCATATTGTTATGTTTTTACCCTTCTTTTCCATGTTTTTACCATGTCCTGTTAAAAACCAGTTTTTACCGGCAAACAGCCAACTATAATAATACAACTAATAATAACACATTGCTCAGTGGTGCACAAAACAGGAATTTTAATATACATTAGTACATATTAAAATAAAATAAAACTTTCAACGTTTCGCGCCGTCTTCTGCGGGCGTCTTCAGGAAAATATGAAATGGAAGGACTACGTTTGCATCTTGTTCGAGAGATAATGAGCAATGTGTTATTATTAGTTAAATTTTATGGTGCAACTGTCCTATATATATTTATAATAATACACTTCATTATGTGATAAATTATTTAAAAACTATTTAGTTTAAATTGAATAGAGTGCAATCAAATTCAATTTATCAACAACACAATGTAAAAAAAAAGAAAAAAAATAGCTATTATGAATTAAATTGACATTGGAATAACATTAAACTAAAGTATTTAAAAATAAATTAGAATAAGCGAAATTATCTGCTACATATATAAAACATTTAATGATGCTTTAAATGATTCAATGATAAATAGGAAAAATTGAAGTTGCGCAAGTGAAATTTTGTGCAGTCATTTACCAAATAGTAAATTGTAGAGTCTTTAGTTGAAGAGTAATGAAAGAAACTACACTACTTTGTCATTAAAAAGAAGTTGAGAACAATAAATTTATGTTTCGAACTTTGAAGGGTGGGAGGGGATTCTACAAGACCTATAGCGGCAAGTTGTTGTCTCGAATGATCCAAAAAAATTTACGTTTTAAAAGTTACTTGATATTACACAAACAACGGAAGAGACTTGTCGCCAATAAAAGAATGAATCATTAACTATATCATGACTCATTTAAAGTGATTCTTTGATTCATAACTTTTAATATTATTTATCAATATTATTTATTAATATTATTTATTATTGTTGTAATGGAAATATGACTAGTATTTTCTTTTTATTATTCTTTGGTTATAATGCTGATTTACCAGACAGCCACTGAACATTCTTTACTAAAGAATCTAGGCTGAATTTCCTGCTTTATCCAAAAATCAAATTACGTCTAATTTTTATCCCGAGTACATATTTAAGTGCAAGATTCCCAAATTTTAAAAGTTTTTACTTTTTTTGTATAAATAAATTTTTGTTTTATTAATTAAAAATTAGTTGAATTTCTGTTGCAGCAGTTTTTCATTATCGACTGATTCATTATTCATGAGTGTACTCTTTTTTCATGATTCATTCATTGCATTGGCGTCGGTATGGACGAAAGGATGATACTCTGATTGTAACAGTAGGTGTTTCTAAATCAGTTTACTGATACATCTTTTTTACTAAAATAAATTAATGGTAAGATATGTTTCTTTAGTTTTTCTTCTACTGAAAGTTCTAGAACTTGTGATTTAATTGTATGATGACACAAAATTTCATGTGTCGCAATTTACATTTTTGTTGACATTCATAGTTATTTAATCCGCACACAGATCCGTACCTGATATTTTGCTAGCCTATTATTTTATTATTTTAGAACTTAAAGATGTTATAATTTACATAATACTTAAAACAGATGCTTTCATTTTCATAAATAACATTTTTTTAGAAGTACAATATTCCATAAGTAATAAGTGTATTATATACCCAGGTGCAAAATGATCATGTAATTGTCTAAATAAAATGTATTATTATATTAATCCTAATATAAACCATATAAATTTGTTGTTTCATTCTAAATACTCAACATAAACATAAAGAAAACATTCTAAAACAATTTTTATAAATATAATATGATGCATTGCATTATTAATCGATATGCACTGAGGGCAAAATTGAAGCATTGGGTTTACATAGTTTTAAATTTGTTAAAGTGTCATAACATGCCATATTTTCCAAATTTCGGGTTTTAATTCTGCTTTCAAGTGGTACTGCATGATTTGACCATCTTTCATTATATATTGTGTCCTATAGTAAGCATTCATTTTAATTTCAATTGCATTATTAATTACATTCAAATTATTATTCGAAAAGTGTACAACAAAGCAATGATCAAAAATTTGCAAAATTCTAAAATCTGCATAACCTTTGGTCCTAAGCAGTGCCAGTTTGAGGGAAACTACTGTATAAAAAGAAAGCGCCTACTGAGTTTGTCAATGTGTTTGTCTGAACGATGAAAATATATGTCACGAGCCATTTATTTCTCAACTTCTGTCCAGCAACAGCTAATGTATATTGTTTATTTCCTCCCAAATTGTATTTCTGACCAGGGTTCATAAATGTCACGATATTTTCAATACATTATACGATATTTTCAAAATAGTCAACTTATTATTGCTAATAAATATTTCAAGCATAATATAAATTAGAAACTGAAACATATTGCACTTAAGATGAAAACTTTTAATCAAACAACATATAAAATTGCTTTTTTTTACTTAAAACAATATTGAAAATCAACTAATTGATAAGAATGACAATTTTCTTCATGCACTTACATGAAGTTAAAAAAAAAAAATGTATAGGATTCAGAATCAGCTATCAAGAAAAGAGAAAGTTATAAAACAATTTTTTTTACAAAATATTTTTGTAATTGAGTTCAGAAATCTTATGTTAATACTTGTTGATTAAAAAAAATGCCATTTTACATTAAATCTGTAAGAAAAGTCGCATGACAATAATAGACTGATATTTTGTTTAACTCTTCAACAATAGACATTTTTTTCATTACTCCATGTACTGTGTTTTTTTTTTTTTTTTTTTGAGAAAAGCTTTATTTTATGTTAATTTCTAAAAAATAAAATAAAATGCTCTTGTGAAAAAACATCCTTTTTTCGATTGTTGCAATCAAAAATCATTCAAAAAATTATTATGAATTTTTTAAAAATGATATTAATTGCATTGTTTCAGATGAATAATAGCTTTTATTTATTGATTATATCTTTAAAGATGCCCTTTTCTCCTTATAATTAAAAATAACTTTTCAAATAAAGTGAACAGAAAATGATATCATCCTTTAAAAAAAAGGCACTTTCCTTCATGGAAATATCACTATTCAATACTTTTTAAGTGCGTTCGTAATTATGTAAATACATAGCACCTGTAGTTGTTGTTCAGTCGGTCTGTCCATCCGCACATAACAATACAAAAACTACCCAACTGAATCATTTTAAATTTAAAATATATAATTATTACATAATTTTGTCGAGTTATTTCAAATTTTATGAAAATCAGAAGCATAGATAAATTACAGGGACAATCAAAAGTATTCCGTTAAATTATGGTCGATGGGGAAGAAAGTTTAAATTGCATTTTAATCATTTGAAATTTAAAATGCATAATTATTACATAATTTTGTCAAGTTATTTCAAATTTTTTGAAAATTTAATGCATAAATCAATTACAGAGGCAATCAAAAGTATTCCGTTACATTATGGTCAATGGGGAAAAAAGATTCAAATGCATTTTACTGGTTTGAATTTTCAAATTCATAATTATTACATAATTTTGATGAGTTATTTCAAATTTTATGAAAATGGGTTGCATAGATCAATTACAGGGACAATCAAAAGTATTCCGTTACATTATGGTCAATGGGGAAAAATATGTCAAATGCATTTTAATGATGTTACACTCATTCGAACATAATAAAATTGATATGCATCTATAAAGTACATTTTATACTATACATTTTGCATAATCTGTAGTGCATAGAACATTTGTTACTGCTTTACAAGACCACACAAAAGTATTCCATTACATAATGGTATAGGGAGAACATTGTTTGTTGCACATTTTGATTGTAATTAACTATTTACAATTTTATGAGATTGATACATGAGAGTGATATTTGTACCTCATTTTCTATGTTTCACATGAAATTTCCAACTTGTTTATTCTGAGTTTGAAACGTAAGGAAAATTCTTCAGTGAGTAAAAAAAATGTTTTACTAAAAGAAAAACTTTCTTATTTTTTTTTGCATTTTTTTTAAAAATCGTTTTTGGATCACTAATTTGTAAATTTTTTAACTGTTTATTTCATTGTTTACATTCATAAAACAACATAAATTATAGAAAACAGTGGATTATGGGTGTGCTGATTATAGATATTTGACTGTAATTTCGTTCATAAAACTCAATATTTTCATTACAAATGCGTTTTCAAGACAAGAATTTCTGAAGTTTCTACCTGTTGTTACTGAGATTACAGGCACAAGTCATTAGTTTGAACGTTTGCATTTCAAGTCGTAGCTAACAAATGTGATTTGAAATTTGAACATTCTATTAATTTATAACTGCACATTAAAATAATTTTTAAATGATAAATATGGTTATGAGAATAGCATATAAAAATTTTTGAGATGAATAGGATGTTGGATTTAGATTTTTGGGGAAAAAATTTACATGATTGTGTCAAAGTACGTAAATTTTTAGCTTATTTTTCATTTCATAATTTCAAACATACAAGAATTAAAAACTTTGTCATAAATACTGTTTTTTATTTTATGTTTCTAAATTTTTTATATGAATAAAGTTTAATTTTTCAATAACTCAAATAGTTGAAGCTTTTGAAAATAATATTGTGGTAACTTTAGTTAAAAACTTACTTCTTTTAAGACTTACATTAACCAATGTAACATGGATTTTTTTTATTGCAGTAAATTCCTTATGTTTATCATAAATTAGTGTAACAACTCCTTTTTAAAAAGAATTTCTTTCGGCAAAATTGAGATAGGTTTCAAATCATGAGTATTAATAGCAGAAATGAAAGTAATTTGAAAAATTATATTTTTTAAAAATATTAAAAAGACAAGTAATTTGTTTTCATATTTTTTATCAATTACTTTTCTGATTTCTGTTAAATTTAAAATTAAGTCTTCAGTAATGTCATTCACTTCCATGCACATTTTAACCTCTTCAGTCCTGATGTCGCCTGTAGGAGACACTAAAGGACATCCTTTAAATTAAATTAAATGTCTCTGGAGTTGTTAAGGGAACAGTGGATCTTTATTTGCGCAAAAAGGTTTACTTCTGTGATATAATAGTACCACAAGAGTTTTTTCTTATTAAAATATCTTATATGAAGGTTTTAAGAAGCCAACAATAATGGTAAGTATATTTATATACTTTAAATCTGTTTTTCTCAAAATTAATTTTTCAGCAATTTCAGATTTTTGAAATGTTCCCCATGGTGTAATTTTTTATCAATATTTATGAAATTGATAAGGAAGTATCCTGATATTGTTTAGAAAAATGTTTATTGTTTAGAACTATTTAAAAAAATTATTGTTTGTAAAAATTTTGAAAATTTTTAATTAGATTGGAATTTTTTAGAATGCGTTCTAGATACTTTTGGTGAAATGTATATATGCAAAAAATTTCATACTGCTATGATGAAAAAAAAAAAAAATTAACGTCCACAGTTTCCTTAAAATTGCTTCTGGACATTTTTAATAAATGATATCATGAGTATTGACTGATACATCGATCGAGATAGTTTAGAGTAATTTTAAACTGATTTTTGTGGTCCATCGTAATGTTTGTTTCAGGACTGAGGAAGTTCAGCTTAATAATGTACCACAGTTGTGCTTTATAAATAAAAGGTATGTAATACATGGCAACAGTGGTAAGGTATTATTTCTAGGGTTACACTAAATTGATTTGTAAAGTATGATTTTATTGATAAATGAAAATAACTTAGATCGTATTTAACATTTGAGATGGCTTTCATCTTAAAAAATAAAAAGATATCTTTTGCAGTAGCCGTCCAATGAAAAGCACTGCCGAAAAAAATTGGTGTATAGTGTGGTGCAGAATGATAGAAACGATACAAAAACAAAGAAATCAGTATGTGTTTGCTATGCAAATGGTTGAACTTTTGTATTAAAATTAAATACACGACATTGCAATTTATATTAAAGTAATCGTTTACAAAAGTTTCATACATATATTTTATTACTTTTTTTAAATATGTTTTTTGCTAGATTTATGCAGGAGCAAAACAATAAGAATGCAATCGATATTTCTAAAATCGCTGTGTGGCAACATGCAACAGCCGTTTTTGGCTGAATCACTAAACTAGACTGATTTAACCACAAGAATTTTTTATCTTTGTAATTTGACAACAGCCCACAGGTGTTTTGTGACTTGCCCTTTCGATGATGTAGTTAGTGTGTGTTTTAAAAAATGTCATTAATTATTGTAAGTTGTTAAATCCTTTTCATTTATGATTCTATAATTTAAAGTAAGTTACATTCCACCGTAAATGTACACGCTGAATGTGATTGACTGATATTTTCGCATATCATTTAAAAACAAGTTTAAAAGAGATTCTGAGCGCATTCGTTTAAGTCACAAAACATTTGGATTACAGGGCAACATTTGGATTACAAAATGCATTTTGACTTCAAAAGAGGGTACATTCTAGCTTACAAAAAGATCGGAATGTAATCTCAAAGAATTGCTGATGAAATTAAATTTTTAAAGGCTGTCATTTTTAATTTCTTGAAGAATCCATCTATTTATCTTACTACAAAATATACAGAAAGCCCAAAAATTATTTCAAAATGGTGTAAAATTTTTGATTATTTGCATGGTTCAAAGTAAAATAATGACAGCAAAGGAATTAGGAAACCAGATAATGGCAACAGCATCAGTACCGGTCATACGAAGAACAATAAAAATGCCGGGAGTTCTTAAAAATGTAAAACCATGTCAAAGTTCACCTTTAACATCTGGTCATCTGGCAGTGAAAAAGCCCGCTAATCTGTTTGCAAAGAAACACTTGAAGCAGCAAATGAATCAGTCAAAATTTATCTTCAATGCTCAAGAGCAGTTTAATTTCAATATTCCAGATAGTATTCATCTATATTTCATGGCTTCCAAAATAAACAAGGCGTATTTTTAACCGACTTCCAAAAAGGAGAGGAGGTTATCAATTCAACGCGTATGTATTTTTTTTATGTATGTTCACCGATTACTCCGAAACTATGCAACCGATTTCTGTTATTTTTGTTTTAAATGAAAGATAATGCTCTCAAATTGGTACTACTTCAGTTTCATCGAAATTGGTTGAGTACTTTTTTAGTAATTATGCAAAAACTAATGAAATTAGTGATTTTTCGCTAATTAAAAGTGTTGAATAAGTTCGCCGAACAGTATATAGACAGAATTGCCGAGCGGTCAAAGGCGCCGGATTTAGGCTCTGGTTCTCGAGAAGGATAGCATGGGTTCGAACCTCACTCCTGCCGTAATTTACATCAGTGGTATAATAAGAATTTTTTCCGTATTACAATTTTTATTATTAACCCGCTTCAGAAAAGGAAGAGGAAGTTATCAATTCAACGCATATGTATTTTTTTCTATGTATGTTCGCCGATTACTCCGAAACTATCCAACATATTAATTTGGATTTTATGTTAAATAAAAAAGGCTACTCTCGAATTGGTACCACTTCCATTTCATTGATATTGGTTATGTACATTTTTAGTGATTAATGAAAAACCACGGCCAGACTTCATGCGCTGACGCTTACCGGCCTTTTCAATTCGTAGGATTTCACGGCAACACTCCGTAATTCATGATCTAGTTAGTGGGCGCCACGTAACCTCCTCAAAAGCGAGTAGAAAACTCAATTCAGAACTAGAGCTATGCTAGATTTAATCGTGTTTATTATAAGAAATCTTGCTAGCAACAAGAATCGTTTACATAACATGCCTATAGTATGATACAATTGATGACTTAATAAGAAATCAATTGAAAACAGTACATTGTATAGTAAAACATCAGCACAAAATATTTTTTATTTACATACGAATAATGTTCTACAACATCAACAGAGGCTTGTAATGACCGTACGATGTATTTACGGTAAAAAGGAATTGTTATTAAAAAATCATTTTAATATTGAATACGTAGAGTTTTATTTATTTTAATTCGGTGGAGAAATATGAATAAATATGCAGATTTAAAACAAATACTATTCAACCACTGTTATTAGAGCTCATAAACATAAATGAAACATACTTGAATTAACACATATATTTATCTATTAAATACGTAAATACAGTATTAATGCATATAGGCAGTAGATATTAAATATTTCCTTATTGTTATTAAGAAAAATGCCAAAAATATAAACAGCTGGTATGGATCATACCAGTACATCATATCTACAAGGACAAAGCCAAAACCGAAACATACATTCGTTATTCTTCCTATTTTCGGACAAAAACGAATACGAAAATGGTCCAAATCTTTTTTTGAAATACTTAATGCAAACATAAATATACATAATTCTTAATTAGACGTGTATAGAAACACATTTCTAACAAATACATGTTCATTTATAAGGAAGAGTGGGATTTTTTACAAAATTAAGAAAAACAACTTTGTTTGACACAAAAACAAAACTTTCAATTTATACAATACAAAATGAAACACTTTCTAATGTTCTTGAGCAATATAGATACATAATTTGCCGAAAAAAAGTATAATTAAAAAAAATGTAAGTTTCTTTTATGTTGTAATGTATGAAGTTATTGATAATATTCAGTATAACGTTCAATAAATACAGCGGCGATCGAAGAGAAAATTGCGCCCGGGGCGAGGTTTTAAATTGGCGCCCCCCTTCCCCAATCACCATTTCTTTTTGTGACAGGTATCACAAAATTGAAAAGTGTAAAAACACAAAGTCCATTGAATTTTTTGTCATTTATTTGAAACTTTAAAAGATTTTATTTAAAAAACTAATAATTTAAAAGAAGATTGCAGTTATATTTTAGCAAAGGAGACACGGAAAATATGTGGAAAAAATGTTTCTAACAATATTGTATAACCTCTTTTGGATTTCAAGAAAGAAGCAACATGCTATTTTGAGAATGCATGTGTTTTTTCACACAAATACCCCAATATATTTGTATACATAATTTTTCCAATAATAATAATAATAAAATAAAATAAAAGAAGAAACAAACGACGATGGTAATATAAATTTGGCGCCCCCTCAATTAACGCGCCCGGGGCGACCGGCTCTCTGCATAGGATAATTATTACATCTACACATAAAAAGTCATTAATATACAGAAACCATGAAATTATATGAAGGAAATTTGCTTTTAATTCTTGAAAAAAATCTTTATTTACAATTAATGGTTATATATGAGGTATTATATATGAAAATATGGACCTACGACTGGGCTACTACCATTGGTATTTTGTGCCAGTAAGCTATTTACAACGAACATTAACTGTTCAGCATCTGAGTTTTGTATGGCAGAAATTTTATTTCCATCATTTTCTGATTTATCTTCATTTTTCTTTCGTTTGCAATTTGTTATTTCTTCTTCTGATCCTCTTTTTAATTGAGGACTATTTTTAATTATGACCCTCCACTTTGCAACACTCTTTGGTAAATTATATTCCGGATAATTAGGAAAGGCTGTTGGACAAGCATCTTTTTTAAAAAACCTGCGTTTTTTTCCAGGAACGTAATCTTCTTCTGTAAAATGCTTTCTACAAACACCTAATTTGCCCTTTACGGTAAATTCTCTTGAAATATTTTTTATCCATTTCTCTCGGAAATCGACATTTTTGGGAAGTTCATAAAAATAAAATTTATCTTCACCCTTTTGCCTATTAGATGATTTACAATACGGTACACAACAATAAACCATAATGAAAAAAAATAATAAAAGCTCCTGAGAACTTTAACAGCTATAAAAATAACTAATGCAGAAAAAAATTCTGCAATACCTCTATTTCAGTGTTCCTAAAAAGCACTAAAAAGTGCTGTTTTTTTTAAATGAATTGTAAGAGGAATAAAAAAAAAACGTATATCTGATAACAAAAATCGCGGGAATCCGGGAATTGAGGAGGTTACGTAGCGCCCTCTCTCGGCAAACAGCCTCCGCAACTGTTTCCTTCAAATGCATTGAGATTTTGCGAATTGGGTAGGCCGCTATGAGATCAGTCCGGTCGTGGGAAAAACTGATAAAATTGGTGATTTTTCGCAAATTAAAAGTAACATAGACTTTGCATTATCTCACTGACTGGAGCGCATACAGGATGGCCGAGCGATCTAAGGCGCCAGATTTAAGCTCTGGTTCTCGATCGAGAGCGTGGGTTCGAACCCTATTCCTGACATAATTTCCATCCATGTATAATATACATTGATTTTTTCCGTATTACAATTTTTGTTATTAATTCGCTTCAGAAAGGGAAGAGGGAGTTATCAATTCGACGTGTATGTATTTTTTTCTATGTATGTTCACCGATTACTCCGAAACTATCCAACCTATTAATTTGGTTTTTGTGTTAAATAAACGAGGCTACTCTCGAAAGGGTACCACTTCTATTTCATTGAAATTAGTGCCGTACATTTCTAGTAATTAAGCAAAAATAATAAAATTGGCGATTTTTCGCAAATTAAAGTGACATAGACTTTAAATAAGCTTGTCGACTGGAGAGCAGTTAGGATGGCCGAGCGGTCTAAGGGGCCAGATTTAATCGCTAGTTCTGGAAAGAGAGCGTGTGTTTGAGCCCCACTCCTGGCAAAATCTACACCCATGTTTAATTTATATATTTTCCATATTATATTTTTTATTAACCGACTTCAAAAAATCGTTAATTTTTAACTAAAAAGAGAAAAATAAACTTTTCTACCAAAAATTGAACCAACTTCGAAAACTACTGCAAAGCGAAAAATAATTTTTGCACTTAATAGTAATAAGAAATTAAATTAAGAGCGTAGTATTTACCATGCGTATTATTATATTTATGTACATTAATTTGATTTTTTGGAGTCGGTGACAGTCGAGCCAATTTCAAAATTAAAATTAAATATCCAATGCAAATCGTAAACGAATAAAGTTACATTTTAAACTAAACATTAAATCGTAAAAAAATGGTAAATACTTAGATGTGTGTCTATTGGAAAATTACATGTAACTTTGCTTGGCTGGCACCGACTCCAAAATATCAAATTAATGTACATAAATATAATAATACGCATGGTAAATACTACGCTCTTGATTAAATTTCTTATTACTATTATGTACAAAAACTATTTTTCGCTTTGCAGTAGTTTTTGAAGTCGGTTCAATTTTTGGCAGAAAAGTATTTATCCATGTGGTGATTCAGTTTACACTCTCTAATGGTTTGGACAACTTTTTCCTTGGCAGGAAAGCTTGTAATTGCTTTTCTGATTAAATTATCAAAATAGACATACCCTTGATCACATGTTAGAATGACATTTCCTGTACCTGAGTGAAAAAATTGTCGACTTTTACGAAGTTTACAACAAGACAATGCCTAAATTCAATCAGAAAAAAACAGAAAATGTGATTTGAGGATAAAAAAAGACGCACAAACTTGATTGGCCAGTCAGTGGTCCATATCAGATGCACAACGTTTGGGTTATTATAGAGCACATAATGACGAATGGTCAAATCATGTGGTATTACACAAAAGCAGAATTAAAATAGTAAACTTGACCGTGTTTTATCACCGCAACAAATTTAAAACTCTATGCTACAATGCTGCATTAAAATTATTAAACACAAGAAAAGCCCAAATGACATGTAATATTTCTTTAATTTAGAGAAATCTGTTCCGTTTTTATAATTTTGCTCTCGTTGCATATGAAGGAAAAATGCAATACATAATATCATATTTATAACAATTGTTTTAGAATGTTTTCTTTGAGTTTAAATTAAGTATTTAATATGATTCAATAAATTTATTCGGTTCATGTGAGGATTACTATAATTATATTTTTTATTTATTCAGTTAGATCATCGTTCCTATTATTTTGCAACCCGATATATTTTCACTGATCTTGATTACAGACCCCAAAACCATTCTCCATCCAAATGTTGACTTAAATGTTGAACTTATGTGCATAATATATAGATAACCATTATTTAATACATATATATCTGATATATGCTATGCGGTAATTCTCGCATTTATTACACGATTTGGATGAGATTAATTGCATTCATAGTACATACCAATGTCTCGACCGAGTTCGTTGGCCTGCTTCATCCGATATCTTATTCAAAATGGCGGCCATTTAAAATTTTTTATCTTAAAAAGAGGTAAAAATACCTTAAAAATTGAAAAAAAAATTCTTCAGAATTTTAAAGATTCAAAAGCATATTTTATTTTGTCTTTATTTTAAAAAATGACTGAGATACAGCAATTAGAATTTTTAGTGACATTTTGAAACAATCTGAATTTCGTCATACTGCAAAGATCGTATTTTTTTATGCAATGTATCATTATTTTCATAGACGATATGAAATTATAAAATTTTCTACACAAGTTTAATTTATTTTTTATTTATAAATGTTTTATACTTAAATATTTGATTTATTCTTCATTTAGAACATTTATTTTAAATTTTGATTAATAATATTTTCTTTATGATACGTTTTTTATTTTATGGTGGCAGTTATTAGCTTTATTTTTTCGAAATATGGTTATAGTTTACATTTTTATGCAATTAGAAAATTAATTTGACACACGATTGGTTCTGCGAGCATCAGGTATTTGGGAGTCTATTTCAATTCAGTTTTCTGTTTTAATTAAATGTTTCATAGTACTAAGTTTAATTTTGTAAATTGTTTTTTCATGAATCTTAAAAGATGATAAATTGTGTAACTTTTATTTATTGCAGATACAGAAATCCATGAATGTAGATTCACATCACATCCCTCAAGACTGTCTTTAAAGTGCGAAATATGCAGCAAAATACTCCTTTACGAGAGTTTTTAGGAAAAGTAACTTCTGAATCACAGCAAGCAAAACATTTTGTTTGTGAGATATGCAGTAAAGGATTTTCCAGGAAACATATTTTAAGCAGACATTTTTTAATTCACACTGGTGAGAAACCTTATGTGTGTGAGATATGCAAGAAGAAATTCTCTCGTAAGAGTTGTTTAAGCACTCACCTCTTAGTTCATACAGGTGTCAAACGTTTTGTGTGTGACATATGCAACAAGAAATTTTCTGATAAAAGTAATTTAAGCAAGCATCTGTTAATTCATACTGTTGAGAAACCTTTTGTGTGTGAGACATGCAACAGGAAATTTTCTCAAAAGAGTAATTTAAGCGTACACCTCTTAACTCATACTGGTGACAAACGTTTTGTATGTGAGATATGCAAGAAGAAATTTTCTCAAAAGTGTACTTTAAACTCACACCTCTTAATTCATACTGGTGAGAAACCTTATGTGTGTGAAATATGCAACAAGAAATTCTCCCAAAAGTGCAGTTTAAGCAAGCATCTGTTAATTCATACTGATGAGAAACTTTTTGTTTGTCATACATGCAACAAAAAATTTTCTGAAAAAAGTAGTTTAATCAAGCATCTGTTAATTCATACAGGTGAGAAACCTTTTGTGTGTGAAATATGCAGCAAAAAATTTTCTTTAAAGAGTAGTTTAAGCAATCATCTGTTAATGCATACTGGCAAGAAACCTTTTGAATGTGAGATATGCAACAGGAAATTTTCTTTAAAGAGTAGTTTAAGCAATCATCTGTTAATTCATACTGGTGAGAAACCCTTTGAGTGTGAGATATGCAACAAAAAATTTTCTTTAAAGAGTAGTCTAAGCAATCATCTGTTAATTCATACTGGTGAGAAACCCTTTGAGTGTGAGATATGCAACAAAAAATTTTCTTTAAAGAGTAGGTTAAGCAATCATCTGTTAATTCATACTGATGAGAAACCTTTTGAGTGTGAGATATGCAACAAAAAATTTTCTTTAAAGAGTAGGTTAAGCAATCACCTGTTAATTCATACTTGTGAGAAACCTTTTGAGTGTGAGATATGCAACAGGAAATTTTCTAAAAAGAGTAGTTTAAGCTATCATCTGTTAATTCATACTGGTGAGAAACCTTTTGAGTGTGAGGTATGCAACAGGAAATTTTCAAAAAAGAGTAATTTAAGCACTCACCTCTTAATTCATACTGGTGAGAAACCTTTTATGTGTGAGATATGCAACAAGAAATTTTCTCGAAAGAGCATATTAAGCAGACATCTGTTAATTCATACGGGTGAGAAACCTTTTGTGTGTGAGGTATGTTACAAAAAATTCTCGCGGAATGATATATTAAGCAAACATATTTCAATACATGCTAGAGAGAAAAGTTTTGTGTGAGATATGCGAAATCATTTCTCTTAAAAGAATGTTTTAAAGAAACATTTGTTCATGTATTGAGGAAGCCTGTGCGAAATATGTATGAAAAAAACTCAAAAGATCAATAATTTTTGCTCCCATAATTTGCTAAATGCGATTAACTGATTTGTATACTTTTATTTAGGAACTTTGGCATATTATGCCACGAAAATGGTATTTTATTCTTAATATTATAAAGACTAAAATAGAATGTCTATCAACAAAAATTTTGCCAATGTAAACTAGGAAGAAACTTTCAAGAAAATTTTAAGAGGAACTTTTAAGAAAATTTTTGTCAAATAAATTTTTTATCAGGCTTTATCTTTTATATCAACTGAAAAATATTGCAATACTTTTTTTTGTATTATTTATTTTGCGTTGCATAGATTTATAAGTTGTAAGATTGAGCCTGTTAGCTATTGAGAATGTTTTAGTCTGAAGATTTCTTAAAACTTATATTTCATAGTGAATTTCTTTGATTTTAAAATTGTCTTTATCTCTAACTTTTAACCTCTTTAGTCCTGAGACAAATATTACATGGCACAACAAAAATGAGTTTAAAATTTTAATAACACATTTCCAAAAATGTTTCAACCTGTATATTGATACTTATAATATGCACGCATAAAAGGGAGCCAAGTGATAAAAAAGTGAACAGATTTTAATTTAAAGAGCTTTTTATTTCGTGATATTTAATTTCATTCTGACTGATTTCATATTTTTTTAAAAATAAATAAATTTCATTAAAATGTTAGTGTATCTCACGCATTTCTTATTTGTTGCTTTCTGCTTAAAAGAATTTTTCAAAGTGAGAAAATTTATACCGGAGTACACCATGAGGAATGTAATAACAACATAACATGTGTTAAAAATTTTTGATGTTATTATCAAATATTATTATTATTAGTAAAACTTCAGTTGCTTTTATATACGTGAAATGCCCAAATGCATGCTTATGCTTGCTTACTATGGAGCATTATTATGCTTGAAGTAACTGCATATTTTAACAGCTTACGTTTATTTTATTAATTCCTATAACCGAAGAAAAATCTTATTCTCCAGTTTCTTAAAGTTATTTTTCTTGCACTGTTCTGTATATAGATGTGAATAATACTTGGTATGAAATATATGTAAATGTACAACAAGTATGAAGTTAAATTTAAGATATTTCCCACATAATTCACGAAAAATGTCAAAAGATAGAATCCCCCTGAATAATATTTGCCCCCAGGATCTCCTACTGTCTAAGTCAGGCCCTGCACACATTCATTAAAAATATCTAAAGGTCTTTTAGCAATTCTAGAAGCTCCTAAATTAATTTAAAGGATGTTCTTTAGTTTCGCCCACAGGCAACATCAAGACTGAGGAGGTTGTTCTGAAAATACTGCTTTTAAAGGGGTACTGCCTTGAATTCCCTATAATATTGACAATGAGATATAGTTAAATGTCTTTGATACACTGATTGTTATTTTAAAAGGTACTTTGATGAGGGTTGAAAATTTAAATAAAGGTTGCTGAAAAGTGTTTTAAAATTATGTTGTTCTTATCAGGAATCTATAAAAAGAAAATAACCTAATTTGATAACAATGTCGTCACTAATACCTGTAGCTATTAAATTACTTCATTTTAAGAAGTTCTGAGTTCCGATTGTTTTTATTATAAAAAAATATATAAATCTCATGTGATTTTTAAATGTCAATAAATGTTGGTAAAAAAATATTTGATTTTTTTTTTTCATTTTCCAATTCAATCTCTTTATAAGAGATTCAATTCTCTCTTTATAAGTCATTACAATAAACTTATGATTATTATCTCACATTCCCTAATGAAAATGAATTTCGTAGTATTTATAGTTCGTTCAGAGGTACAGTAAAAATAATTCCATTTTATGTTATGGTCTGTAAGGAAAATCCTTTATGGATTATTTAACACCATTTCAAGTATTTACCAAAAGAAAATGAATTTCTCAGGTTCCTTAAAACATGTTTCTGCGGACTGGAATAGAACGAGCAAAGTGTTTTTTACTCGTGAACACTAGCCATACCAGCGTTGAAATCCTTGATGGACTGCTGCTCTGAAACCAGACAACATTTTTCAACAGACCACTAATTTGAAAAATTTAGTGATCCTCAGTAACAGTAACTTTTTTTCCCTCTCTAGCGTAAATGCTACAAACGTAGATTTCTGCCACTCTGGGAGAACAGCACCTGATCCCAAATCGCACACTTTTATTTAAAAAAATTAAATAATTAAAAAATTCGAATTCTTCTTTTTCTTCTTCAAAGTATCAGATCCACTGCTGCAGTTTACACTTTCTGTTCCAAGCAATAATTTTGAGAGCCATTTTTTGGCTAGGGGGAGGGGAAATGGTCACTCAAAGTGTTACAGGGAATTAAGGTATATTACTCGTGTATGAGTCGAAGAATTTTAGACAAAATTTGAAAGTTAAAATTGGGGGTCGATTTATGCATGAGTTGGCAAGAAATGAATTAATTTTCCGCATATAATCGGCGAATAGGCAAATCTTTTAACTAATCATTTATGGCTGAGGGTTAAAGAAAGAGATATAAGCGGCCAACCGTTCAAATTCTCTGTGAATGGCCAAAATAATCTCAACAAAAATGGCCCTGCGGTTGTTCTGCACCCATTTTCTCGATATATAACTCTCTTCATTACAGGGACATTGCTTTCAGCATTTAAATCCCTTTATACTTACCCATCATACGTAGTATAGGGTAAGTCTTGCAATCGTTTTGAAAATCGAAAAAAAATTTTTGACGGATTTACACGTTTCAGATACTGGAGATTCTGAAAAACATATTTTTAGAAAAAAATTTTTGCCGTCCGTCCGTCTGTGTGTCTGTGTGTCTGTCTGTCTGTCTGTAACCGCTCTATCTCCCGAACAAATTGAGATAGAGACTTGAAATTTTGTATGTATTTAGTATGTAAGAATGGGACGAAGCCTATTTAATATCAGTAACCTCGATTATCCGGAACTATTTTTTTCGGACTCTCGAAAAATTCGTTCTGATGAAAGGTATATAAAAATTTTCGAATTTTTTTATTTTAAGGAGTGGACATAAAAGGCAATAAAATCACACAAATTTTGTATAAAGAACGGAGTCGATCGGATTATTAGTTGCCGAGATATCTGTAATCCTGTTTTTCACATTCTTCGATTTTTCATGACCCTGTATTTCACTCAAATTTCAATACAAAGATATATTTTAATTGGAAATGAGACGCTTAATTCGACGCAGTAAATTTTTAGTTAATATGATTATTATTTTTGGAGTTATAAGGATGTTTCTTTTACGCAATCTGGTACTTACTTGAGTATTTTGGCGTTTTGTATAATTTGTCGAAATGGGTTCATCAGCAATTCATTATAGAGCATATGTATAGAGCTATGTATATTAAAAGTATTAAAATGCATATTTAAGTTTTGTTTTGGAATTGCAATGCATTTTATAAATAGCTTACACATGTTTTATTTTCATATTTTATATTATACATATCTATGATGGATAAGTGTTACGGTGGCCCCCAACGACTAGTTATTATTAGCACTTTCCAACAAAGTTGGAAAGTCCTTATGAATTCGGTTTGTCTGTCCGCGCTCTAACTCACGTAAGTATACTCGGATTGACACGAAATTTTGGGACACTATTGACGTTTACCCTAGGACGAACCCTATTGAAAATGAAGTTTCTACCATGATTAGTTTATCTACAGGGAGATTCAAAAGATTCCTATTACATTACGGCATATGGGGAAAAATCGTTTCAAAGGAATTTTAAAGATGTTATACCCTGTCAAACATATTAAAATTTATATGCTTTTACGAGGTGCATTAAAATATGCATCCTATAAAATATGAGGTAAAAATATAGCTATTCATTTACAGGGCCACACAAAAGAGTTCCATTAGGTAATGGTAAAAGGGATAATTGTGTGCGACATATTTTAAATATATTAAACTGTTTCATCTATAATAAAATTGATGTATGTCAATGATACTTAGTATAACTTATACCATACTGCCTTCCCTAATATAAAGTACATAGCATTTACAGGGACACACAAACGATTTCAAATAGTACATTTTTTTCGAAAGTACTGTATATGTATCCGATGATGGCTGATGGATGAATAAAATGCATTCCAAGTATGATATGCGCGTATAAGTTTCATTAAATTTATGCATATTATAGGGTGCTTATAAATACTATAGTTCATATACAGGGCTACTCAAAAGAGCTCGCCAACGTTACTGAATATGAGCATAAAATATTAAAAAGGTGATTCTTAAATAAATTATACATTTTTACGCTGAACTGCATTAAATTTACTAAGAAATGTTTGCAGAATTTAGATAAAATGATATACAGTGTCACACAAAGAATTGTATACATGGAGCCCATGAACGGTAATCCATCAGAAAGTAATTTAAGTTGTTTTAAGAGTGTTTTAAAATAAATTTTAGCTTAGCACTGATGTATAATAATAGTACCAGGCAAACTACATGGCTGAACAAAGTATTCAAGTATGTTTCCATCTATTAGTATAAATTGCTGAAAGAGAAATTTCAAGCTACTAGGCATTTTTTTGCTAAACTAAAGTTTCCAATTATATTGTATGTATATTAGCTGTCAGATCGAATACAGGGCTGTTCAATAGTACTGGAATACATATTTGGCTATATTTGGATTTATATCCTTATTTACCTAAATAACGAAGTTTTATTAAAGATTTTGATGAAGCGTTGGAAAGTGCTTCATAATCTATGCTTAACGCATGATTTTCTTACTTGTTAAATTTCAACTTGGGAATGCTTCTAAATTTCTCTCCTAAAAATACTTGAATGTAAATAAGAAGTAGTATATTTTAGCATTCTAAGTTATTAACCTTGCAAGTACCAACCAATTTTTATGACTCTCTGATGAGCACTTAAACCAATTTTTATGAATAAGGCTTGAATAATTTTTTCAAAGATTTCTTCCTTTTAAATATTATTAAATTAAGGTCAATAGGTTTCAAAGTAGTTTAAGTTTCTTATGTTTCAAATATACAGTTTTAAAAAGGTGAATTAAAAAAATAATGAGAAAAAATTAAAAAAGTTTACTAATTTTTTTAATTTTTATTATTTTTTTACTTCGATTACTAAGCTTTTTACAACAAACGATCAGAAATGTTGTTCGACTTATGCATGAAAATTCATTTTTTTTTTAATTTTGCGTAAGAATTTGTGAATTTTACTTCTACACGATTATATACGAAAATATAATTTTATTTTGCATCTCATTAAATTTTTTTTAGAAACTTAGACATAAACTTAAATTTTGTGTTCAAAATCTGAATCGTTGGGAGTGGTTAAGTAGCGCAAACTGAATTGTGTTCAAGGGAGGGGAGGGAGTTCAAATTTCAAAGGATTATAAAAAACGGAAAAATCAGTCGATTCGTTTGCCGTTTTTGCTAAAACTATTCCTTATGTCAATATTTTCTTGAAAATAAATTTTAAAAATTAATTAAAAAAAATTCTTTAGAGGACGCTTTAAACTTAAGAGTGACCAACAATTATTTTTACCCGTTATTTTTTGTATCTAATTAAATGCTTGCAAAAGCTTAGAGTTAAATTTTGAGCTCAAATTCAGAATCGTTGGAAGGGGTTTAGAAGCACAAATTGAACTGTGTCCAGGAGTTGAAATGTAACCCTCCCCCTATCCTCCCCCCTCAATTTTGCGCTACTTAATTACTCCCAACGATTCAGATTTTAAGCCCAACATTTAAGTCAGCTTTTACAAGCATTTAATGAGATTTAAAAAATAACGGTTAGAAATAATTGTACGTTACTCCAAAGTCTAAGGCGCCCTCTATCGGCATTTTTTCTAAATTTATCTTTAAAATTTATTTTCAAGAAAATACTAATTTAAAGAATAGTTTTAGCAAAAACCGCTAATGAATCGACCAATTTTTCCGTTTTTTATAATCATTTTAAATTCTAACCTTTGAACACGGTTCAGTTTGGTTACTTAATCACTCCCAACTATTCAGATTTTGAGCTCAAAATTTAAATTTAAGTCTAAGCTTCAAAAACATTTAATGAGATGCAAAAAAGAACGGCAAGAATAGTTAGTTGTACGTTACTCCAAATTCTAAAGCGCCCTCTATCGGCATTTTTTTAAAAATTATCTTTATAATTTATTTTTAAGAAAATTCTGACATAAAGAATAGTTTTAGTGAAAACCGCAAATCAATCGATCATTTTTTCAGTTTTTTATGTTTATTTGAAATTTTGAACCCTAAACTTTAATGGCGCCTATCTCCTTCGGAAAACGTTTGGGGCCCTTAATTTCCCATGGTAATATTGTTTGTCTTGATGTGTAATATCGCCTCTTAAAGTTTTTCCCAAGAGTTTAGATACACCCTGTATTTTTGTTATATTGCTTTGTTACTTTATTTTTGTCATTTTACTATGAAAAACGTTTAACTATGTCACATTTGTAGTGTCACATAAAATAATTCGGTTCCATAACTATTTGCGGATGAAAAACTTCAAATACGATCTCAAACATTATCAAACATAACTTATACACAGTATCGATGTGCACTACAAGACATTTGCTGGACAACAGGTCATGTGCATATCATTTATTGGACTTAAAACGACCTATAGTGGTGCTAATCGAAGCCGTCAGTACAGGAAAATTGTTCCTTTAACTAATGCTAAAGTGTCGTTTTAATCCTTTTTTGTTGTAAATTCGTTTAAGGTTTAGATATTCGAATTCGGATAATTTTTATTTTGTCACAAAATCCAGAACACAAATGACCCATAAAATCTGAAATTGTGAATAATAATAATAATAATAGTAATAATAATCTCTCTGAATGAATCATAGAAGGCGGCAGCCTTCAAGTGACGCAGCTTTAAACCTACCATCGTCATAAGGTATCCACGTAAGCTAGATGCGGAACTTCATATATACAGCTAACTCAACTTCAAAGGAAATCTAAAAAGCCGCCTTCTAATAACTCAGCAAATATTGGTCAGAATGGTCCAATTTTTTTAATATAGTCTTATATTCCCAGTCTAATCCTATCCTATAATTTTTACATTTCTACGTGCCGTATATTTTTAGATCTCCATAACCATTTTTAAACCGAAATAGATGGTGTTTGTTCCTGATAATGAGATCTAGAAAACGAGCTGGGAGATTTTATTAAAACTTATATATAATATGAATCTCTTTAAGATAGAGGGAATAAGACTTGCCTAGTTTCTAGGAAAACTCTTGTTTGTTATATATTGGTCTTGGAAAATTGGACTATATTAGCTCGCGGATTACATGTTATTCTATGGGTTAGCAGACAGAGCCTGAGTGAAAAAGTTAACAGTTAAAAAGTCACAGTTAAAACACCCGAATCGAAGCAATAATTGTTTTTTAAACTACAAAAACATCTTATCATGTGCTTTAAAACATTCATTAAATATATACTAAATAAAATTTCTATTTATATTGCCTTTATTTTTCGTAAAGCAGAAAATATTACGTTTCTTATATTAGATATTTTTGCATTTTGTGGAAAAAATATTTTGAATCCTTTTTTAAAATAGGAAAATATTTTTTAATTATACATATTCAATATACTTTCGACTTATGATTTTTTTTTAAAGTTTACAAACAAAAATTATTTTTAATAATTTGTCCATGTATTCATACGCCTTTGGATAGTTTTGTTTTGAATCGTAATCGAATTCGCTGACGGTAAGAAGCTTCTCAAAGCTACGCGAGGCGTCAAAATTCAACTGTAAACATGGGATTAGAAATATGAAATATTAATAAAGCATGCCCCAAAGTAAGTACGAAATCTTAAATATCGAGGTAGTATATGATGTAATTATTCCCGACCCAGAGTATTTTTTATTTACGACAATTTTTTACTGTTTACATTATAGCTGTTTACATTATAAATACATGCTTCCTGACGTGTCTGTGGAGCGAAATACAAATTAAACAATTTACAATTTTATTTTGAGTTTTCTTCATAAATAAATAAACAAAATTTTTCGTTTTTAATGAAAATCCAGGTTAAATTTAAGGTATGACAAAATGAAAATTGTTCCCGATCCCGTGTGTAAAATAGTTTATTTGTGAATCGTTTGTATTTAAGTTAACGAAAATTGCCTCAAAACAACATCTTTTTCGAAATATGCATACCTATAGCTTGGTTTTGATTTTACATTCTTTTCAGATTAAAAAAAATCAAGCATCTCAGTATTTAAATTTTTATCAAAATTTTACTTTTTAAAATTTTCGGGACTTTCTAATGTAACCTATACTTTTTTCCCCCCTTATATTCAACTCTTATTCTTTCGTTACGCATATAAATAACGTTAAGAATGTTTTTAATTTAAGTGATAAAGGTTTGAAATTTCAAACTTTGTCCACCAAATTTTCAATCAATCTTGTTTTTATTTACAGTAATACTTGATTATAATCCTTTTCCATTCAAGTGCATTTGTGTAATAGAGACCAATTAGCAATGCAATTTTGTTTATCTTTTAAAGAAATTAAACAAAAATTCACATTATTAAAGACAGCACAAGTTAAATAAAAAGTTATGACATTATGGAAATTTGGATATGTTTATAAAATGATATACTTGTTTACAGGGGCGGATCCAGAGGATCATTTTTGGGGGGGGGCAATACCAAGAAGCATAGAATCAACATAGTCATAATTTCTGTTCATGATATACCTACTTGTACAGTTATTATTAAGCGAATGATTAAATGAAATGCTTTTTTCAAACGAAATAGGCTTTTTTTCTGCCACCTTTTGACTAAATTCGCACTCTTTTCGTGACTCTTTGACGGAATTCGCATTTTTTGGCATTTTTGACAAATCTCGCGTTTTTTACCCTCGATACTCTGTCAAAATTCGGGTTTTTTCCGCAATCCTTTGACAAAATTGGCTCTTTTCTGCGATACGTTGACAAAATTAGCAATGTTTTGCAACCCTTTGAGAAAAGTAGCTCATTTTTCTTCGACCTTTTGACGAAATTGAAGTTTTTTCCACAACACTGACAAAACTCACTCTTTTCCAGCGATCCTATGTCAAAATAAGCGCTTTTTCCGTGACCTTTTGACAAAATTCGCACTTTTTCGCAGTGCTTTGATAAAATTAGCGCTTTTTCAGCAATCTTATGTTGAAGTTGGCGCTTTTTCAGCGATCCTATGTCGAAATTCACACTTTTTCCGCGATTCTTTACATACCTTTCTTAAAACCCTTTGACTAAATTAGCACTTTTCTGCGGCCTTTTGACGAAATTCGCTCTTTTCCTCTATACTTTGACAAAATTAGCACTTTTTTGCAACCCTTTGAAAAAAGTAGCTAACTTTAGACGAAATTCATGCTTTTTCCTCGACCTTTTGACGAAATTCAAGCTTTTTCCACGACATTTTGACAAAACTCGCGCTTTCAGCGATCTTGTGTCAAAATTCGCATGTTTTAACGATCCTTTGTCGAAATTCTTTTTTTTTGCGCAACCTTTGACAAAATTCGTGCTTTTCCACGATCTTTTGTAGAAATTTGCTCTTTTTCCGCGACACTTTGACAAAATTAGCACTTTTTAGCGACATTTTAATGAGATTCGCGTTTTTTCATGAACAATAGAATGTCTCCGATGAAGTTGCAGAAAAAAGTCTGAATTCAACACTGGTTTGGAGGGGGAGAGCGATGCCCCCCCCCAACAAATTTCATTTTGTCATACCTTTAATTTAACCTGCATTTTCATTAAAAATGAAATTTTTTTTTTTTTTTTTTTTTAAGAAAACTCAAAATAAAATAGTAAAATGTTTAATTTGTATTGCACTCCATAGATATACATCAGGAAGCATGTATTTATAATGTAAACAGCTAAAAAATTGTCGTAAATAAAAACAACTCTGGGTCGGGAGTAATTATATCAGATACTACCTCGATATTTAGATTTCATACTTACTTTTGGGGATGCTTTATTAATTTTTTTCTCATCCCATGTTTACAATTGATTTTGATGTCAGTTTGACTGATCTCTGTGTATATATATGACCATTGGTCACTGCATAGGAAAATTGTGAATTTTTTTATTTGAACTTACCAAAGTTATTAATTCTGTGCAGTTTCAGCACCAATAATTAGATTCTAACAGAGAAAAATTTGTTTGAAATGTTTTTCTCTCCAAATGGGGCATTAAAAATTGGGGTGTGCAAGTGCATGCCACATACATAACAACAAAAGTGGCACGTCCTTAAAATTTTTTAGACTCCTTGGATTTTTTTGGCACAATCACTAACGTGTGTATAACCGCTGTGTAACCATTATAAAAAAAAAAAATCGCTGGATTTACAAAAAATATTGAGCAAGAATCACTAAAATGCACAAATTTTGTCAATTACACAAACATTAATTCGTCTATGAACACAGTTTGCCCGTTTAAGCCAAAGAGACATCACTCGATCCACAAAAATTACTGTGCAAGAAACTCGTCAACACCACAATCATTAATGCGTGTATGCAGGGATGTGCAAAGAGAAAACTGCGGCCACCGCATAGTCATTTGCCGCCCCCCCCTTCCCCCTCCCACCCCACAAACTTTTTCTTGTGACAGGCTAAAAATGATTTTGGTAGTAAAAATTTGGAAAACTCAAAATTTCTGCACCCGGAGCGACCTCCCCCCCCCATTTCACACGGAGCTTCGTGTATGTGCTAAAAGCCATCATTAGATCCATGAAATTCGCTAATCACTGAAATATACGATACCTATCAACATTGCAATCTCACGTGTACAGAGGCCAGAGTTGTCCTATATTTCCTATATATCCTATATTTATAAAATAATCTTCAGAAATGTCCTATATTGTCCTATATTGTCCTATATTTCTTTAATTGTCCTATATTTCCTATATTTATTTACTTTTTCATATATTTCGTATTAATGTCATTACCTGCTAGCATTTACAATTGCTTCTTTTTTTTTTTTTTTTCCTCCAGTATCTCCATGCAGCAGCAATAGTTCAATCCTGCACATATTGCTCATACTTTCAGTCAGTACACAAAGTACAAATGAGAAGTAGGCTGTGGCATAGATTGCTGAATTTTTAAACATGACTTTGTACCCAGGGAGATTAAACATTGATGTCTCTGCTCAGTTTCCTAGGCTTCGGTGTCCATTTTTTTCTCTTTTGGATGTGACACCAGTAAAGAAATGGTTTTGAATGACTTGATGTTTTCATGTGCATCGGTTTGCTTGCTGAGTTAGTTCTAATGTTCAATGTGTTTTTGTGTTTCGCTGCAGCGCTGTGCGAAAGCGGTAGTCGCCCTGGCTGTGGAAATTTAGGGGGCGTCAAATTTATACTACAAATGTCATTTTTGGCCTGTCACAAGAAAAAGTTGGAGGGGGGAGGGGGGCACCAAACTGACACTTTGCCTAGGGCGCAGTTTTCTCTTCGCATACCCCTGTTACATTGTGAATTTTTTTAGTTTCTCTTATTCTTATCCTGTATTCAACTGCAATATATAATTTTTTTTATTTTAAATTTTATTTTAATCTAGAAAAGTATGTTTATTTCATTACATTAACGCAATGACACAATGTGAACATAGATTGATGAAATTCTCTGATGCTTGGATAGATCAGATTGATGGGTGTGTAAAAAAAGAAAAAATCGCCGAATTATGTTTGAAGTATAAAAATGATTACCATGTCTGGTTCTCATCAGCAACAGTGATTATTCACAGTTAATGCATCATGTCAAAACAACAGAGCACAAAGATAATTCAGAAAAACAAAGTAAATAGTCTTTATTTCGCTTCGTGGATTCTACTGATTGATAAAGCTAAAGTTTTAATATCAAATTAAAAAAAAGTTGAGTACTTGGATTTTAAATGAAGGGATTTGTCGTTCCAAGATTTTATGGATTATTTGTATGGCTCTAATTATTAATTTCAGCCACCAGATGGAACACAAAATTTATTTTGTGAAATTTTAAGATTCCTTTTTGCCCCAAGGTACACAGTTACGGTCAAAGAAAGTATCATATGCCATACCTCATGACCTTGGTTCATTTTTTAAAGGAAATTAGCAATGATTTCAAGCAGGAGACTTAAGAACAACAATGGAAAAATTCATTTTATGTTTGTTTTTTAAAATTGCATCTTTATTTAATATTGTTAACTTGTGAATTTTTAAACAAACATGGATTATGTGCTAAAAAAGTATTATATAGTAAAATATTTTCAATAACATTATTTTCAAAATGTCCTATATTTGTCCTATATTTGTTACAAAAAATGTCCTATATTTTATGAATTGCTCACTCCTACCCCTGCGTGTAGAGCACTGGCACTGTGTGCTTTTAAAAACCAAAGAAACCATTATTGGATCGATGAAACTTACTGTGCAGGAATCTCTAAAATGCAGTAAACTCATCAATGCTGCAGTCATTAATGCATGTATTAGCATTGCATGCCCATTAAAAACAGAAAAAACATCACTGGATGCACGAAACGTGCCATATAACTCCCCATTTCACAATTTTTTATAATATGTTGAAAAAAATTCTTGAATTTTGACAATCTTGAAATTTGAAATACTAATTTTATCAAATTATTGCAAAAAATAATTTCAAATGTCATAAAAAGTAGAATCTTTCCAGAAAATTATTGCAAATGATGCCTATTTGTTGAAAAATATTGCACACTTCAGCATATGATGGTGAAAAGAACAAATTCTGGTAAATAATTGAGAAAACTATAAATTTTGTGAAAAAAATCACGATATCCATAATGGATTTTGTCAAAAATTGGAAGCACATACCAAATTTTGAAAATGTGTCATTAAAAAATATTGCAAAAAAAAAATAGCCAAAAAAATATAAAATTTTGTCAATCAATAGCAGAAAAAAACACAAATTTTGTCATGAGTTAAAAAAAAATCATGAAATGATTGGAGGGGGAATTTTGGAAATTGATCACAAAAATAAATGTAAATTTAGTCAACCTATCTAATAAAAAAATTAGTTTTGTGAAACCATCACTGAAAAAAGTATGAATTTCAGTAAGCAGTCGAGGGAAAATATTGTAAATTTCATCAAAAAAAAGACAGAAATACATGTTGCAAATTTTATCAAAAGATTGCAGTATTAGAGTGAATTTTCGCAATCTGTCATAGAAAAATATTGCAAACTTCAACAAATGTTTGCAGAAAAAAATCACAGATTTTGTCTATAGATTATGGGAATACGCACACATTTCATGAAATGACCATTGAAACAAATCATGAAACGATTGCAAACAACAACAATAAATTTCTAAAAAAATAATTTTGATTAGTTTTAACAAAATTGCAAAGGTAAGCTTTTATTTATATTTTACATGTGATTGTTACAATTTTGTTATTGTGTATTTTTGAAAATTATGGCCATTTTGGAGGGAAGGAAACGAGTCTGAATGTATTTAAAATTTCAGGTTTTTCTAAATATATCAATCAAAATTTGTGTAAAAGGATAAAATAATACTACTTAGGTACAATTATATAGTTTTACTTGTTGATTGCTACCATTGAATAATGCAGGAATTTTTGTTTAAATAATTGCAAAAGATGAAATTGTACATACTCTACATTAGGGATGCACAACCTGTGGCCCGCGGGCCAAAATTGACCCTCGATGGGTTAACGTGTGGCCCGCGAACTTCGTCAATTTACAACTGGAAAAAAATTGCAATTTTTGTGCATAGGTCGCAGAAAAAAATCCTAAATTTTGTTAAATTGCCGCGGTAAAATATAAAATTTCATCAGTCACTCAACAATCTCAAGTTTCGTTGATTGAGCACGGAAAAATCACGAATTTCATTGATCAATTGCAGAAAAATAGCGAATTTCTTTGGTGAGGCTCGGAAAATTGCTGATTTTGTCCATAAGGCTCGGAAAAAATAGCATATTTCGTCGTCGGGCACGAAAAAAATCGTAAGTTTTGTTGATCAGGCACTGAAAAATCGTGAATTTTCCTGATCGCGGATCGGACGCGAAAAGTCGCACATTCCATTGATCGAGTAAGAAAAAATTGTCAGCATAGGTATTAATCTGCATTAAATTTATTGGCTGCGGAAAAATCTCATGTTTTCTTTTCTCGGATTATCGCGTGAGAAATACGCGAATTTCGTTGAACCAACTCGAAAAAAAATCATGAATTTTCTCGATCGGGGATGAAAACATTGCAAATTTAGTTGATAAGGCATGGAAAAAATGCGAATTTTGCTATGATGTAAAGAAAAATTAAAAATTTCTACATCGGCTGCGAAACAATCGTGAGTTTTGATTTATCAAGAGAAAAAATTCATGACTTCCATCTTTTTGCGTAAAAAACGGCAGAATTCGTCAAAATTAGTTCAAGGTTTCGAATTTAGTTGTTTGGGAGCGGAAAAATACTTATTTCGTCAATTACAGCCGAAAAAGCATAAATGTCGATGATCGGACACGGAAAAATCACGATTTTTAGTCAACGGGGTCACGAAAAATTGCAAATTTCGTTGGTCAGACAGAGGAATATCAAGAATTTTGTCAATCAGGCTCAAATAAAATCGCGAATTTCCCCAATCGACTTAGTAGAAATCGAGAATTTCATCGATGACTTTCGTAAAATTCTCGAATTTTGTCAATCAGATTTATAATAATTGTAAATTTAGTCGATAAGGCTCGTAAAAATAGCGAATTTTGTTGATAAGGTACAGAAAAATCATGCATTTCATCAATCTGGTCCTGGAGGAATGCAAATTTTATCGGTCTTGCGAGGAAGAATCGCGAATTTCGTCGATCAGTTATAGAAAAATTGCAGATTTTGGCGATCGGCTTCGTAAAAATCGCAAATTTTGTTGATCGGTGGCGGAAAAATCATAAATTTTCTCGATATTTTTCATAAAAATCATGATTTTTCTCAATTAGCTACGTAAAAATTGCAAATTTTTTCGATCGGATTCAGAAAATGGTGAATTATGTCCATCAATGTCGGAAAAATCGCGAGTTTCGTCCATCAGAGTCAGAAAAATTACGAATTTTTTCGATCAGACTCAAAAAGTCGTCAATTTTGTCAATCAAGCTCGAAAAAATCGCGCATTTCGTCGATCATGCAATTATAAATCATGAATTTTCTCAATCAGATTTCTAAACTTCGTTTATTTCGTCAATTGACTTTGTAAAAATCGTGAATTTTGTTGATCAGACAAGAAAAAAATCTCAAATTACGTCGATCAAGAGCGAGAAAATTGCAAATTTTATCGAGCATGTGAGGAAAATTTGCAAACAATTTCATCGATCAGGTTTGTAAAAATCGTGATTTTCATCGATCGGCTTTGTAAAATTCGTGAATATTGTCGATGAGTTTTGTAAAAGTTAGGAACTATATTGATCGATTTTGTAAAAAGTGCAACTTTGGTCGATCAAGCGTCGAAATATTGCAAATTTCGTTGATCAGGCATAGACGAATCTTGTTGATCAGCTGCTTCCTTTTCCTTCATTGATAAAGTTCACATTTTTTTCGGCACCAACCACTTATGTTTTTTTTAGCAATTTTAATAAAACAAAATTTACTCTCCTGAATAAAACCGAGGAATATCATTGCATCTAGAAAATAATTCTTGCTGTATCTGTTATATATACAAATATAAAAACTGCTGATATAGCCTTACAGATTGAATCAGATTTTTTGGTTGGGTTAATGAACTTAACGGAATAACTTCCCCACTCTCCTCTGAAATCATATTTATTAGATTATATAGGCCACAGATAACCTCATCGAAATATCTCCGTGTTATTGCTGTGGCCCTCGATGACCCAGACATATTTGTAAGTGGCCCGTCTCTTGAAAAAGTTGTGCACCCCTACTCTACATGTCATTGTAGTACTTGTCAGTATTGTCATTGATCATACTCTACATGTCATTGTTAAAATTTTGTTATGTTTATGTTTTTGAAAACTTATGGATTAAAGGAGGGGGAGGAGCATATTCCAAATATTGTGAGATTGCCATGTGAAAGCCCTGTACTGTATTTTGTTTTGGTTTATTATCAGTAATTTTTACCACTAGTCTATGAACACAAATTACTCCTTGAACCAATATAAAATTTTCTGCTTCAAGAAAATTTACTGAAGGAAATATTCATCTGTATTGTGAAATAAACAAAAAGTTTGTAGAGATAAAATCATTTATTGTTAAAGTTTTATCACTGTTTTAACAAAGAATATATTTACATTAAGCATAACCAATCGAGCATACATCACTTCCTTGCTCAAATTATTATTTTTAAATGCAGAGTAAAAAATACTTGAATTTTCTTGCATTGTAGTTTATTTCATTAAAAAATTGTTATTTCATGAAAAAAAAGTATCACTTAACTTCATCCATGAGCCTATACGTTGAGTCGTTTTTCAATGTTTACATTCTAACATGGATTCCATATGATATATTTTGTGGATTTCACAGTGTTGACTGTATTATACATTATTTTAAGCATTTATTATGATTTCTAGTTCATTATTACATTCAAATTACTGCTTTTAAAATATAAACAGTATCCAGAAGTCTGCAACATTTTATTTTCACAATTCTTGGTCGCAAGCTATGCATATTTTAGCAACTGAAATGTTGGATAAAAAAGTTTCGCTTAGATAAATTATATCTTTCATGATGCTTTTTAATAATCTATAGTGTTAACAATTAAAATGTTTACTAGATTCTTTAAGTCTGTTTTAGTTAAGTAAATCTCAATAATGCTTAAATATGCACATGCAAATTCTTTCCATAAATCCCTGTGATGCTTTCTGAGTTGTTTATTGTATTTATAGCTGTTTAGTAAATCAAATGTGGTTCTTAATGGATAAATGTTATTTTACATGATTTATGAGAAAAAAATAAAAAAATTTCAAGTCGTCAAAATATTACGTACAATGTTGAAAATCTGGAAAAGACTTTTGATGTATTGCACTGCAAGAAACCCAAAGCAAATATGGCATAATTTTTAATAGCTGTCTGCTTTTTTCACAAAATTATGTTTAAAAAAAAAATTAAAATCTAACAAAACATGAAATGTTTAAATTTATGTATTTTGCATGTTTTATGCTTAGTGACTGAAATGTTCGATAAAAGTATATTAGTTTTATTTTGTAAGTTAAGTCGCCCAAGAATGGAAAGTTTCATATGAAATGAAAATATTTAATAAATAAGAGTCCTGATTTTCTTTCTTTGTCAGTTAAACATTTTCCTAATTGAAGTATGAAACTTATAGGGTGGACCGGGGTAATTTCTGATCAAAAAACACTAACATCTAAATATCTTTTTAATGTTTACGATAGATGCGGCCAATTTAGCATGGTTAATGATTCACCATGTTTCTATTCAATAAAATATAGGCTTTGATTAAAATATTATTTAAAGTTTGCTTAATTAAAAAAATTTGATTCTCAGTAACTACCCTGGGAACATTGTAATTATCATTTACACTGGGGCAATTACCAATCAGGACATTCTTTTGTACAAATGATAGGTACATTGATTAATTTAGAATATATATTGTCAATTTTAATATAAGCCTGATTTAATTAAATGCCTTCATCTATCTGCAATAATTTTATCATTGTGTAAAGAAAAAAAAAATTAAAAGTTATAAGTGCAGCATAGAATATGATGCAACTTCCAACAGATTCTGAATACTATTAACCTACTATTTTCATCCATATACAGTAATTTTTCCACCCAGTGCAAAGAACAAAACATAACTAACAAGAACAAAGAATCATGCAAACTGCATTGATTATGATGCATTTTCCTACATATTCTAAATACTGTAAACTTATTGTCATTCATGTATAACAATTTTACCATTCTGTGCAAAAAACAAGGCATAATTAACGACAACAAAAATTTTTTGCATACAGCATGTTTAGATACTTTCCAATCCATTCTGAATGCTTTAAACCTATAATTTTCATCTTTGTACAGTAATCTTCCCACCCTATGCAAACAGCAAAACATAAATAAACTAACAAGAATGAAAAATTACGCATAAGTATAGATTATGAAACACTTTCCAATACATTTTCATTATTGTAAGCCTGTCATTTTAATCCATTTGCAGTAATTTTACCAGTCTATATAAAGAACAAATCATAACTAACAAGAAAGAAAAACATGTGTGCAACATAGATTATGAAACATTTCCAGCATATTCTGAATATTGTAACGCATATAGTCTTAATCAATCTGCAATATTACCAACCTATACATAGGTTGAAACATAATTAACAAGAATCATGCATGCAGCGTAGATTATGAAATACTTTCCAGCACATTCTGAATGTTGTATTGATCATTTTAATCCATCTGCAGTATATGTATCAACATGTGTAAAGAATAAACATAGTTAACAAGAATGAGAAATAATACATACAGCATAGATTATAAAACCCTTTCTGAGATGTATGGTGCTGAATGTACATTACCTTCTTATCTTTTACTAACGTATTTTACTACAGGGTTGTTTTTAACAAAATCAAGTAGTACAGCATACATTAATAAAATATGAAATATCTTTTTTTAAGTGGATGGGGGGAGGGGTAATTAAAGGTGATCAGAAATCATGAATATGAATTCTTTGCATTAGTCTTTAATTTTTTGTTTTTATCTTTTTATTATTAACCTAAAAAAAGCACTGATATCAGTACAAAAAACCCTGAACGGGTTAAAAGCTTGTGACGCAGCACTTTATCTTATGTATCTAAGAATTTTAAATTTGGGACTTAAAACTAATGATATCAAAATTTATGTGACGCCATGCTATTAATATATATATATATTAAAATTTATTCATTAATGCTTTATCATTTACATCTTTCATAATTTCGAAATATGAATCTTAAAAGTTATGATATCAAAATTTAAGTAACGCCTTGATGAGACTTTAAACGATGTTTTAAAATTTTATTTATTTATTTATTATCTAAATACATTTACATATCTAAACAATACTTTTCATTTTCCAATGCACTGTTAAATACATCACTTTCACTGAATATATATAATGCACTGAAATGTTTTATTTGAATAAATTGGTTTATCTTTTGTGCTACGCTATCCAAAATCAAAAGTAACATTTAAATAAATATTTTTGCGTCATTGTATCTATTTGCATATATTTAACTTAGTTTAGATATAATGGTGCAAAAATATTTATTTAAATGTTACTTTTGATTTTGGATAGCGTAGCACAAAAGATAAACCAATTTATTCAAATAAAACATTTCAGTGCATTATATATATTCAGTGAAAGTGATGTATTTAACAGTGCATTGGAAAATGAAAAGTATTGTTTAGATATGTAAATGTATTTAGATAATAAATAAATAAATAAAATTTTAAAACTTAAATTTTGATATCATAACTTTTAAGATTCATATTTCGAAATTATGAAAGATGTAAATGATAAAGCATTAATGAATAAATTTTATATATATATATATTAATAGTATGGCGTCACATAAATTTTGATATCATTAGTTTTAAGTCCCAAATTTAAAATTCTTAGATACATAAGATAAAGTGCTGCGTCACAAGCTTTTAACCCGTTCAGGGTTTTTTGTACTGATTAAAAATACACGTAATTTGATGTGTTTGCAATGAATGCTTGAATGAATGATGATTCCTTTGTAGTGTAGCATTTCTTACAAACACTAGTATATAATGTGAATATACAGTGGAATATTTTGTGTTTACTTTAGTTTTTTTAAAACCTCTAAATGAATATTTCCAGCGTTTCCAAATCTAAACCAATGAATTCTTCCACAACTGTTTTTAAACACATTGTTTTAAAATAAATGTTTTAATTTCTAATTTTCATTTTTAATGAAATTCTACACGGAAAAAACTATTTAGTTGATATTGCCAAATTTATTTGGTTACATCGTTTGGTAAATTTCACTAGTTGCCTTGACTAATATTTGTTTGTATCAAGTACAACTGTTTGTTTGATTGATCCAAATAATTTAGTTAGTTTTATTTAGTTGAATACCACCAAAATAACACAGCACAAGATTTACGCGCATGCGTAATAACCAGAAGTTTCAACTGTAACCGGTTCTGCCTTCTTGTGAAAACGAAAACAAGAAAAGTTCTCCTGGTAATGTAAACCAATGTGAGTTTAGCCGTATTTAGTTCTCAAATTATTTAAAAATATGGAATCCTGTGTATCATATGGCTGTAGAAATAGAACAAGCAAGAAAATTTCTGGAATAAAATTTCATCGGTAAGTATTTTCTTTTCTTTTTAGCGCCTTAATTACTTAATTTATATAAAGCTATCCAAAGTGATATCAGTACGATTATATTATTTATAAGTTCATATATGTATACAAGTATGAATTTTCAATATTTCGGATGAATTCATGTGTTTTGTCATACATTAGATTAATTTTTATGTGAATTTCATTGTAATTCTGCACTTTTTTGTCTAGTTTCTTCATTGTTTTCATGGTCTATCAGTGTATACGAATGGTGTTTACATTCACATCACCCGCCAGAAAGTTTTTTTTTCTTTATTTAAATGAATTTATAGTTTTTAATTTACTTAGTATTTTTGAAACTCACGTGTTTTTCGTTTCTGAATTATTCTTCTATAATTATGTTTTGTTACTATAAACATGCAATCGCTGAAGAGGGATCTATTTATTGCTATCGATGACTAGAAATGAAACAGAACTTTTTATTTATTTTACTTTTGATTTTATAGAATACCGAGTTTAACTGAGGTAAATATTAATGGTGATTTATTATTTAATACTGTTAAACACAATTTACAGTTGATATGTATACAAATACATGCTCTGTTTTGATCATGTATACGTGTGCATACTCAAAGTTGAATATTTTATGTTAATTGAATTCACTTATAACATTATAATTACAAGGTGATAAGTAATTAGGATTCTGTTCTGTGGTTGTTACTATTGCTTAATGTTTCTGGGTAGTTAATATTTCAAAATTCATATTATTCATAAAGGTTTGTTTTTTTATGTAACTTGTTTTATATTTTTGTCAAACTTAATTTAAATAAACATGAAAGTATGTAGGTATAAATTTTTGGCACAGATGCCATATACGCACATTTGGCATTCCCATCTGTGCCAAGGAGAAAATCTATTTAATAAGTTTATAAGAATTTAAGAATGTATTTATTTAAAATGCAAGTTTATAACAATTGATAGGAAAATAAAATGGGAAAAGTGAATGATTTCGGTGAAATGTGCTGATTGAATGATACAACTGCATGCATTCAACATGGTTATGTTACAGGCCAAACCCGATTTTAGGCCAAACTAGATTGGCCTAGTCCAAACTAGTCTATCCTAACGCCCATCGGATAAACTAGTTTTTCTTAGGCCAAACTAGTCTATCCTAACGCCCATAGGATAAACTAGTTTTTCCTAGGCCAAACTAGTCTATCCGAACGCCCATCGGATAAACTAGATTTTCCTAGGCCAAACTAGTTTGGCCGAACGGTCATTTGGATGAACTAGTTTAGCCTGCTATTCATTAGTTTGAACTAGTTTATCCTAGGCCGAACTAGATTGTCCTAGGCCAATTCAATTTGGCGTGATTTTATTGAATCTAAAGACCGCCACGGCGCCAACTTTCTAGTTTTGATCTAATTTAGCCTGGACCGATGCAATTTGACGCGATTTTAGCTCACAAACTAACAAAGCCTGAGAGCTAATGTGCTCGCAGATTCTGTGTGTGTATGTAACCATGTACGTATGTATGTACGTATATACGTACGTATGTATGTACGTATGTACGTACGTATGTACATACTCATGTACGTACGTATGTAGGACTAATATAACGCGACTAATATAACGGACTAATGTGTAACTAATGTAACGCGACACTCTGGTGTTGGAATTTGGACGCGATTTAGTTCAAACCAGCCGGCTTCGCCCGCTATCGGGCCCCTTCTTTTATATAAAATCTTGAAACGGACGTATGTTGAAGCGCACGAACTTCGAAGAGAAAAAAAACATGATGATAAATATTTAAGAAAAAGGATTTTGCATCGAAATACCACTATTTTCTAATAGTAATTTTTGTAAAAATGTAAATATTCTTGAATTAAAACGTTATTTCTGAAACTTTGTGATAGTTTATGGCATATGATATAAATTTATAAAAAAAAGTTACATTTTAGCGTGAAAGAGGATATGGTTGCAAACAAAATCAGGAAATATAACGGAAATTCTATATTTTAAAGCACCGCGACCTCAAGTAACATATCTACTAATAGGTTGTTTAACGGAGTTTCATTCAGATACAGTTTTGTTAATAATAGAGTACGCTCCCTGGTGTTGGAATTAAGAACTAATATAACGTGGCTTAGTTAAAACTTGCTGGCTTCGCCCGCTATCGGACTGGCGTGGACAGCGGGGATATAGTTCGAATTTCGTTCACTTCGAGGTTCTTTCGAAAAGGAGTGTTACATTCGGCGGTGCGTGCTCAGCACGCTTGCTACAATTTAAATTTTGTTCGCTTCGAAGTTCGTTCGAAAAGGAAGAGGGCATTCCGTAGTACGCGTGCAGCGCACCTGCTATACGCTACCGCAGGCTGTGGGGACGCGGCTAAAGAACTAATGAACGAAATTTAATAAAAATTTATATTCAGGTAGTCTCTGATCTAAATTGATGCTGATTAGTTTTTGGTGTAAATCGCTCATCAGGTGGCGCTGCTGTTTTGCATTTTTTTACGATTTACGCATCAGATTTATCTTAATAACTAATACCATCAAATTTCCATCAAACTTTAGATTCAGTTCGTCCATGACATGAGTTGGTGTTGTTTCTATTTTGAAGTAAATCACTCAACATGGCTATGGTATGCTACATTTTTCACAATTTTCACAATAGCTGTATCTCAAGAACTAATGAACGGAATTTAATAAAAATTTATATTCAGATAGTCCCTGATATAAATCGATGCTGATTACTTTTTCATGTAAATAGTTCAAGAGATGGCGCTTCTAAAGTGCATTTTTACTGATTTGCATCAACACAATTTCAATAACTAATTTACGAATTTTAATCAAACTTCCGGAATCAGTAAATCCGAGATATGAACTAATTCTTTTTACGTTTTCATGTTAATTGTTCAATAGGTGGCGCTGCTGTGCTCAATTTTTCCGATTCCTGAAATAGCTCTGTCGCAAGAATTAATGCACGAATTTTCATCAAACTTTAGATTCTGTAAGTCCCTGATATAAATTAGTATTCTGTAGTTTTTGGAGTAAATCTCTTGAAAGATGGCGCCGCTATACGGTATTATTCGTGATTATTGCAATAGCTCTTTCTCAGGATCTAATGCATGAATTTTCATCAAACTCCAGATTCTGTTAGTCCTTGATGTAAAAAAGTACAAAAGTAATTTTAGTTTTTTGGAGTAAATCGTGCAACAGGTGGCGCTGCTATGTGTCATTATTCATGATTATCGCAATAGTTCTATCTCAAAAAAAAAATGCACGGATTTTCATCAAACTTCAAAGTCAGTTAGACCCTGATATAAATTAATATTCTTTTGTTTTTAGAGTAAATGGCTCAATAGGTAGCGCTTCTATCCAGTTTTTTTATGATTGCTGCGATAATTCTATCTCAAATGGTACTAATACACAGATTTTCATTAAATTTCAGGTTGAATTAGAATTTGAAAGACGTTGTTACGGATTTTTCAAAACGTTCCGGCAAGAATTTAACATTTTTACAAAAATTGCTATTAGAAAATAGTGGTATTTCAATGCGGAATCCTTTTTCTTAAATATTTATCATCATGTCTCATTCTCTTCGATTCAACATTCGTCCATACCTAAATCGCGTTGTATTAGTTACGCATTCCATCACCAGGGAGCGCACCCTATTACCAACAAAACTGTATCTTAAGAAAACTCCGTTAAAGAATCTATGTGTAGATATGTTACTCGATGTCGCGGTGCTTCAAAACAAGAATTTAAGATTTTTGCAAAAATCACTATTCGTCAATAGTGGCATTAAACGCGAAATATATCTTTATAAATTTATATCTTGTGTCATAAACTATATCAAAGTTTCAAATAGATCAACCTAGAATTTCCGTTATATTTCCTGATTTTGTTTGCCCCCCCCCACCCTTTCCCTTTCGTAATGGGACTTTTTTTACAATTTTTTATCATGTGTCATAAACTATCACAAAGTTTCAAACAATTCCAAGAAGAATTTAACATTTTTACAAAAATTACTGATAGAAAATAGTGGTATTTAACGCGGCATCTTTTTTTTCTTAAATATTTAACATCGTGTTTTATTATGTTTCAAAAAATTTCAAAAAATGGTAATATTTAAATAGCAGCTAAAACTTTAAAAAACGCTGAGCTTAAAAAAAAAATCTAGCGTCCCCTTACTCTACCCCCCCCCTCGCATCCTAAATTTCAAATATCGTGCTTTATTTAAGCTTTTTCTTATTTTTAAAAGGATTCGGATATTTACTTTTTTAATATGAACAATATCGCGTGAAGTGATGTGTGTGAAAACCAATATCTGTTACGAATTAAAAATCTTTTCATAAAACCAAAAGTTTCTATCCGATTGAAAATATAATCCGCTCTATCTTTATATTTAAACTCAGAACCCCCAAAATTAATCAGGTAAACGGCTTATCAGAAGAAACCTACATCCAAAATTTGAAACAAATCGGTAAATTATCCGTGAAAAACCTATTTACATAAATTAAGAGTGTTACCCCCCCCCCATTCCTCCTTTCTTTATATGTAAACAATGAACACCCACAACTAATTATGAATGTACCTTATCAAAATGATATTATATCTAAAATTTTAATAAAATCTGATACTTTTGCATGGAAAACTGACTTAACTAAATTAAGGAGGGGTGGGGGGTGCGGATTAGTCTTTTGTTCCCCTTCCCTTATTCTTATCGAAAGAACCCCTGAAACTAATCAGGAAGGTTCGTTATCAGGGTAAATCTATGTCCAAAATTTGAAGCAAATTGGATATTTCTATCAGGAGTTATCGCATTATGTACATACGTACGTACATACGTACGTGCATACATACTTACATGGTTACATACACACACACAGAATCTGCGAGTACATTAGCTCTCATACTTTGATAGTCTATGAGCTAAAATCGCATCAAACTGCATTGGCCTAGGCTAAATTAGATCAAAACTAGAAAGTTGGCGCCGTGGCGGTCTGTAGATTAAAAAAAAAACACGCCAAATTGAATTGGCCTAGGACAATCTAGTTCGGCCTAGGATAAACTAATTCAAACCAATGAATAGCAGGCTAAACTAGTTTATCCTAATGACCGTCCGGCCAAACTAGTTTGGCCTAGGAAAATCTAGTTTATCCGATGGGCGTTCGGATAGACTAGTTTGGCCTAGGAAAAACTAGTTTATCCGATGGGCATTCGGTTAGACTAGTTTGGCCTTGGAAAAACTAGTTTATCCGATGAGCGTTAGGATAGACTAGTTTGGCCTAGGAAAAACTAGTTTATCCGATGGGCGTTAGGATAGACTAGTTTGGCCTAGGCCAATCTAGTTTGGCCTAAAATCGGGTTTGGCCTGTAACAGTTATAAGTATTACTATTTATGATTTATTGTGAAAATTATGTTTATTGTTTTGTTACTTATTAAGTTTATTATTTATATTTGTTTATTTATTGTTTTCATACTCTTTCATTTTTTCACGTTATTTTATTTTTTATTTTGCAATAAAAAATCGCGCCCTGTTATTGCATGCAATTTGTAAGTTATATTCAAAAACAAAATTTTCGCCAAAATGACGGAAGAAATAAGCACGTGCAAATGTGGTGCGTATATGACATCTGTGCCAATTTTTTTATGTGTCTCCCTAAAGAAGAATTAAAAACAGGCATTGTTTTTAATGTTTTCAAAATTTTATATTATGAAACGATGCATAAATTAATGGTTGCATTTTTGAAATTTTTAATGCCTAGAAAGCTAAGAAAATGTTTCTTTTCTGGTTGAGCATATGCTCAGAAACAGAATTTTCTGTGTCAGTTGTATGCAGCACACTAAAATTTAACTGCAGTTAGTGTTAGACTTACCTTTGGATTATAACCAATTTTTCAATAATGAAGACATTAATACTAGAATAACACATTGATGGAGTTAGTGGTTTATAGTCAGAATTGCAAATATCTCGGCTAAATTATAAAATGGCCATACCAAGTGCTTTTTCTGATTTACATGTTATGTTTCTGATTTCTTGTTTTTCCATTTTTACTGCCTTATAAATTTAAAGATGAAATGGTTACTTAGTTACATGTTTTATTACTTAACAAATTTTAAGAATTAAAATGTCATGTTTAATTCCCTATAAACATTTAAAATCATACACATATAAAAAAACACCATTTCTCATTATTGAAAATAGTGTTATAAATTATACATATTTCATTATATATTATATTTCACAATTTTTTTCAGTATATTCTCAATTAGCATATGCATGAATATATTCATGCAAGAGGGCGTATATGCACTTTTAAATAAAAAAAAAGCAGTACTACTAGGTTATCCCGTTGACCAAAAAATTATTGCCAAACTATAAGATTAAATGTCAATAATGGATGATCATGAATGTCACATTCAATGACATTAAATAAGATTCACGTGTTTAAAATGTCATTAAGCGATTTTTATTTCGATTTTTTATTAATATTCTACTAATTAATTGGTTTTTCTTTTGTTATTTAAAATAAAAAATATGTCAATATATATAATTTGCCTATTAGTTTGGTGATTTGTATAATTTGGCGAAATTGGTCGACAGGATAACCGAGTAGTACCCAAAAAGCTATTCAAAAATTTAATTCAAGTTTTACTAGAACATTTTTTTTTTTGTTTAATTTTATGTATTAATATCTCCTCAAATACTGAATCCTTCCTAATTTCTCTTTCAACATTGTTCATTCTATGACTTAATCTTAATGAATAATGTAAGAATGTTTTGATGAATGCTTTGATGTGTTATATTTTGTCATAATTAAATTAAATATATTTCTAATAATGTTAATATAAGAAGCTATAAAATATAGCAGTTTAAAACACATTTTTTAGTATATTTTCTTTTTTTCCAAGATTTATATATTTTTACATACAGACATAATGATTTCATAGTCTACTTTTAAACGGTTATAAAGACTTATTTATTTGAAAAATTTATAACTTTTTTATTGAAATTTATAACTTTTTAGTAGTAAATAATTAAAAATGTATTAAAAATAAATGAATCTAAGTTTAATATGGATTCGATACAAATTAACACTTTAAAAAATAAAAGCCGGCTTTTTTCAATTTTAACCGGCTTTTTTTTGGCCTGGTTAAAAGCCGGCAGCCCTGATAATTTATATTTTATAAATTAAACAGAAAGTAATGTAAAACAATAATATTCTTAGCTTCATGTTCTATCCATCAAGAGTTTGCAATATGTAAGTAGCTTTGTACTTGTATTTTTTCTTTAATTGTAATAATATAAAAGTTAGTACACAAAAATAAATGTTTTATATTGCAGATATTATGAGAGGAGAAAGAAGTACAATGGATTATGATTATAAAATATAACCATACTATTGTCTGTAGGCCCTGATTACCAAATAGGCACAAGAAGCAGATGCGTACTTCCCTTAGAAATTTTTGAAGGGGCCCAAATTTTACGTTGAGTTAATTCTACTTCATAATATTAGTTTTTTTTTCAAATTATCAATCTTACAATATATATTAAGAAGTATTGGTACTTACATATTAACGCCACCACAGCAAAAATGCCCATCTTTTCTTAATACGGTCAATATTGATTACATCTTATCTTAATAAAAAATTAATAAAATATTTTGTTTTCTTATTTCTTTAAGCATCATATTTTTAGTTTTACAACTCTGTCTGAAAGAAAGGAATTTAAAACTTTGTACATTGTGTGACTAAAAGAAAATGAATAATGTAACAGCATACCGTTTGAAAATGAATAATGTAACATCATAAATAATTCCAATTGAAGTTTTAGTAAGCAATACAAATGTATAAGCTCTGATGTTGTAAAGGGCATATGGGGGTATATGCCGTAAACCTTCTGGATTTTTTCTAGGATTCCTTGTTGTTTGCTATTATTTTTATTATGTATGCACAGATCCTAGCAGAAAGTTTGAGACAGTCATCATAGTATTTCTTTTCTGTTTTGCAGATTCTTTGTCATTGAATCTTTATTTTGCTTCATACTATGTTTACCTCTTTATTATTCCATACAAAAAATTAAGATTTATTATTAATAAAAATTTATAAAATGCTTACAAACACTACAGGTAAGTGATTTTTTGATTAATGCCTCAATTGTAAAAAAAATAAGAAAAATATTTTACCTACAGAATTTTTTTTGCCCCTGAAATAGCTGTCATAGATACTCAGAGAATTTTCTGATACTAGGCCTTGCAATTATATCTTCTTAGCCTGTAAGTTAATGCTAACTTTTTTCTCATGAAGAAACATTTAAAAACATATTTTATACGAGATGTTATTTTGAATTGCGTAGAGTCATTTGAGTCTCCTAACAAGGCCCAGTTGGTGCAGGGCCTTAAGCAGTTACCACGGTTGGCCGAGCATTGTGCCAGCTTTAAACCCTCCCTATTAACAAGTTTTTAAAATATTGAAAAATCAATGAAAAAAAGAAATCTGCCTTATTTATTTCTTTGTTTTACCATTTTATATATTTTATGTTGACAAAAAAACTATTGTTAACTGAAAAATAAATTTCAAAAAACAATCTGTTAGTTGCCTACTAGGCTCACATTTTCAATTTTGATCTTAATGCATTATTACATATCTATAGTAATATGTAAAGAAAAAAGAATATTTGTAAAGTATTTAATTTTCTGCCACTGCTAATTAGCCTTTTGCTTTCATGATTTATAGTGGACTCTCATTTAATGCATCTCTACTTAAAACATATTGCGCATATATTAGCAAACCATGGTACCTGTATTATGAAGCTGAAGCTAAATATTTGCAATATCTCTTAAATTTACTAACAAATACCACGTTTGTATACAAAACATGATTTTTTCTGAAAAAAAAGTATTTTTTAATAAAAATGGCTTTTAAATTAATTATATACATACTTGTAAGCTATATTTTGCTTTATAACCTATAGATGCACAGAGCCTTGTTGCAAGATTTTATTTCAATATCTTAGAAATTTTAAGTAATGATATTTTCCATAGACATGCACAATAAAAAAGCTGTTTTCCAGAAAACTCAAATTAAGATTTTGACAGAGCACAAAAAATGATGTATGAGATTTACAATTTTAAAATTCACCGTATTTTTTGATGTTTATATATTTGTATATAAATTATATGTTGTATATTTGTATATTAAAATGTACCTATTCTTTATCTTTCTGTGGCTAATTAAATAACCACTTCTGTTTCAGAAAGTTCATTTACGGATTATATTTCGCTTCTTATTATCGCTGAATCAAAAGTAAAGATTTTTTGGAATTCTAAATGTTTGAACAGGGCTTGAAATTCAATTTTCCATCGGAGAGGAGTCTCCTTCCCAACATTTATAAATGGAGGTAAGCTGTGTAAATGGAGTTTAGCTGTTTAGGAGGGAGAAAAAATCTTTAAAACATACTGTTATTTTATGTGCTATTTGAAAAATTACACGAATACAGACATGACAAAATACCACTGAAGCAATTTTATCAACAACTCAGATCAATTAGGCAAAATGTTTTTTATTTTTAAAAAAAAGTATGTCAAGATTTTATATGATCTATCTAGTTTTCAAAGGGATGAATTCTCTCCCTGTGCTATTTTTTTTTCAGGTCTAGTAAACTCAGTTTTTGGTTCAGGTTGACTTTAGATTGAGTGTAAATTGCTGCAAGTTGATTGGTTTCGGGTTAATCTAATTTTTTAAAAGTTAGTTCAGTATATAATATTTCTGATTAAAAATGATACTTATAACAATAAACAGATAAGTTTGTGTGTGTATTGTTTTCCAAGGAGAAGGCTGCATTTTTTTCCGCGACCTTCTGGCGAAATTTATATCTTTTTATGATTCTGAGATGAAATTTGCATTTTTTTAGCAGCCTATTGACTTGATTCGCATTTATTCGACAATCCTCAGACGAAATTTGCGTTTTTTAGTAGCCTTTTAACTAAATTAGTGTTTATTAACGACACTTTGACGAAATTCACTTTTTACCGCGATGCATTGTTGGAATTTGTATGTTTTACACTATTCTGTGACATTTTGGATTTATTAAGCTATCCTTTAACGAATTTTGCATTCATTAAATGATCCAAAAGCGATTCTATTCTGAATTTTCCGAAAATTAAAAAAAAATCGTCATCAATTCGGAAATTTAGACAAAAAACATACTACGAATTTCGACAAATCGTTGCCCAAAAAAATAAATTTCTTAAATCATTCACAGAAATATCATCAGAGGTCCGCGGGGAAAACGTGAATTTCGTCAGATAATCGTGAAAAAACTCAAATTTTGTCTGAAGATTGTGAAAAAAAAACATGAATTTCATTAAACAATAGTGAAATAAAAACACAGATTTTATCAAAGATTGGCGAAAAAACTCAAATTTTGAGTAGGGATCACAGAAAAAACTAAAATATCATAAAAAACCTTGCAGGAAAACGCAAATCACAAATTTCGTCAAAGGATCGCCAAAAATCCGTGAATTTTCTCACAGAATCGCAAAAAATCTGCAACTTTTGTCAAAGTACCATGAAAATTCCCAAATTTCGTCAAAAGACCGTGAAAAATTCGTAAAGTTCAATCAAAAACTCTAAAAAGTTCGGTAATTTCGTCCAAAGATCGCTGAAAATCCGCAAATTACGTCAAAGAGCGGTGGAAAAAATAAGTCGAAAGTAACCCACCCCCTTCTCTCTCACACAATCTGCTTTAAATTTCCAGAAAATTTGCTGCGAATTTAAAAAAAGTTTTCTCTTAGAATCACCCCTGAAAATCACTTTGACCAGTTTGGCATTTTCCGTTATCCTTTAAAGAAATTAGCATTTTTTTTCTCGATTATTGACAAAATTTGGGATTTTTCGTGCTTGTTCAGCAAAATTGGCGTTTTTTTTAGGATCTTTTAATGAAATTCACATTTATTTTGAGATTCTCTTATGAAATATAGCGTTTTTTAAGTGGCATTTTGATAAATTTGGATTCATATGTACAGGCGTGCGAAGAGAAAACTGTACTTGAAGCAAAGTTTCAATTTTATGTTATTTTTCTTCTTACAGGCCAAAAATGATGCTGGTAATAGAAAATCGGCGTTGCTAAATTTGTGTCCGGGGCGACCGCCCTCTTCTCCCCCTCCCCATTTCTCACTGTGCTGTTTATATGGCAATCCTTCTACGAAATTCACATTTATTCTGTGATGCTTTCACGAAATTCACATTTATTCTGCGATGCTTTCACAAAATTCGCGTTTATTCAACAATCATTTAAAAAAATTCACGTTTATTCCACGATCCTTTCACGAAATTCGTGTTTATTCCGCGATTTTTTTAAAAAGAAATTCCTGTTTTATCCCGATCTTTTGAGGAAAATAGAGTTTTCTTTCCCGATTCATTGAGAAAATTGCCATTTCTATCACGATAATCTAACAAAATTTTCTGCGAAAGATTGATGAAATTGATTATGAAAATATGCGATTCAGCTCGGTTCAAAAGCTATGAAAAATTAGTTATTAGCCAGGAAATTCGGACATAACTATCCGAATTTCCAGGCTGTCAAACGATGTTTCATAACTTTTAGAAACAAATGCGTCAATTTTTTTTGGAAAATTCGAAACGGAATTACTTCATTCTCGCGACGGAAAATTGCACAAAACTTGTCAATTGATCGCGGGGGAAAAATGCGAAATTTGACGATCGGTTTCGGAAAAATATAGTGAATTCCAAGGCTTTTTCGCAGTAAAAAACTCGCAAAATATGTCATTCAGTCGCACGAAAATATCACAAAATATGCAAAAAGATTGTGGGAGTTAATGGTAGTTTCAAAATGCAAAAATTTTTGGAAAATTCGTGATTTTTTTGGGGCGGGAGCCTTTTGCCTACGATATTCTTTTGGGCGGGATTTCAAAGTTTTGGGCTTGCATCCCGCCCTGAAATTCAAGCCCTGTTGGAATTTAATTTAAAATAATAAAAAAGAAATTAAAAATTTTGCAGAAACAGCGATTTGTGGGTAGGCACATATTTTACCTGTATTTTCAGATATAAACAATTGGATTTATTTTTATGCTTAAGATTTTTAAGAAATTCAATAAGCATTCATTATCAAATGTTAAGTTTAATCTTCTTGCATCTCTCTGAACCATATTTTTAATACTTACAATTATAACATAAAAATTAAAATAAATTTTATCAGTAGATCAGCTCTGGTCAGATATAGCACAGTTTTCATTTATGCACTATGGCAAGTTTTTATGCAAATTCAATAAAGATGGAGACACAATTTTGACATAAGTTAAGCACAAAAAATTTGAAAAAAAAATACTGTTTTTGCATTACTTCAGACCTGATAAAAGCAAATATTTCTAGGTAAAAAGATAAAAGAATTAAAATTTTACTAAATCAGTGCTATTTCAGATTACAAATTTTAGTGGGGGTGGGGTAGGATGGTATTTTATTTTAGTTCTGTTTTCACTTCCTACAGACCTGAAAAATAGACTGCGAAATTTTTACAAGCATCTTTTAGTGTTTGTGAAAAATCTTCTCACAAGTCTGAAAAAAGATTTTTTTCCTGAATTATTAATTTTGTAATTTTGTATCTGCAGAAAATGCAAGTATCATAATGTAAAGAAGAGATCAAAACTGACACTACACTACACTGATCTACTACAGTAGATGTAGAAGTATAGAAGATCACTTCCAAATGTTTTGCAGATTGCAGGTCATATGTATTTTCTTTGTTTTTCTTTAATTGTTTTAGTATTTTGTGCAGTTGACATTATGAATTGATTGTGTGATTGTTAGTGAATCTTTAAATGTATAGGTACTACACACTTAAACTTTGAAATCAGAGAAAAATTATTTAATATGATTGTTTTCATATTTGTGAATTTATCATAAATAATTGTTTGTTTTTTCAAGGTGTAAAAATATAGACATCACCAAGTTTTATTATTTTTCTTCGCTTAAATTTTATTACCTTTTTTGCAAAAAATTTAGACAAAGTAGTAGATCAGAAATAACGAATAAAATTTAATGGTTTGATACTGCTTGCTGGTGCCCAGATTTTTACACCTCTGTGTATTTTAATACATACAGTGTAGTTTTTGTATTAATATCTTGGGGTATTCTATAAATTGCCATACTTCGCTGCTAGACCATAAAATTTTGTTTTTATAAATTTAAATATGGTTTATCAAGTATTGTAATATACGTAGAAGCAGGGTTGTCATAGTTTAATCCAAATCTAAAGCAGTTTTATTGTTATTATTATTTATTTTTAATTATTGGATGAAATTATTTCTACATTTAACACTTTATTTCAGCCAATGAGTATTAGATATAGTGGGTCTAGGTTATGTTTTATATGTATAGAATGGAAATTAATATGTGTTGATGGACATAGCTATTGCTCTAAAGAAAAAGCTTAAAAAACATAAAATAGATTTGAAATATTCAATAATTAAAATCAAAATATAACATTGAATAAAAGAGTATTCAAAATATAGATGCTAGTTTTGGCATTTTAATAATTTATCATTTTCAAACTTTTTTTAAAATTAAATTCTTGATAATTTAATTCAGTTAATTTTTTGTTCTTAAATCTAATTACACAAAATATTTTAATGACTTCTTTCCACTCACAAATTTATTAATTCACAATTTATTTTTTATTATTTTATCACTATTCAATACCCATATTATCCAATGAAAGTATTAAACTATACAGACGATTATGGACTATTATTACAGACTAAGAATAGTCAGAAGAACTTACTTCTGGCTGTTCTTAGAAGACAGTTACTATATTTTATAAGTAACTACCATGCCCCATTTAAAGTTTTTAAACACTTTAGCACAATAGAAATTATCATTTTGAATGTTTTTTTCTGCTGCAATCCTCTGTTGATTGTATCATTGACATAAAATGTGGTTTGTGTTTGTTATATTTTAACAGGTTCTATCACCATCAATTTACGTTTGAAATCGGTTTAATACATGCTGAAATTACTACAAATCATCATTTAGAATGTTTTTTATGTGGTTTTTGGCATTTTCACATCTTTTAAATTATGAATTTTTGAGGAAATGTTGTTAGAGATTATTTATATCTTATAAGTAACTACTATGCTAAATTTCATGTTTCTAAGCCCTTCAGTAACACACAAATTGTCTTTTTAGAGCGAAATAAGATATAGCCTATGTTACAGCAAGGACTGTCACCATTTTTTTAAAAAAATCTGTTCATTACTTGCGGAGATTGCTTAAAAATCATAATTTGGAACGCTTTTTGCTCATTTTCATTCTTTTTAAATTTTGTGTATTTCGTGAAATGCTCTTAGAAATCTTTTATATCTTATAAATATTATAATGCTAAATTTTGTGTTTCTAGGTCTTTCAGTAACATAGAAGTTGCATTTTAAAAATGTTTTTTGCCCCTGCACCCCCTTTTAGGATAGTTACAACTGCATATGTTATAGCCTGTGTTGGAGCAAGGACTGTCACCATCCTTTTAACATGATTATTTTTTAAATCGGTTTGTTACTTTCTGAGATTGTTTAAAAACTGCTTTTTAGAATGCTTTTTGCGCAATTTTACAATTTTTTTAATTTTATATTTTTGAGGAATTGCTCTGAGAGATCATTTATAGCTTAGAAATATTAACATGCCAAATTTTATGTTTCTAAATCTTTCATTAATACAAAAGTCATATCTTTCGAACTTTTTTTGCTCCTGCACCCCCTAAAAGTGCTGTTGCGTGTAAAAATTTTCTAGCGACGAAAATAGCCTGAAATTGTCGGTTTTCCTATTTTTTTTTCTATTTTTATGTGTTTCATTTGCAGTTTGAGAAAAGTCTGTTCCATCATTAGATTTCCAGTCATACTGGCTGTTACGATTCACTTCATCAGAATCACTCCAATACAAAACAGTTACTTGCTTTCCAAGCAACTCTACTCGAGCCATAGGATAACATGGAGATGCCTGGAATTTGAAGCGATTTTGATACCTTATGTAGTAGCACATTAAAGGGTAGTGAGCCCTATAAGATTGAGCCTATATTGGAGTCAGAACCGTCACCATCCTTTTGGCATCATTATTTTTTAAATCTGTTTGTTACTTTCCGGGATTGTTTAAAAATCGTTTTTTAAAACGCTTTTCTTGCATTCCTTGCATTTTTAAATTTTATATTTTTTAGTTATAATTTATATTTTATAGTAAATAACATGCCAAATTTCGTGTTTCTAGACCCTTCAGCAACACAAAAATCACATTTTTAGACTTTTTTTGCTTCTTCACCTCTTTTGGGTTTTGTGGTATCGAAGTAAGATATAGCCTATGTTTGAATCAGGACAAGCAGCATCATTTTGGTACTATTACTTTTGAAATTGGTTTGGTAGTTCCAGAGATTAACACCTACAAATAAACAAACTTTATCTTTTTATACTATAGGTATAAATACAGGCGTTGCATTATACAGGAAAATTTTTTTGTTTCTACCAATATTCTTAATCAACAGTCTTCATTATGATTTTATGTAAAATTTTTTATAGAAAGGTACAATGAAGATATAATTTTCAAAATAGTGGTAGGAGCAATAAAATTTCCCTATATAATTCAACCTTTTGAATATAGTGTGTAAAGCTGTATTTTTCACATCATTTAAATATATAGAATGTATTTCATGCCTCTAAATTAAACTAATAATACTTTAAATAAGATTTTTAAAGTTTAGGTCAAACCTATGGTCAGCAACTAGCAGACTGCAGTCCACATCAGGAATCCTTGAAAAGACTTTTCACATTAACTGTTTATGCTATGAACCAAACTAAATAAAACTGGCTCAAGACCGCACATATAATTTTTTGCATTATTAATATTTAAACATATACCTGTCTTTTCTATTTTAGTATGTATATGTAAAAATTTTTAGAAAAAATACCTGAATTTTCTATTTTCTATTATATGCATATGTACTGTAAAATCCCGTTAATCCGCCCTTCCCGATCAAACGCCCCCTCCCCACTTTATAAAAAATTTGAAAATTTCAAAAAATCCCAAGAAAACGCCCTCTCTCTCAAAAAAATCTCTGAAAAAAATGGGTGAATCATGGTGTAATGAATAAATCGTGAATCTTTGATGAAATGTGCGGTTTTTTTTTTAAAGATTTTTTAATTGATTTCATGTTTTTTTGGCCTTTTTTTTTTTACAAATTTCCCCTTTTTTCGACAGAATTAACGTTTTTTTTAAGTGCAAATTTTTCAAGTATTGCTTCAAGTATCTAAATTAATGATTCATTCAAAGATTCACGACTCATTCATTTCATCATGATTCATCCCTGCAAATTTTGTGAAACGATCACAGAAAAATCCCGTGTAAGCACCCCCCCTCTAATTATTGTACGATTTTTTGTCACGTTTGGGAGAGCGGATTAATGATATTTTACTGTGTGTAAAAATTACAAATTAAGAGTAATAAGTCATTGCTTTACTTATGTGTTTTTTTTTTCCTTTGTTCACTGGACCTCAATAAAATTTTTCAAAAGTATTCTGAATACTGAAATTACTCGTGAGAAGAGAAATGTATTTTTTCTTTTTAGTTAGGTATCATTATTAGTAATTAAATAATCAATCAAGTAATTAAAGTTATTTCACTCATGCATTTTTTTTTCAGATATTTTACTTTAAATATTTTCTCTACCTCTTTCTAAAGAATATAGATTTTTTTAAATCAAGTCGCTTAGCACTCGTATTTTAACAATCAGTTGGTGTTGATTCTAGGGAAAAAAGTGCCATTGGGCTGTATTTTTAAAAAAGGGGCACATTTAAATTTATCTTATAAACATGGCCAAATACTTCTGAAACATATCAAAATACATTAGCGCAGCTTTATTCAACATTTCTTGTTAACTAGTGTATTCCATATTATAAATTTTTCACAGTATTGATCATTCTACACATTGCTATATCTGAACTAAGTCATTCATTATCTCACTCATTTAAAACTCATTTACTGCAATAATAACAATTTTTCCATTAAAAAAAGTTTTAAGTTCAGAAATAAAGTTAAACTAATGTATCAAATTTCGTCCTCTCTAGAGAATTGCAATGTTTTTCAATGTGGGAATGCAGGTTCTTTTTAAATGCTAAATTCATTGTTAACATCTAAGAAGTTGTACATTAAATAGATAATTGCATTGTAAAGATATTTAATGTTAATGTGACTAACTGAAGTATACTCGATTTTTTTCCTGGTGATCGATCGGCAAATCTCACAATTTTTTCCAACCAGTAAATGACAAATTTTTGTTCTTTTTATCCTGCAACCAACTGATGAATCTAATAATATTTTATTTCTGCCAATTGATGAATTTTGTGTTTTTCTAAATTTGCAAATTTTTTTTATATAATTTGTTTGCAAATATAATATGAAAAGGGCAAAGTCATATTAAGTGAATTTGTAACTTTTAAAAGTAATTTTTTTACTTTGCATAATGAATCTGCTAGTATCAGCATGCTTGGTGCCGATATTTTAATCTTCATTTTTTCCTCCCATGTTGTAGTTTTGAATAATTGTCTGTTATTTATCAAACTGTAAGATTAATATCTGCAATTTTATGTGTCATTTGGAATAAGTTTAAGTGTGGTAGTAAGACTATGTTCAATTTGATATCGAAAAAAATATATTATTCATTTGTATGCATTATTAAATTTTGATAATTATCTGAATATCATTTAATTAGGTTAACATTATTAGTAAAAAGTGTTCATTTATTAACAGTCATAGTTTTAACTGTACATTGTCTTGGGTTTTATTTTATTCATTTTGAATAATTGTATATAAATTTTTGTACATTTTATCATATATGGATTAAAATTAATTTCTTGCTATAAACATTGTTATTTCTTCATGTCTTCTTTTGTATGATGTACTGTCTGATGTACAAAAACAAACAAGTACAAAAAAAAGTATTTTAAAGTTGTGCCAACCTAATTTTTTGTTGATATAGCCCCAAACAAATTTTGGGTTGCATTGACCAAATCATTTTGTTAACTTTATAATGCTGTTCCAACCAAATAAATTTGGTAATAACAACCAAATCCATGTTGTTATTAAATAAAATGTATTTGGTTATAACAACCAAATAGATTTAGTTGTTATTACCAAAATTATTTGGTTGGAACAACATTATTAAGTTAACAAAATGATTTGGTCAGTCCAACCCAAAATTTGGTTGGGGCTATATAACTTAAAAATTAGGTTGGTACAACTTTATTTTTGTTGTTTCAACAAAACAGTTTTTTCTGTGTAGACGGGACTTCTGGATATTTTTATTGTTTCTATTTTTTTCGATTAATATTTTAAAGTTTAATTAGCCTCTCCTCAGCTTTTTGTGGGCTTGGGACCAAAAGAAATAGCGGAAGCATTAGGGGATAATTTAACTTTAATTTTTGAAAAATAAATAAATATTTTATCCTCTGTAATTCCCATCGCGGTTGAGTCGCGATAGGAATTACGATTCAAGACAAGTCCGTGATCTATTTAAAATAATATTTCCTGAAATCGAGTCCTTACTGAAGTCCGTGATTTTAAACCATCTTTACATGAATCGAAACTGGTGGTGATGTTACATCACCATCTTCAATTTATCTTTTTCATGAGGTTACAGCTCGAAGGCCGCTAATATCTTTGGAAGTAGCGTTCTTAATTACATATAAGATACTTTAGTGTATAATAATTTCCGATATTCACCGATATCTTTACAAAACATTCGTAAATTTTGTTCGCACGTTCTTTTTATCTTTTTCATATTGTTTTTTTTTTTTCTAAAAACTTCTCAAGAAAAATTTACCCGTTTTCTCTTGCTTTGTTTTCTTGTATTTTTCTTTCATTTCGCATAACATGTATCCTAATTCTTAACATGTCTTAACAGCAGATTGCTTAGAAAACTAATAATCAAAGAAAGCATTTTTGGCATTTTCTAAAGTAGCATTCCAGACAAATTATCAGGTACATAAAACTTTGCCCCGTGATCAAAATAATGTTTCTCACCGAGTTTTTGCAATAACTTTTTCAATTCGTCTGGATCAAAACTTGTTCCAATTTCTTTTCTTCCTTTCAGTAATTGGTTATGAATCGTAACGACTTTACCTTCAGTTGGGATAAAGGATTCTTCAGTGACAGGTATAACCATTCTTTGTTTTACACAATCTTCTGTATAATTCTTAATTAAAGTATTAAAATCTATTATTAAAGCAGACATCTTTATCCAACATCAGTCAATTTGCAAATAACGAAAAACTGGAAACGTTATGTCATTTAAAGTATACCTACGCTTTACTCCAGAATGTTCTTCAGAAACAAAATGGTAGTGGGAATGTTCTTCAGAAACAAAATGGTAGTGGGAATGTTCTTCAGAAACAAAATGGTAGTGGCTTGACATTTCCTATAAAAGAACTGAGGGCGACTCACAAGCCAAAGACTTTTTCTGTCAATGAAAATGAATATGTCAGTTTAAATTGGATTTGTTATAAAGTCCTCTATTGCATATCTCACAAATGGAATGGTGTTTCCCTACTTCCAGTGCGATAGTTTAATATTAAACTAGATTTCTTTTCAAATGTTTTACTAGAAAAATTACTAGTGAAGCTCATTAAAGAAATACTAAGCTGCAAAGTTAAATTAGGTTTCTGAAGAACATTTTATTTACATCACACAAGTAAAAGAGATTTTTGACCATTATAAATGTCTTTCTTCTTACACTGAAATAAAAAAATGTCTAGAAATAGGAGGTTTTCTGTGGGATAAATCCAGAAATGAACAAGAATGAGTTAGTTATATCTATTTATATTTTAACTGCCTTTTTTCCCGCCAGAAATAGAGCCAATTTTATGGAAATGGACACATTTTCGATTGAGAGCTTCTTGCAAACGGGTATTCAGATGAAATTCGAAAGGTAATACTCTTCCATATAGAGTATTGACAGTACATAAAAAAATGGAATAATTGTCTAGTATTAGAAATTTTTTGATTCTTTCATGGTTGCATTAAAAATATAATCTTTCAGGAATGTAGAAAAATTTAATATTAAAGTTTCATGATCGTAACAAAGTTGACATTTCCTTTTTAATAAATTACTTCCAAGCACTTGATAGCTATATAAAAATTGTTGTCTAATAATCACAATCTTTTCCAATCTGACAGCCTGTAGAAGAAACTATCATAATTCCACTAATCCAGAAAATTTTAGAAAATCCTCACTGAACCAAGTTATTATGCCAGTGTATATGAAGTGGGGAAAAGGGACACCATAATGTTTAAACGCAATTTGTGTTTTGAAGTGTCTTCATGGTATGGCAAGACTGAATTTCTCAAACAACTGCATCTGCAATATAAATAAAACATCAAATTAAAAATAATAAATAGGTGATAAATATTTAGTACATTCTATTTCAATTGCTAATAATTGAATTTAAATGTTTATATGAAATCATCTTTTGAAAAACATTAGAAGGGGACTAAGAATAAACTGCATTCAAAATTTTTATGTTTAACAATTTTTTCCTTTTTTTATACACAGATATTAAAAATGCGACGTAATAAATAATTTTCCTTATTCGATCTTGAAAAGATTCTGAAAATTAATATTGGTTTAGATTAAGCTTTCAGTTTAGTGTCCTTTACTGTCACATGTAGAAGTAAAAACATACTCGAAGTACAAGTGTGAGGGAGGAAAATGAGCATGGTATTAAGATATGTAATTTGGATAAGCTTAAAAAAGTAATTTTAAGAGAAGTTATGAGTTACATGTTTTAATACAAAACTTTATTTTCCAAAACATGCAATCTCATGCCGATCTCCATTTGAGAAAAAATACCATCACTCTAAAGTAAGGAAACCTCCGGTGAAGGAAGTTAAAACATTTTTTTTTAAGAACAGAACTCTGGGCTAGTTTTGACAATGTATATGTATGAAAGGTGATAATGGCATTGAATTTACTATGCAAATAAGAACAATATGATTATATACTTTTTATGAGAATGGACGAATTGCTTTACAAAGAATTATCTTTAATATAAATTTAAAAAAAATGATTGCAAGGAGATTTTAAACAAAAATTAGCATGTCATATTTACATGTATAATGAAAAAAAATCAATGTCTATGCTGTGATGTTTTTTATTACGATAATAATATTTGAAAGTATGATTTAATTCGTATAAAATATTTAAAAAAAAAAAATTTTAACTACATAAAAATAAGAATAAAAATGTATGAAAAAAGCATGTAAATTAAGATTTTACAACATAAATAATAAATTTGTTTATCACACCACCGACAAAAAAACAGCTTGTACTATTCAAGGGGAGAGAAATGTTTCCAGATGAAATTAATTAAAGCGGAATAATACAAAATGTATGGCGATCAATTCTAATATATGCAATGTAGCCTACTGATAACGGTTGGCTGTGGGACCGGTTAAAACTGACCGCTATTCAGAAGTGGATGTTGTTCACAGGTTTCATTTTCAAGAAATTAAAATTACATAAATTTAAATAGAAATAATGCCATCTTTTTAATTATTCGTCATTGTTTCCATACGTTAAAAAATCAGCTTTTTTGCCACGATATATTTTGCTGAAGAAATAACAATAACAGTTGTTTTGCTGAACATTTCATCATTATTGTGATTTAATGGAAAATTTTGGCTTTCACGAAGGTTCGTCAAAACTTCGGTGTATGTGTTATACTGGAAATTTGTCGTGGTTAAAAAATCTCTTACATTTCCCCTTCCACATCATTTATCTCTGCCTTATTATCCACCACTTGTTGCACGGAATCAATTGTGGATGTAACTACCATTTCTTTTTCCAGTCTGTTTAGTTTTCATGTTAGTGATTTGTTCAGAACTTACTGTGACTTTCACTCGCAATCAAACGCAGAATTTTAATATGAAAATGCACGAAGTATCATGAAGTATACTCTCACATAGTAGTCACATGTAAGAAGTATACTAAGTATACTCTCAAGTTATAACAAGTAGCCGAAATAAGACAGACTGCAGCAATGTTAAACAAAAAATTATCAATATTTAACACTGGCACTTCAGAAATTTCCAGAGAACTGGAATTTCCAAAAGCGGTTAATGTTTACAGAATGCATCTCTTCAATATTCCAAAATGGAAAAATCTTTTTCACCCTCCCTCTTTTCAAATGAAACTTTCACGGCAATTTCTATCAGTAACGGGAAATTTTAATGACCACACATAAGAAAATAGAGAAAAGGCTGGGTAAGAAAAGCATATCACATGGTTCGTTTAACGGATTATTTGTTAGTTGGTTTTCCTGTTACATTCAGTTGAACGAAATTGGTTCTGCGCACTTTGCCCTTCTTGTGTCTGGGGAATTTACGACATCTTGAGGCAGAAGTGGTGAAAAAAAGAATTAAGAGATCAGTTAATACATTAGCATAGTTTGAGAAAAGTTTATGGTCACAAATAACTAGAACTACAGTTTAATAAAAAAGTTTAAAAAGCAAAATTTAGCCCTTCTATGTGGAATTTATAGCATCTTGAGGCAGAAGTGGTGATCAAAAGAATTAAAAGGTTAGTTAACACACAGGGTTCATACAATACAATCTTTCAATCATAAAATACAAGCACTTTACCCAAATTTCAAGCAACTTTCCAGAAATTTTAGAAATGAAAATTTTAATGTTACAAAACAATGTATTGCAAAAGTATCAAGAGAAAAAAAAATATTTTTCATTTTCACACGTCTTTATGGAATGCAATACATAACATATTGTAGCAAAATCAAAATTGTAAAGGGTTATGAGATAATCTCCGAAAAATAAAGAAAATTATTTTGTATTCATTTGAAAATTAGTTTGTTAACACTAACATAAATTTTTATACTTCTTCATGGAAGGCTGTACCAAGGATGCAAATGATGAGGAAAAATTCAACTTAATAAATTTATAATTTTTAAAAAAGATATTAACGACACATATGTGCAATTGTTAAGATTCAGATTTTTTATTTCAACACAAGAGATAAATGGTTGTAAATCTACAATGAGTTCAATGGCTCTTTTTTTAGTTGGTATGCTGCAAAAACTTCAAGGCACTTTGACTGTTGATGATATTTAAAAAAACATCTTTATGTTTTGCTGGACAGTACTTGAACCCTCTAAGTGCTGTTTTAAATATTATTTTATCCCATCTGACCCTAGCACTACATTTAATACATAATTTAACCAATCATTTACTATAGCAAAAAGTACAATCAAACTGTAAAATAATAATAATAATAACAATAATTAATAAATAGGACCAATTTTCAGAATTCCAGGGTAACATAATATATTTGTCCCTTCATAGATCAATTCTTTTTTGCTACCAATATTATTGATTGAAAATATGACACAATTTAAAGTAAAAAGAAATATTAAAAAATAAGATATTTAAAAAGTACTAAATGATTATATACAATCCTTTTAATTCAAATATTTAAAAAAAGGGGGGAAGGGGGAAATTAACAGAATTATACAGAATGTTGAGCAAGAAATAATAAAAGTTGCATAAAAATGAAATTATTAAAATTAAAAAAAATTCCTATTTATTAATAATAATAGTAAGGTTTATTTTGAAATATTTTCTTTAAAATTTTTAAAATCATCAAAATTCTACAAAGGCCCCGGAATAAATATATCCCCAGAATTAATGCATGGATTTTCACCACACTTTAGATTAAGTAAGTACTTAATAAAAAAAATCATCCTGATTAGTTTTTGGTGTAGAACACCCAACATGTGGCATTATTATTGAGATTTTTTTAAAGATTTTGCAATAGCCCTATCTCAAAAACTAATACACAGATTTTCATCAAATTTCAGATTCAGTTATAAGTTGACATAAATTTATGCTGAATTTTGGTTTCAAGCACCTAACCGGTGACGCTGATATGCTGCATACTTCAGAAGGTATGAACATGCACAAAATAGAAGAAAGTTTTGGAATTGACAAATCTGACAATTTTTATTTTAGTGTTCAGGACTTGTTTGAATAGTTGAGGTAAATTTTATAAGCACTTAAGAGAACTGCAATCACTGATTTTGTGTTAAGCAAAAAAATAACTGGTTTGTTTGTAGAGCAATAGAAAATATGAAATTGTATTTTGGGGGCTTTATTTGTTATGAATACGTAAATTAGATTCAAACTTGATAATTTTTTACTAGTAGTCTCGCAAAAGTTCTATAATTAGCAAAACAGTTGTGCAACTTTAGTGTATAAATAAGAATGAAAAAGATATGAGTTTTCTCTCTATATCAACCATTCACTTGAAGAAAATTGTTCCTTGATTTAACCATTGTCATCAGAAAAGAGACTGCATACTTTGAAAACTTTGCTTACTCTTACTAATAAATATCTAATGTCAAAAATTTCATTTTAAATTGATAGCAAACGGATCAACCCACAAAATTGTTTTGAACACATTCTATTTCAGCTGTAGTGTTTTGTAAACTACTCTTCGTATTCCGACCACTAAAAAGACTCATTGAGACAATACTTACAGTAAAACAATGACTGAAGCAATAAGAAATAAGGCTTGCTGTAGAATGGGCAAGAAAAAATTTATTCTTCCTTCATGAAAACACTTGAATTTAGTCATATTAACAAAAATTACAGATTATAATGCATATTGAATTAATATGAAACTAAAAAAGGCAAATTTTGTCCTTATATCTAAACTGAATGTTTCACTGCTTACATCTTATATGTGCAGATTTCAGGAAGTTGCTGATTTGAGGGAGTCTACTATACTAAGAATGAGCTATTGATATAGAACATGTGTGACACAAACAGTGAGGAATTAGCAGAAAATCTTACCAGCTAGCAAAATGCAACATATAGTTGAAAATTGTTATGACAAAATTTACGCAACAGCAAAAAAAATGTTGGTTATTATTATTACAATTCCTTTTCAGAATTTTTTCCCTATTAAAAGAAGAAATATGTATAAAATAGGAAAATTCAATATGAAATAGAACTTAACACAATTCTTCAATCACAATAATTTAGAAAGTTGCCGAATAAGCTAATTAACTTTAAAAAAATATTTTTGGTATAGCTCTACTTAGTTTATACAAAGTACTTCAAATATGTGCATTCTTCAGAAATTTATGTTTTTAAAAAACTCATTGTATTGACACTGTCCCTGCAAGAGAAACAGAAAGAAAAACAGAAATACTAATTTTTGAAACTCACTTGAACCAGTTAATTGTAAAATGAAAGATAATTAAAAAAAAAAATAGAATTTTCTTATTTTTTTTATCTAGGACTATAACGTTTTATAAAATTTCTTTTTTGTATTTTATTGAAGTTCCTATTTTGTAATTTAATAAAGTAAGTTTTCTTTTAGTATTTTATTAATGAAGATTTGTTTTTGTATCTATCTCATTGCTCATTAAACAAACTATATTGGATAAAAATTGCTTTCATCATTTGCTGTTACACCAGAATGTGTTTCAGTGTACTCTGACATATTGGGATCAATGAAACACTGCAAGACATTTACCTTTTGTGATTTTTCAAGCATAAAGTTATTGTTTAGAATCTAATAAAATTTTGTTTACATCGGGAAAATACAAGATTAAAAGTATATATTAATTATATTTTTCTACATGGAAAATAGTAGATTAAAAAAAATGCTTAAATTTTGTTTCAAAGTACCCCATATTCCCCTATATGTAGCCAAGAATGGATTATATATACAGTAGACTCCTTCAAATCCACACAGCTTGGGACAAGAGGTTGTGTGGATTTTAGAACTTTGTGGTTTTCTGGTCATTGCTTTTGTTTACATTTTTTAAACAAACATTTGAATGTAATTAATAATGCAATCGAAACAATAATGCTTAAAATATTGCTTGTGGGCTGCAATAGTGGCAGAACTCAAAAAATCAAGTTTTGAGATTAATGGGTTTGAAGTTTCGCCTTGTACATAACAAAGCAAGGAAGGCAACAGCAACACTTGTGCCATCTGTTGATAAAATACTGAACTAAAGATATGTCGCTGTTGCTGCCGGAAAAAATACCAATCTGAAAATGCAGGAGAGCACATAAACTCAAAATTTGTATTTCTGGAGTTGTGCCAATATTACAGCCCACGAGCGATATAATGAAATAAATAGTAAACTAAAATAATAAAAATTTATATAATTTATAAAATGATTGAAATATTAAAAACAAAGGTAAATTAATAACCAATAATGCATAATTAAATATTCATTATAAAGATGAAATGTATTTCGTCTAAATTATTCATTAAAATTTGCCTCATAAAGGTACATTACTACTTTGCATTAAAATCATAAAATAAAGAAGGTTTATTTCAGGCATAGCTGACTTAATAACCAAAAAAGCTTTGTTAATACATAAGTATATTCGATAAGAATGTTGTGATGATCAATGATATCAGCAGTATCTTGAATTTTATCACAAGTAAATTTATTCTTCCTTCATGTAAAAAACATGAATTCAGTAATATTAGAAAAAATTACAAATTGAAATATATATGGAATTGATATAAAAAAAGTCTAATTTTGTCTTCAAAAAAGAGCATATTTCAGATTTTTTTTTTTATTTAAAAACTTTTTTTTTCACTTAATTTTTTTTCTGGGTTTTATAAGCAAGTGAGGAACACTAATAAAGCTATGGTCCTGTTCAATTAATTTTATTTATTTAATAAAAAAATATTTAAAAAATTTAGTGGTAACGGAGGTGAGACTTTGATAACGGAGTGGAGATGCATATTCTTATTAATGTATATACTTATTAAAAGTAACTAAAAATCTTAAAATAGAAAGGAATACAACACATTGAAAAAAAAACAAATGCATATACTGCTCCAAAATTTTATAATTTGAAAATTATCAAAAATAAAGTTTATTGCACACATAATGGCCTCTGTTAAAAGTGGGTTCATTTAGAATTTCTAGTATCTGTTTCTGATCAATAAAGTCTGTGTCATCATTCTCTGGAAAAATAAAAACCACCCCAATCTTTGATTTCTTCAGAAAGTTCACCTTATACATCTCATTCTTTTTTATGGACAAAATTTTACAAATGAATTGATTCACAAATACCCAACCCTTACCCATGCACCAACATTGGGAATTTTGAAAAAAGTTGCTTGAAACAGATTGTGGAAGTACCAATTATGAGAGTGAAGGAAAAAAAATAGGTTTATGTGCATTTTATGAATTATGCAGCATAAGGCATATGTCAGAAAAATTAATATATTTAAAACTTATTAATGCTCATTAAACTCATCAATTTTTGCCAAGTTCAGACATTTTCTCACAATCTATTCTGCTACACCTGATATCACTTTTCTATATGTTATCTTTTGTTTTAAATTGTCTTTTAGTTGCTTTGTTAAGACTTCACCATACAATATATTTTTTTAATTGCTAGTGAAATATGCTGACTTTTAACAAGTTCTTTTACATTTTTTTTTTCTTATTGCTGGAGTATCCAACTTTGGTATTTGAGATCTTTGTGCTCTTTTTTTGTACTTTTCCATCTTATTATTAGATTCTTTAAGCTTGGCTTTTAACTTTAAATTCTCATTCTTCAGATCATGTATATTTTTTCTTCGTCTGTTTCCATACAGGTTTTCTCTACTTGTTGAAGGCACATTTTGTACCAATATTGGTAAAACTAAAGATGGGCTTGCTGGAGGAGTATTTTCTTCAATTTTTTTCTCTATTTCTTTTTGCTTAGGTTGTAAGATTTCATGCTCTTTTCTCGCCAATTTTTTCTAACATTTCTTTGTTCTTGTGGTGTCGTTTTATTAATGCTTTTAGTTTTATCTTAATTTTACCTTTCCTTGTATCTCTCCTTTCATTCTCAAGCCTAAGTGAGTAATTTTTTGTCGCATCACATAGTCTCTGTATGTTCTCTTTCTTATTTTGATTGCCAATGCATTTTTTTTTTTTGATTTTTTATACTATTATGCTCATTTTTTTTCTTTATCATAGTACTAAAAGAAATTATATACAGTAGACTCCCTAAAATCCACAACTCTCTAAAATTCGCACATAATTTACAGATGTAAACAATGAAACATTGAATTTTGATTTAGGGATAAAATTTGACTTTTTTATTTTTATATCAATTCCATTTTTATTTTAATTTGTAATTTTCATTAATATTACTGAATTCATGTGTTTTCATGAAGGAAGAATAAATTTATTTTAGAATAAATTAAGATTTTGTTGTATCACTGGTATTCAAATCTTTTTGGTTATTAAGTCTAACAAACTTGAAATAAAACTTCCTCATTTTAAGATTTTGATGTGAATTAGTAATGTATTTTTATAAAGCAAATTTCATATGAAAAATGCATCTTATCTTTATAATAAATATTTAATCTTACATTATTAGCTTGACCTTTGCTTTTAATATTTTAACCATGTTAAAAATTATCTAAATTTTTATTATTTTAGTTTATTACTTATTTTAATGTTTTATTATATTGTAAGCCTTCATAAAAGTTTCAATTTCATTATTAATTACAATTAAATTACTGTTTAAAAACTGTAAACAAAGCAATGACCAGAAATCTGCAAAACCTCTGGTCCTAAGCTGTGCGGATTTGACGGAGTCTACTGTATAGGATTTATTGAATTAAAGTAACAGTTTAATATATGCTAGCTACCCTATATGTTTAATTTCATGCCACTAATAAAATATTAAGATATAAAAGTATTTAAATCACTTGAATTATGCTAGTCACTTAATATCCATTATTAGAATCTCATAACAGAAAATTATTTAAAAACATTTGAAATATAATAATCATTTTGCTCTCTAATAAATCGTAAAACTATAATCAATTATCTAAAAAATTCTTAATTATAATAGTTATTATTTTTTCTTGCACTTTTTTGCTTAGTTTGAGCAAAGAATCGACTAAATCAACAGAGATAAATTATTAACACATAGCTAGTGAAAGCCATGAAATAGCTGATAGCAACTTAATTAGAAATCTAGGCTACAATTGATCAGTCCAATAATAGAAATAAACTATATCAATATTTATTATATTATGTTAATATAATAATTGATAAGTAAACCAGTAACTTTTATTTTGATTAAATTTAAGTACTTATATTTAATTTAATCTCACCTCCATTTCACTTTCTCACCTCCGTCATTAACAAAGGTAACAGAGGTGAGGATCTTTCATATAATGATGCACTGTTTGTAAAAATTTAAATCAAAACTAATGTTATACACACAGGATTGTATGTGTTGTGATAACTTTTAAATTCAAATGTAAAATAAATAAATATAATGCATTGCTTACCTTCCATTGGCAGTAATGGAGTGGAGTATCCCAAAAAACAAAAGAAAGAAATTATATTTATTTGAATAAAATAAGCTTTAACTGAGAGCAAATAACAATTTTTTTTTCACAGAGCTAACAAAGAGAGTTCTTTTCCTTTGTTTTAATACAAATTATTTACCAGTACTGCCTTCTATGAATGAATGTTTGAAGCTAAAACTGTTAGTAACGGAGTTGAGAATTTCAATTGGGACAAACAAAAACATAACTTAAAAATGCATTTGCAAATATTATTTAATTTATTGAAACCCATTTTTAAATTAGCTAAGGTTCATTTAAAAAGGAATTAACAATAAGAATTATTTAGCATTTAATTTATTTCACTTTTTAATCAAAGAATTTTTTAAAATGTGAATGGGGACACCCACGGAGGTGAGGTTTCCCATGTATTACTTAATATTAAGACACAAAATAAATAGCTATCGAATAGTAAATTGTATGAAAAGATTCTCTATTCTTTACATATTCAAAACAATAAAAAAAATCACAAATAAATAAAGCAGATTTTTTAAAATGATGCCAGGACTGAAATAGACCCTTTTTTCAAGAATGACCTCTCTGCATCTGAACCGAATGTTTCATTGTTTACATCCATAAATTATGTGCAGATTTGAGAGTATACTGCTTCTAATATGTACACAATTATTAAAAAAGGTCTAGATGCAATTTGAACAATTCTGGAAGCATTTAAATTAATTTAAAAATGATTTTTAGTATCAACTCCAGAGAACATCATAAGTGAGGAGTTAAAAAAAAAAAAAAAAAAAAAAAAAAAAAAAAAGATTTCATCAATTATATATAAAGCATAAATACAGTAGACTCCCTCAAATCCGCAACTCTCTAAAATCCGCACATATTTTACGGATGTAAACAATGAAACATTCATTTCAGATGTAGGTACAAATTTTGACTTTTTTAATTTTATATCAATACCATATGTTTTGTAATTTGTAATTTTTGTTAAGGTTATTGGATTCATGTTTTTTCATGAAGAAAGAATAATTTATTTCGGAAAAAATTAAGATATTGCTGATATCATTGGTAATCACAATCTTACTATACATATTTATGTATTAATCAAGCTTTTTTAGTTATTAAGTCTGGCTAAACCTGAAATAAAGCTTCATTATTTTATGATCTTGATGTGAATTAATACTGTACTTTTATGAGGCAAGTTTCATTGAATAATTTAAGAAAAATACATTTCATCTTTATAATGAATATTTAATTGTACATTATTGATTATTAATTTGACCTTTGCTTTTGTATTTTTATCATTTTAAAAACTATCTAAATTTTTATTATCTTAGTTTATCACTTATTTTAATACTTTAGCATATTGTAAGCATTCATTAAACTTTTGATTTCATTATTAATTACATTCAAATTACTTTTTAAAAAATGTAAACAAAGCAATGACCAGAAATCCGCAAAATTCTAAAATCTGCAAAACCTCTGGTCCCAAGCTGTGCGGATTTGAGGGAGTCTTACATACAATTACTTTTTTAATCAGAAAATTGTAGTACAATTAAGTAGGCACATTACTGGATGAAGATTTTATCATTACTATTGCTTTAACATATTAACAATGGATATATTCAAGAATAATATTATGAAAAAATATAAATTACATATAAAGCAGAAAATAATAACAGCTAATTTCAAAATTGATAACAAACTGTAAAATATTATACTTAATTAAATGTTACTTAATAATTATTATATGTTAATAATTTATATTCACAATATTACTGGAAAGGAAAAAAAAGTGTTATTTTTCCATTCTAGAGGGTATTGCATTTAGTTTTAATAGCTATTCATTACTCAGCACAATTAGAGCTTTATAAAATGAGATTTATTGCCAAATGATGCAAATAGCTATGGAAACAAACCTAACAAATACTTATGAATGTTTATATGTATATCTATATAAATATAATAATTCTGTATTTACATACATTTAAACATACAAATGCTTATATGTGTGTGCATTACAATTTTTTACATACAATTTACTTAATAAAATAAATAAATGGCCTTTTCTTATTAAATAAACTATACAAATGTTGAAAAAAAAAAAAAAAAAAACAGCTTGTGTACATGAAGCAGAAGATATTTTGCTAAACTTATAGTTTTAATAATTTATCTTTACTTGTAGTGTATATTAGCTATTTATAGAGCATATTTGCTCTTTATAGAGTATATTTTTTTATGGGTAATGAAAGAATTTGTTTAAAATATTTAATTTTTATTTTTTTAACAACTTTAAATTCCGAAATAATAAAGTCTTCGGCCTGATAATTACTATTCGGCTAGACAAATATTTGGTTTACCTGTGTGGGGAGTATTTAAAATGGCTATAAATGTCAATAAATATGAGTTCTGACACAGAAAATTCTGTTTCATCATACGATCAATCCACAAGTTACAGAATTTTAAGTAGAATAATAACTAAAGAAACATATCTTACCATGCATTTATTTTAGTAGAGAAAATGAGTCAGTAAATTGATTTAAAAATATAGCTACTGTTATAATCAGAGTATGACCATTTTGTCCATTTTAATACAGACGCCTACACACTGAATGAAGCATGAATCAAGTAATCATTCATAAATAATGAATCAATCAATAAATGTTACACTCCTGCAGTAGATGTTTTGAACGAAAATATCAATAGCCTTTGAATTAACAAAACAAAATACTTAATAAAAAAAATTAGTAACATTTTTAAACTTCGTTAATCTAGAACTTAAATATGGCTTCAGATTAAAAATTAGATGTAATTTGATTTTGGAAACTCGGGAAATTTTACCTTGGATTTTTTGTTAAAGATCTTTAAACGCTTTTCAGCAAACAGTATTTAAAAGTACTGGATATTTAAATTGCACCAATTTATTTACTTTTAAAACGTACAATTTTTGTACCCAACCTCTTGTTAGTGCTTAAGTAGTGTAGTTTTTTCGTTATTCTTCAACTAAAAACTCTAGAATTTGTTATTTGATAATGACTACACAAAATTTCATTTTTGCTCATTTATCATTGAGTCATTTAAAGCTTTATTAAAATGTTTTTTAGAACTTGGTTACCCCATGGACCAATTTCGCCAAATTATAATTTTCGTTAAACTGTTTACCTTAAAAAAAAACTGTGTAACTTTTTTAATATCATGTTAATGTGACATTTATGATTATCCAGTATTGGCATTTTATCTTATGTTTTAGTGATAGTGTTTTTGTCTACGAATTAACCAAGTAGTAACAGATGTTTTGTTTATTGCAGATAGTTTCCCTTATTATTATTTCAATTTAGCTAGTTTAGTTTAATATTATTGAAATTTCAATTTAAATACAGCATATTCGTTTGATTTTTTTTCGTCTACATTTAAAACATTGTGCTACACCTAAACTGAATTTCTTTATATTTTATTCAGTTGAAACAGATTATTTTTTAACCTTCGGGCAGGTGTGCCATTGTAAAAAGTACAACATTTGCTTTCTTTTTTTTACAAAACAAAATTCACGCCTGTTTTAATGTGTTATAACAAAATAAATCTATGTGTACTGCGGAATACATTCATAAATTGTGAGCAGAGAAAACTTATACGATATTAGTATGTTAAATTATTTGTAAAATTAAAATAAAACAGCAATAATTAAATGTCTTCCTGCTGTTGTACAATTTACAATGTGCGCCTGCTCATGTGATGAAAATTTGCACACTTGGTGAAAGGTTAAATAATTGATCAAATAATGAAGTGCCTATATCATGGAGAGACATTTTACACATTTGAAAACACCCACTGTATAATGTTAATCCAACTGGCTGGTTGTTTTTATTTAATTTCTTGTTTAAATATTTGAATACTTTTAAGCATTTTTTTTTTTTTTTTTGCATATGATGGCTAAGGATCATCTTTAATATGATAATTTTTTACTTTTTCAATATTCATTTCAGTTTTTTTTAAAAAGGTGTTTTCAATTTCAAAAACAGTTCCAAAATTGAAAGTACCTTTTCAAAAAAATCTTCTACTAAAATTGAAAAGGTACAAAATAGTCATATTAAAGATCAACTTTAGCTATCATTATGCAAAAAATAAGTTTAAAAAATGTTCAAATTAAAATGAGAAATTCGAAAATAACTTGCCTACTAGTTTAACATTATCAAGCAGGTGCATACAAGTGAGTGAAGAGTTTCTTTAAAAAGCTACTGTAGATCCTGGAAATAATGTTACACTGACTTTCAGGCTTATCTGATGGGACCTCAATATCATTTTGTGTTAATCAAAATTTCTCTTTAATGGTTATTTTTTAATTTTAGTAGCTCTGCTGCCCATTGCATTAATTTCATCATTAGCCATTTTTTTTTCTTTTTTTGTACTACTTGGTTATCCCATCGACCAAAAACTATCGCCAAATTAGAAGATTAAATGCCATTAATGGTTCACTTTGAATGTCACATTCCATGATATTAGACAGGAAATACGTATTTAAAACATCATCAAAGGATATTTAGATTGACTTTTTAATTGTATTTTTATAAACATTTTACTAATTTATTTGTTCTTTTGTTGTTTAAATTTAAAATTATGGCAATATGCAAAATTTGGCTACTAGTTTGGCAATTTGTACAAATTGATGAAATTGGTTCATCAGATAACTAAATAGTACCTTTTATTTTAATTCTAATCAATAGACTTTAATAAAATCTAAAATTAAATGTTATTGTCCCAAACAAAAATAATATTAAGGGTGTATTTCAATTTAAACTGCTTATTTTTTTATATTTTTAAATTCATTTTTGCTTTCAAATGCATCCATACTACCTAATTCTCTTGTCTAGTTTCTAAACAATGTGCTGTGCTTGTTGATTTTATGAAAAATGCAGAAAATATTGCAAAAAAATACAGTAGATTCCCTGAGAAATGAACAACTTGGGTCCAGAGGTTGTGCAGATTTTAGAATTATGCAGATTTCTGGTCATTGCTCTGTTTATATTTTATAAAAAAGTAATTTGAATGCAATGAATAAAGCAATCAAAACTATAATGAATGTTTACAATAAGTAAAAAATTTAAATAAGTAATAAACTAAAGTAATAAAAATTTAAATAATTTTTTAAATGATTAAAATACTAAAAGCAATGGTCAAGTTAATAATCAATAATGCTCAATTAAATATTCATTATAAAGATTAAATGTGTTTTCCCAAAATTATGTAATGAAATGTGCCTCATAAAGGTACATTATTAATTCACGTCAGGATCATAAAATAACGAAGCTTTTTTTGAGATTTAGCCAGACTTAATAACTAAAAAAGCTTGATTAAACATAACTTGATTTACATAAATATAATTGGTAAGATTGTGATTATCAATAATATTAGCAATATCTTATTTTTTTTTTCAGAAATAAATTCAAAATCAAATTTTGCACGTACAACTGAACTAAATGTTTCATTATTTGCAATCATGCGTGGATTTGAGGGAGTCTTCTGTACTGCCAAAAATAGTGTTTTGGGTCAAATTTTCAAAAGTGGGAGATCTGGGAATGAAAAAAAGGGTCACGCTGAGAAAATAATTTTTTATAAATCAAATGTCAATGAATTGAGCGAAAGATAAAATCACACAGCATTTTACACATCTCTTCAGAAATTCCCTCAGCAAGTCTCATGTTTGTACTTTTAAAAATGACTCTGAAAATGTATCAGAAAATTTCGAGCTGTTGGGGGTAGAAAATTATTTTTCTTAATACACACTTAACTTATTGCTACTAGCAGATATTTTATTACTTTTCAATTAGTTGGCTCCTAATTTTGAAATTTAACAGACAAACCCAATCTGAAAATGACAAAAAAAAAAAAAAAAATCAAATAAGTATCTGATAATTAGGCAATGCAAATCAGAAAAATGTTCTAGATTAGATTGGAAATGAATTTAAAAGAATAAGTTTTGTCAATTTTCAGATTATTACACTTTTTTAACTTTTGTATGACCTCTCATTCTTTAATTAGTAGATTTTTTCTTCTGATGAAAGAAGATTGTTACAAAAAACTGCTTGTCCATATCTTTAGAGCTAAATGGTATATGCTTCATTTACAATGGACTATTGTGTGTAGGAACATCAGCCAAAGTCATCTAAGTAACTTAGCTAAAAGTGGCAATTTAAACCACAGGTCCTGGGTTCTATTCCTTGTGCGAGAACTTTTTCATACAATTGAACTTAACCAGGGCCCGATTATGACTAATTGGGGCCCTGGGCAAAGATAAATTAGGGGGGCCCCTTTCGAATCATTGCAACGTTATTCAAATAGAACTGAAGATAACTCATTTGTGTATGCGTAATGCATAGACATATTTTTGCCCCTTGGATATAAATAGAAGAAAATTCTTAGTTCCATCAATTTGAATTAAATACCTTAATCCATAAAGGTAAACTTTTTTCCTTTATACAGGACAAAACTCTTTTATATAACTTTAGAATTTGTTATATCATTTTAAGATTGAATTAATAATTTCAATTTATGAAAGAATTGGAAATGGAAAAAGAAACTAAATATTGGTTGATTTAATGTACGGATTTGGGGGCCCCTTATCGTCTGGGGCCCATGGGCAAAGTCCCGATTTGCCCATGCGGTAATAAGCACCTGAACTTAACTGCTTTTAATGTTTTTAAACTCAATGTTATGTCTTTTATGAATGAACAACTAAGCATAACAGCAACATGCTTTTTGTAAAAACTTATTTTCTAAAAATATTAATCTAAGGAAAGGATGGGACACTATCACTCAAGGAGGGATGAAAATGTTTTGTCCCCCTATCCAATAATTATGTTTAATTATGTACAATTTTTTGGTATTTTATATTTAAAAAATTATCTTGTTTTGAAATTAAATGGTACAATAAATAAAACTTACTGTTTTGTAAGTTAAAAGGAATTTTGACTACTTTTAAAAGAAAATAAATACGCATTGAACAATTAAATTTTTCTTTTCTTTCTAGTGTATTTATATATCGATATCAATCTATAATACCAGTTTCCTTAGTTTTTTTGTCTTTTTAACGAAAAGTTACTGCTTAAAAATAATTTTTGAACTAAAACTGCCGAATTTTATGTAATATAATATAAACTAATGGTTTTAATTTACAATTAACCATGTGAATGTGATTGACACACTGGCTTTGATATTTTTGCACTGAATTTTTGGAAATTTAACATAAATTTTCATTTTGATTATTATCAAATTTATATTTCTTTAACATGTTGAAATGCTTTAAGATGTTATGTTGAAATTTTCCATTTTGTATTAACGGAACATAATTTGTTAAAAAAAATGATTTTGTTAAAATTTTTCCATCATGCCTCACTTTCGCCTACATTATTGAGCTGTATTTGTGATGCAGACTTTTTGTTCCCTTTCAGTGTCATATTTTTGATTTAAAGAAAATCAACCTCGATTTGTGAATGGTTAATATATTATGGTTAATATATAATATATTTAACGATGTAATAGCTTTATAATAATTATGAAGAATATTATGCTCAGCTTTTTCTCTTTCAGTTTCCCTTTCAGATTGCCTTTTCTTGAAGTAATACTGTTTAAGAGAGAAAAAAAATGTCTAACTAACCAGTTTATCCTAAGTGTGTGGAGGGGGGAAAGGATTATACTTCTACAAGAGATTTTTTATTGATTTCATCTTTATATATTTGAGTATCATTGTATTAAATGTATATGAAACTGTTTCAGTAAATGATGTGCCTGCATTTCTTTTCATATTTATTATTATTATTTTATTAATTACTTTTCATTTTCATCATATCAATATTGCTAAATAGTAATCATTTTAATGTCAAAATTAGGACATGTTGCTTTATCGCTGGACCACTACAAATGTTACATTTAGCAAATTCATCCTAGAGTTCAATTTTGTTGAAAATCAGTGTTTCCTCACATATCTTCCGATTATTTTAAGAGCATAGTAATAATTTTTACTAATATACTACAATAAAAGATTGTACATTGACATTTCTAAATAAATGGCTTTTAATAATTAACTATCCTGAGCACCCTTCTAGTAAAAGGAATTTCACAATTTAGGTTGTGTATGAATAACTGATCTGTGATATGTTTGATCTGCGAGTAATTTGCACGTGATATGATTTGTACACACTTTTATATTAGTTTCCTCAATCATGGTTAAATCAAAGATACGGTGGATAGATTTGTTGATGAAATTCTTTGTTTTAAGTAAAATTGCCCTTAATTTAAGAGCAATAGTCTCCTTATGTCTTAAAAGGTAAAACATTAGTCTCACTGTTTGTATGCGCTTTTTATTTGTGATTTTTTCTACCATATTAAGAATAAATAGCTATACATATTTCTATTGTAAATTTTATATTTGTTCCTAACTTTATTGTGGCCTTTTTTAAACTGAACGTTATGTCATTTATGAATGAGCAATTAAGCATAAAAGCAACATGCTTTTTGTAAACACTTATTTTCTAAAAATGTTTGTCTAAGGAAAGGATGGGACACTATGACACAAGGAGGGATGAAACATGTTCTGTCCCTCACAAATGATATCTGTATTTAATAAAAAATGTACAATGTTTAATTGTGTACAATTTTTTGGTATTTTATATTAATAAGGCTATCTTTTTTTGAGATTAAATGGTACAATAAGTAAAACAAATATGTATTGAACAATTAAAGTAGTGCAAATTTTTCTTTTCTTACTTATGCATTTATATATCAATATTAATCATTATCATTAAAAGTATTTACATGTATTTTCTATAATGCATATTTCCTTATTTTTTTTAAATAAAATGTTACTTTTTAGAAATAATTTTTGAAATCAAATTGCAAAATTTCATATAATTTAAAATAAAGGTTGTAATTTACAATAAACCTTGAGAATGTAAATGACATGCTGGCTTTGTCATTTTTTCAGTGAATTTTTGAAAATTAAATATAAATTTTCATTTAAAAATTTTGTATTATTATCATCATATTTATATATTTTTAATATGTTAAAGTGCTTTAAGATGTTATTTTGAAAGTTTCCATTTTGTACAAAACATAATTTGAAAAAAAAAATTAAATAGTCTCATCTTGCCCTACATTACTGAGATGTGCTTGTGATGTAGCTTTTTTTTCACATTCATTGATATATTTTAAATCTGAAGAAATTCGTTCTCGATTTGTGAATGGTCCCTATGTTTAACAATTCAATAGCTTGACATTAAGTAATTACAAAGAATAGTATGCTCATCTTTTTCCCTTTTAGTTAATCTTAAAAATAGAGCTATACCTTTTCTTGAAATAATATTGTTGAAGTGAAAAAAAAAGTCTAACTGACCAATTTTGCCTAAATGCTTGAAGGGCGGGGAGAATAATATAAAATTTAAAAATAGTGTAACGTTTAAAAATTACCACTCTAAATTTTTTTGCAATTTTTATTGCTTATTTATCTGAAACAGGTACAAATATTAATAATAATAATGAAGCCTGTTACACTATTTTTCTTAAATATATATTTAAACATTCATTCACTATGAAAAAGTATATTTTTGTAAATTGAAACAATATGCTGGATTTTCTTTAAAAAAAAACTAAATGTTCTCCAACATGACATTTCAGAAGTATAGCATAACTCAAATCAGAATTTGCTGAAAATTGTTGTACTCAATCCTATTTAATGGTTCTAATTCTGCCTGAAATTAAGCTAATTAAATTTTAATGGTCATTAAAATAAGCTTTATAAATTAATATGGGATTGGTTTTTTCCTTAAAGTTTTCATGTAGGCATACTTTACTTACCTTCTGTCCTTATAATGCAATATTCTGAACAGTGGTTTGTATTAAATATGTACATGCAAATGAAATTTCTACAATTCCTTCTTAACTTTGCAAAATGTAAAAAAAAAAAAAATTAAGAAAGATTGTTGAATCAATTGAAGAAATTTTAAAAATGACACTTCTGGTTTAAGAAGATCGATTCATATTCTTAAATAAATAACATTGTATAGAACACATGTTGTAAAAAAAATTTTCTAAACATGGTTTTGTTTTCCTTATCTTTTTCACGATCAACATTATGAATCAAGGATTTTCAGTCCTTTCATTTCCCCTATCTCCTCTTTGTCAATATAAACAAGGCCGCAGACATTCTAACATCAAAATGCAATTGCATTTCATTTATAAAAAAAAATAGGATTATATAATTATGCATATTAAATGTTACTTATTAACTTACTAAGCGAATGATTCATAAAATCTTCCTAATCACAAATTCCCATGTTAACATTAAAATTTAAATTACAGATAACTGATTACTTGATATAATTATCAAAATATGATTTACATCATTTGAAATTATACATCTGGTGTTAACATAGTAGAAAATTTTTTTATATTATCTCCTTCTATTTGTGTTTTTTTTTAAATCATTTCAAAAAGCTCCTTAATTTAAAAATATTATTATCATTTATTTATTTATTTATTTAATTTTTTTGTAAAAATATTTTAAACTTATGGCTGCATCTGATTGTTTACTATTATTTTTATGATAAATTAATGTTTTTAACTTGTAGCTGCTTTATTCGTGGGTTATCGCAAACTGTGAAAATGCAAGCAGAATACTTGTTCTGAGACTATACGTTTAGAGATGGCTAGTTTTTGAAAGAAATTTTCTCTTTTGAACGATAGCTAATTCTTTTGGTAATTAATATATAAATATGTCTTATTTAAGAAATATCTTTAAGATTGGTTTATAAATTGATTAAAAATTTTATCTTGATAAACCAAATGACAAGGCATGATCAATGTATATTTATAAAATACAGTGATCATGTAAGCTATATATGACTAAAAGTCACCAAATACTTGTAATATTAGTCTAGTTCTAGTGTCCAAAGAAATATGTGGCCAGTTTTTCTGGAATTTCAGAACTATGAAGAATCTGAATAACTTCATATTTTTTATTGGAGATTTCATTATGGAGGCTTTTGGTAGACCAATAAAAGATAGATACGTGAATATTCATACTTCTACTAAGCGTAAGACCAACTCAGTGAAAAATGTCCAAGCCGGGTATCGAACCCGGAACCATTGGAATAGCGCTCCAAGTGCTCTACCAAGCTACGAGGACGATGCCCAGCTCAGCATTTTTGGGCATTAATTTCACTGCTGAAAATTAATTGAGAAATATTTTTAATATCTTAAAAATATATACAACAAAAGATATATAAATACGTATCTATGTATGTGTGTGTTAATTGTAAATTAAAATTAGTCTTAGCTGTAGTACAAGATTATATGGTTATAAGATAATATTTGTTTTAAATTCTGTAATACAGAGGGCTGAAAAAAAATTGTGTCTTTTGATTCGCTATAGGTGGCTCAGTAGAAAGCAAAGACAAAAATAAATAAATTTTTGTATTGGGCTAAAAATTTGAAAAATTTTACTAATTTTATCATTTTTCTAATTAATGAAAATAAATCAAATAACTTCTGTAACGAGTAGCTATATGTATATTTTAGTATAATTATGATAAATAAATGAAAATAAAATGCATTTTAAAATTTATTACTAGTGTAACACATTTAATTTAAAAATTATTTAAAGATAATTGACAAATATCCATTGAAGAAAAAAATCATTTTTCTGATTGTGTAAAATTTTAGTATGGAATGAAATGTAGTCCTTTACATATCTTTACTTTCTTTTAGTAGTTTAAAATAAGCCATAAATATTTGTATAGTTTTATATGAAAAAAGTAAGTACTTCATAAATGGAGCAGCATATGTATATATGTTATAAAATAGTCAAGATTCTTGTCCGAAAACTTGCTGTAAGTCAATAACCCAGTAACTGATAGGAATACATTTTCTGCCGACCCAGAAAACTTGCTTTTGGGTAAGATAGTCGATAAAAAGGTTCATATACGACAGTTAAGTTTCAGAAGAATAATAAAGGATAGAAATTTAATTTCTAAATGTGATTCTTTATTAATTTTATCTTAATGCATTACAGTATCTTTGTGTTAGATGTATATGAATCTGTTTCAGTAAATGATGTGCCGGCTTTTGTTTTCATATTTAGTATTAAATATTTTATTAAATACTTTTCATTTTCAACATATTGGACATTTAATATTGCTAATGGTAATAATTTTAATTTCAAAATCAGGACATGTTCCTCTATCGTGGACCACTATAAAAGTTAATTTTAGCAATTTCATCATAGTGAGCAACTTTGTAAAACGTCAGTGTTTCGTCGTACATTTTCTGATTATTTTAAGAGCATAGTAATAATTTTTATTAATATACTACAATGAAAGATTAACCATGGACGTGCTTAAAAATGGCTTTTTATTAACTAGCATCCTTAGTTCCCTTGTAGTAAAAAGAGCTAACACAATCTAAATTGTGTATGAATATCTCATCTGTAGATATGTTTGGTCTATGAGTAATTTCATGCAATATGATTTGTATACACTGCTATATTAATTTCCTCAATGATGGCTAAACCAAAGATGCAATAGATAGATTTGTTGATGGAATTCTTTGTTTGTAAATTTGCCCTTAATTTAAGAGCAATGGGATCCTTATGTCTTAAAAGGAAGAATGTTAGTCTCATTGTTTGTGTGTGCTTTGTATTACTTGTGATTTTTTTTTTTATTTCCTGCAAATGCACTTTTTTCCAACTATTGGTGCTGAAACTGTTTTAATGTATTGATAAGTATATTTTTTCGTTGTTAATTTTGTAGAAAATGAAAATTTTTATTATAGGTTCATGATGTCACAAAGAAAAAACATTAGTCTCATCATTTGTGTATTCTTTATATATTTGTTTTTTTTTTTCCTTTTTTGATAATTTTATGCACCCTATTTTCCATTTACAGGTGCTGAAACAATTCCCATGGATAAATAAGCATATTTTTGCACTATTATTTTTTGTAAAAAATTAAAAATTCTATTACAAAAAAATTTACGAAATTTAAATAAAAATTTTTTAATAATTTACAATCCATTATATACTTGGGATGATCCAATACATATTGAAAAAAATAGTTCAGTTTACATTGTTAATCATTGAATATTAATTTAAATATTTGTAAATAATAATCATTTTGCTGTATAAATATTCTACTTCTTGAAGAGTTAAAACTCAATCAATGCTCAATCCTAATAAAGTAAAATAATTGTACTTTTTCTATTTTTTAGATTTCAGAGCAAGTCAAATCTACTGTATTTATTGAAGGAGAATAAACTATTTCTGTTTAATGTAGATGGACACGCTCGCTCTTCATACTGGTATATGAAAGGAGTTGCTTTTGGGATCAGAAAATAATAAATTTACCTTGAAAAAATATCAATGGATACAGAGAAACAACTTTTTCAAAATAAAAATCACTCCATATCTCAAAGTGATGATATAAAGAAAAACCTTTCAATTTGTACAAATAGAAAACTATCTGTTTGTGAAATATGTCCAGCAGGATTTTCTAAGAGTTCTAATCTGACAAGTGACCTCTTGACTCATACAAAAGAAAAACTTTTTGTTTGTGAAGTATGTTCAAAAGAATTCTCCCTCAAAGATTCTTTTAAAAAACATTGCTTATCTCATACAAAAGAAAAACCATTTGTTTGTGAAGTATGTTCAAAAGGATTTTCTCTGAGTGTCAATTTGAAACGTCATCTTTTGACTCATACAAAAGAAAAACCTTTTATTTGTGAAATATGTTCAAAAGGATTTTCTCTGAGTTGTAATTTAAAACGTCACATCTTGACTCATAAAAAAGAAAAACCTTTTATTTGTGAAATATGTTCAAAAGAATTTTCTCGGGAAGATGGTTTAAAACAACATTATTTCTCTCATAGCAAGGAAAAACTATTTATTTGTGAAATATGTTCAAAAGGATTTTCTCATGATAGTAACTTAAGAAGTCATATGTTAACACACACAAACAAAAAATCTTTTATTTGTGAAATATGTTCTAAAGGATATTTCCACAGACATAATTTGAAAAATCATCTCTTGACTCATGCAGAAATAAAACCTTTTGAATGTGAAATATGTTTAAAAAGATTTTCCACAAAAAAATATTTAAAAAAACATTTTATCTCACATAATAAGAAGGAAAAACCATTTGCCTGAGAAATATGTTCAAAAGCATTCTCTTAGAATAATAATCTAAGTCACCTAAATATTCATACAAGCAAAAAAATCTTTTATTTGTGAAATATGTTCTAAAGGATTTTACCTCATTGGTAATTTTAAAAGTCACCCCTCTTGACTCATTCAAAAGAAAGACCTTTCATTTGTGAAATATTTCCAAAAGCTTTTTTCACTAAGGGTGTTTTTAAAAAAACATCACCTCTCTCATACAAAAGAAAAACTTTGTTTGTGAAATATGTTCAAAATGATTTTCCAGATTAGTAATCTAAGAAAACAAATATTAATTCATACATATGAGAGACATTTTGTTTGAAATAGGCTTAAAAATATTTATCTTAAACATGCTTCAAAAACTTATAATTTCCTTTTTAAACCAAAACACTTTGTGTGTAAAACAAGTTCTGAAGGATTTGTTCATTCAAAAAATCGCAATTTTTCTTATGCGAAAGAATGCATTTTTTGCGAAATATATTTCCAAATATTTACATAGACCAGTAATCTAAGCCATCCTGTGATTTAGATAAAAGAAAATTAATTTGTGATATACTAGTTCTGTAAGGAATTTTCATGTAATGATTATGTGAAAAAGCATCTAAGCATCCATAGTAATAGGAGAAAAACCTTTTATCTATGAATTAAAGATTCAGGATGTATTTTTGAAGGTTTGTTATACTTAAAGTGTTATACTTATAGGACACTTAAATTGTTGCCATTATAAATTCATCTCACTTTTCTGTGTTTTGATCTACTTAATTCCGTTTTACTGTCTAATTTTATTTTCAGAAAGTTTACTGATGCAGAAAAAAAGCACACTTTAAAAACTGCTTAAAGATAAAAAGTTGCAGAAAACAAAATTTTAAGCAGTTGGCTAATACACTGTTATCAGTATTCCAAGTTTATTTTTTGACAATTAGGCAAATTATTAATTAAAAACTTATTGAATATGTATTCTTAATTGGTGAACATGCCCATGACTGTTCAGTTTAAGGTTTTCTAAAACTCACAAGTTTTCTAATCCAAAACAGGCAAAAACTGCAAAATTCAACAATCAGGGAAAAAAAACCTATCATTAAATTGGTCAGTCGGTTCCAGAATCATTTAGTCAAAATATTACAAAATTTGGCAGTTAATCATCGAAGCAAAATTGAGAAATTTTCCAGTTGACTGCAGAAAAAAATTTGAAATTAATCGGTTGCAAGGATAAAATTGTGAAATTAGTCTGTCGATAAGAGGTAAAAATATCGAAATTTAATCAATTGGGAGGAAAGTATAAAAAATTCTATAAATAAAAAGGGACATTAAACAACCAGTTAAATTTTTTTTTATCAACAAGATGTGAGAATGTGAGGTTTTTTAGCTAGTATTATGAGTGTGCTGCCGTAAAATACCGTTAATCCGCCCTGCCCCCAAACGTGACGAAAAATCGTAAAATAATTACAGAGGGGCGCTTTTTATCTAATTTTTAAATAGTAATTTAGTCAAAAAAGTAATTTATCTCTTTTGTTTTTCTTTCTGTTTTCAAAGATTTCTTTATTAGCACATAGTATATCTGTTATTATCAATCTGCTTTCTTATTGCTTTGAGATAGCAATTTTGTTTTTGAGGTATTCAACTGCCATACAAAATTTATGTGGGTAACGGAAATTTCGGTCCGCGTTTTAAGTATTTTTGGTTATTGAGCAAACTTGATAATGTTCCCTGTAAAAATATATCATATTTTTCATTATCATAAAATTTCAGCTTGCTGGAGAAAGAACCAAAATGTTCTGTTACCTGATTGTGATGTCCAATAGACATGAATGAAAGTTTTGGAAATTCTTTAGAATTAAACAAAAACATATCTTTTCCTAACCTTTAAGACACTATTTCTAATATGTGCAGTGAAGTAGGTTGGATGAGGATCTTTTGCATTTTGACCAATTTTTGCTAAAATAAATTAGAAAAATTATAGATCTCTTTTCCTTTTTAAAATTTTTTCTTTTATATTTTGATTTGCCATTTAATTCTTTGAATTTTCTCTTCTATTTGTCATATCCTCCTCTGTTTTGAAAAATAACATACGATACTCTGAATCCAGAAGAATGTATGGTCAATGCTTTTAACTGTATAGCTTCAATGGAAAACATAATCCAAGATTTTGGTCTCAAGTGTATCTAAAGACAGATTCGGCATATTCAATGCAAAAAGTTCATCCTTCCCTACGCAAAAAATCATTGTAACTGTACCCGCCATTCAAATAAAGCATGTAGAATACGCCCAGAGCATAGATTGGAAGAAAGAGAAAGCTATTTAGAAAATTTTTGAAATATCTGAATATCTTCGAATAGGTCTTAGTGAGAGAAGTAGCAATCACTTAAAAAAATTTTCAGGAAAAAAAGTGAAATAGTTTGAGACTGTAATTAGGTTAATAATTAGCTAAAATTTCTTTGTTGTTTTAACCTTTCGCCGGGTGTGCAAATTTTCATCATATGAGAGGGCGCGTGTTGTAAATTGTACAACAGGCAAAAAAGATTCAATTATTGCTGCTTTATTTTAATTTTACAAATAATTTAACTTTCAAATATCATATAAGTTATCTCTGATCACAATTTATGAAAGTATTCCGCAATACACTTATTTTGTTATAACATACTAAAGCAAGAGTTTAGATGTATAAAAAGTTACTTGCTACTACAATCACAAAGAATAAAAACTATAAATGGATAACTAAACAAAAATTAAGTAATTTTAGATTTATAGAATTTGTCCTATATTTAATCTATATCTGTCGCTTCACATATCAAGCTTCAGGTTTTCAAGATTAAGGCTGTTTGCAGATAATCCTTGCGCATTTCATGCACTGTTAATAGATTGAAATGACAGGTGCAGCTAATTGCGCAATCTGAAATACAAATAACTTTCAGAAACTGATTAAAGATATAAAAAACTAATACAAATGGTTATTAACACCCTCTACTGCTTGAATTTTGTTTCAGCGAAAACAGAAAGTGAATGTTGCACTTTTTACAACGGCACGCCCAACGGAAGGTTAAACATGAAGTTTAATAGCGTTTCTATTTTTTTTTTCTTTTCAGCTTTTAACATTTCCGTATTTTATTCTCCGTGTTCCAGCATCAACTTAGCTGAGTTCGGTAGATGTTACATTAATGTTTTACACTAATGTGAATTAAACTGTAATGTTTTTCTATCAACCTGTTGCAATGTTACTGCAGGTATTTTGTTGTGATACATTACTAAGTCAAAATTATCTAGTTTATGTATACAGTTGTTAATTTCTTATGTATTAATAAACTTGTTATTCTGTCTCGGCTTTTGTCTTTTTTTAATGCCACACATCCTGAACGTTTATTATCTCTAACCGTTTACTCATTCCATTTCCTTTGTAACTTTCTTATACATAAATAAGTTATCTTAAAAATTTTAATAACATTTCAAATTTTAATTGCCTAAAAGACATACAGCCAACAGAGTGAAAAAGTGACCAAGCCGGGACTCGAACCCGGATCATCATTATATCGCAACGATGTTTTACCAGCTGAACAACTTGGAACGATACCTAGCTTGTCACTTCTCACCTATCGTATGCTGGCAAGACTTCAACTGCAACGCATGGTTGAATAATTTTTGCGTGAACCAACCATTCTGGGACAAACACAAAACCAAAGGGAATTCAGTATCGATGAATTTGAATAAATCTTTATAATAGTTGGAAATTTTTCTGTGGAAAATTTCTCACATTTCGCATTTACCAATATTTTAAATTTTAAATGCTTGAAAGGCATACAACCAACAGAATGAAAATTGTCCAAGCAGGGACTCGAACCTCGCTCATCGGTATAGCGCACCGACGTTCTACCAACTGAGCCATTTGGAACGATGCCAAGCCTCGCACTTCTCCCAATCATACATTAGTTTCGTGTTTGTTCCAGAGTTGCTGACTAACGGAAAAATATTCGATCTTATGCTGCAGTTGTAATCTATTCAACATATGATAGTGAGAAGTGCCAGGCTGTGTATCGTTCCAAGTGACTCAATTGGCAGAACGTCGGTGCGCTATAGCCCATTACCCAGGTTCAAATTCGGGTTTAGATATTTTTTCACTCTGTTGGCTGTACGACCTTTTAACCCGTTCGCGCATTTCGAAGTGCGCATCTGAGGACGAAGAGGGAAAATTCGATTTCATCTTCAGGGCCGAAGAATTTTGCGCATCTAAGCGTAACTCGAGTAATGTGTTCTTTAAAAAATTGTAAAAAATTAATTTTTCCATGGAACCTTTTGAAATTTACATAAAGGAGTAGGATTTTATTATGTAATATTCCCCCTAATCCCGGCAACCAGTTGTTTGGTGGAGAAAGATTAAAAGCATCTTTGAAAGAAAATTAAATTAATTTGTATTTGAATCGATTTTTACCCCTTTAAGGACGAGCGAATTGCATACGCGCCACTTAAAAGGCTCAGAATCCTTCAATATTCTCACCAATTATTTTTTATTGTAAAGTTTCGCTTATTTAATCAGAACATTTTCATGATTCAACTACTGAAAATTTTCTGTTTTGAAAAACCGGTGATAAAAGAATAAAAATTAAGCAAAACTCTCTTCGCGAAAGGATTAATGGATACGAATAAAATATTTCTAACAGAGCAAAAATTGTCCAGGCCGGGAATCGAACCCAGATACTTCGCTTACAAGGCCACGCTTTACCGTTTAAGCTAACTGGGCACGACAACCGGTGAGTATTTTCCGCTCAGTTAACCTTATAGATCATAACATCTGGTTTGTCATTTAGACAGCTCAACAGAATTTATGTAAAAACATGCAATTTATCTACGTACCCATCGTTCTATGGAGTTCCTTTACCTGCGGTCAATTCTGTTGAGCTGTCTAAATGACAGACCAGTTGTTATGACCTACAAAGTTATCTGAGCGGAAAATGCTCACCGGTTGTCGTGCCAGTTAGCTTAAACGGTAAAGCATTGGTCTAATAAGCCACGTATCTGGGTTCGATTCTCAGCCTGGACAAATTTTTCGCTCAGTCGGAAATATTTAATTCGTATGATAACTTTCCGTTCAGTTTGATTGTATAAAAGATGCAAGTGGATTAATTCACATTTCGATTTCTACATGGATATTTTCAAAAACTTTTCGAAATTCTTAGAAAGGGGAAATTTTTTTGGGTGTAGGCATAGATGCCAATATCTCTTAATTATTCCGGAGTCTTATCCAAGATCTGCGTACTCAAACCGGAAAAAATATAAGAAACTATGTATATGAAATCGGTTCGGTAGTTCTTGAGATTACCCTCTAAAAATAAACAACCTCTACTTCTGTATTATATAGGTACAGATTAGATCAGAGATTCGATTACCTAGATCAAATTTAAAGATTTACTGTATAAAAAGGTACAATTTAAAAATTTCATTCGGGTGCCCACATCCCCATAAACCAAAAATTGGACTCACATCATGTAAAACGAGAAAAACATTGAAAAAATGGCAATGAAATCTATCTCCCTGCATATCTTTATTTAACCTATTTTTTTATGAGACACCTTTCTCGATTCATTTTAAAATTTTTGATTAAATAAAATTTCCGGTAGAGAACAAATTTACGTTGGTCAGACTCCGGAAAAAGGTAGGTACTTATTTTCCGAGTTTTTGCGTCTGGTAGATTTAAAAATGCGGGTATCTTAATACATTATGTCACTAACAGCCATAGAAATTATGCAGTCCTTACCTTTTTTGCGGGTCTGACAGAAAATTTGTTTGATTAAAACTAATGCTTTGGTTTTTCAAAACATATCTACATCACTAACTTTTGAAATTCATACAAATATTTGAAAAGTTATTAAAACTGAAGACAGACATTAAAAAATATTACTACAGAAATTATCATCATTAACATTTCTTAACTAGTTTTAAAGAAGTAAGCAGTATTTTTCAAGCTTAATATCCTCATCATTTTCAATTGCTGTTAATGCATTCTGCATAAAAAATTCTACTATTCAGTAAACGAACTTTTTTGTAAGCTCACAAGAATTTAATGAATTGAATTAAATCAGTAATATTTTGAGTTGAAAACAAAGTGGAAATTGCTTCCCGTCATATGTCTTTATTCAAATCTAGTATTTCGCAAATAACATTGAAGTGCATTTCTTGAGACAATGATAAGAACTAAAAAATATCAAAAAACAAGATGTTATTATTTAAATTGATGAAAAATATTTAAAAAATGAATTTGCTTAATACAAAATTGAATATTTTTAACACTGTATTAAATTTTGGAATTGATATTTCTACATTTAAATGTGCTATAATACCATAAATTCTTTTTGCATAAAGGACAAACATTTTTAAAATGTCACCCTAATTGTTAAGAACGAACATAATCAAAACACGTAATGAAGCCATATCAGTTCTTTTTTAAGACAGTTTTTTAATTTACATTCCCAGAGTATAAAAAGAAAGATTGTAAAATTTTATTATATGTTTTCACTCTTTTTTATGAAAAGGGTTTTATGTTTTTAATAAAAGTATCCAATAAAACTCAATGTCTTTGCCGCAGACTCATTTACCCCCTACTATCGCTAACTCAATTTCTTAAATTTAAGTCAGTATAGTAAGTTAATTTACAAAGTTGAACTATTATATACGGGGTGATTCAAAACTTATCATTCAAATTTCGCGAGGAGGTAAGGTACACCTAGACCAGAGGTTCCCAAAGTGTGCTCCGCGGAGCCGTTGGGGGTCGGACTGAATTTACCAGGGGCTCCGCGGTGTTTCAGGAAAATAAACAAAACTTGAAAGGAATTAGCATATTGTAATTAAAAGGTTTTCAAAAGTATGTAGAAATTTGTGTGTGTGTGTGTATCAAAAATAAGTGTATCTATGACTGGGTTCAAAAATGCAATGATACACACCTAAGCAGTTAACATACGCATTTAAAATGTATCCACTTTCTGTATAATATTTTTGGTTTGAATTGCTTTATTTTATACTTCAGCTCTAAATGTGTTTTAAAAATTCGATTTAAAATAAGACTACAAGAAATAGTATTCTGAATCGAATGCACAACATGAATAGAAAGAGAAAAGTCCCGCCAGTGCTGTTAACTCTGCTTGCCGAACAAAAGTGAGAAGAGTTTAGTTCTTTGGAATCCCGCCTATTTATACGTTTATTCTTAATTCTTATTAAATACCTAACTCTTACTAAAATGTTTTTAAATGACCATAACGTTAAGTTTGAAAAAATATATATATGAAAAAGTATTCAAGATCATCCGGAAGCTCTGATAAATTCATTTATGCATGACTTTCTAGCTGCTCAAAATAATATGTTGAACGATTTTAAATGGATACTAAATCCATTCAGTGCAAATTTAAAACCACACAGCTTAAGCTCTGAGGAATACGAAACTCTCATTGATTTAATACCTCAAAGCGATCTAGAAATCTCTTTTCAAAGCAAGTGTATCACAGAATTTTGGTGTCTTTTGACAGATCAATACAAAATCTTGTTAGACAAAGCAAAATTAATTTTACTCACATTTTCAAAGACATGTCTGTGTGAAGCAGGAATCTCCACTTACACAAGTATCAAAACAAAATACAGAAACCTGTTAAATGCAGAACCAGACATTCACATACTGTTGTCGAAAATTGCACCAGATAATAAAATAACTGTCCAAAATAATTTAAGCACATTTATCACTCTAAACTTTTATATATTATTGTTCGTCAAACTTATGCAGAATAATAGTTTAAAAAAAACTACAGGCATTTAATATTTGTATAAGTTCCATATTGTATTATTTTTATTTTTGGAATTTTAATTCCCTTAAATATTTATTATCATTAATTTTTACTTATTTAAATCTTCTATCCAAGTTTTCAAAATCGTATTTGATTTTTAACACAATATCTGTCGCTTAAAAAGACTTTTTAAAAAAGATCTTATATAATTTAAAATCCCTCTCTGTTCATTGCCAATTGTGTGTAATGTGTGTATATATTTCTTTTTATTTTTATACGTTTAATTTTTTAAAAATCTGTTTAAGTTACTTGCATTAATTTTTAGTTATTTAATTTTTTATACTGTTTTTTATAGTAAAATAATGTTTGTCGCTGAAAACACATTTTCATTGCATCTTCTATCATTTAAAGACCTTTATTAGATCCATATTACATTTGTGTACATTGTATATATGTATTTTTTTATATATATAAATTTAAATTATTCTTTATTAATATTCTTTATACATTATTTTATTAATTAATATCATTAGCCTTTAAATTATTTAATTTCTAATATTTATGCTATTTGTATATTTAAATTTTCTAAACGTTTTTCTCTGTACAACAATGTTTGTCGATTAAAATGCCCCTTTCATGTAATATTTTGTATTATTTAAGAAACCCCTCATTAGATATATTTAATATTTATGTACGTTGTGCGTATAGTTCTTTTCTTTACGTAACTTTAATTGCTTTAATCTGTTTATTATATTTTTATAATTTCTTAGTTATTTAAATTTTCTATGCTGTTTTTCATAATTGTACTTGATTTTAAAAGCAATGGGTATTGCTGAAACGGGATTTTTTTTAGCATTTTGTATCTTTTTACAACCCTTCTTTAAAATTTTCTTTTAATTGGTCTGTGCCACATTTCTAATCTTCTTCTATAATAATAAAGAGAGAAGGATGTTTGTCTGTGAGCGCTGTTCTGAAGAGACTGCTGCACGAAGAGTTACAAAATTTGGAGGGAAGGTACTTTTTTACATGTAGTTTTGCACCTCGAAGCCCGATTTTTGATTTTTTGTTTAGATTTTTTTAATAATTTTTTAGGCGATTTTTAGCGTTATTTTTGCGGTTTTATCCCATTAGTGAAAGGAATAGGGTTTCATTCTTTTAACCAAAATAGCAATTTTTTTTTCTCTTTTCAACAAAGTTTATTCGGAATTTGTACAGCGATTTTTGAATTTTTAACTAATTTTTAATGCGATTTTTAGTGTTTTTTCTCATTTTGCGGTTATTTTTTGAAATTGATAAAAAGAAAATTGTTTGAAACTTTTAGCCTAATGCCCTAAATTTTGTGTTTGTTACGATTTTTAGATTTTAACGATTTTTAACGTTTTTTAAAGATTTTTTGCGTTTAGCATCTATTTTTTTCATAGTTGTTCTATCAAAAACTTGAGCTGTTGAGAATGCAATATGTAGTATTTTTTTGTGAAATCTATTTAAAATGTCAAAAATTTAGGTACCACTATTTTCGAATAGCAATTTCATAAACTATCTTAAATTCTTGCTTAAGACCGCTGCCCCCTCGAGTAATATATCACCTGATAGGTTGTTTAACAGAGTATCGTTTTGATAAAGTTTTTGAAGAATAGAGTGCGCTACCTGGAAAATTGAACTAAACATGTTTGAACATGTTTTCATTATTTCTCACGCTTTGCGCCGATTTTTTCATTCGTATTTAAGAAATAATTCAGATTACACAATTTTACTCTATTAATGTAAATGTTGTCCCCCGCTATTTTTAAATTTGAAACGATTTGTAATGAATTTTTGATGTTTTCGAGTTCACGGCGATTTTTTCACAATTGGAAAAGAAATTTTTAAATAATTTGTAGTTTAATGTAATAAATTTTGACATCAATGATTCAGATTTTTTGTGTATTTTCTTAAAATGTTTAGCAAGTTTTGTGTCGATATTTTTTAACTAATGGAAGAGTTCAGATTTCAATGTTTTGTCCCATTATGGTAAATTATGTCCGCAGGAATTTAATATAAATGTTTATCTTACTATGGCAAATTTTGTCCGGATTTTTGAATTTTACTGATTTTTAATCTGTTTTATAGTGATTTTTCAAGTTCTGTGACAGTTGTTGACATCGGTAAAAGAATTTCGGTTTCTAACTTTTAGCATAAATAGTACAATTTGTTCTCCACGCTTTTATGAATTTTGGCAATTTCTAATGCGATATTCAATGTAATTTTTAGTTAGTTTGGGGGATTTTTGGTGTTCCGTGTTGACTTTTCCTTATTCATGAACGATTTCCGATTACAATATTTTCGACTGAATATTAAATTTTTACAGCCATGACTTTTAAATATTCAGCGATTTTTAATATAGTTTTCGATACGATTTTTATCCATTTTTTTAAGTTCCTTGGCGATTTTCTGCCATTCAGAAACCAATTTTGATATCAAACATTTTGTTTAATGTAGTTATGTTTAGAATGCAATGTTTTATCTCTTAATATGATTTTGGCGTTCCATGCCTACATTTTGTAATTTATGAATGATTTCGATCATAACCCCCCCCCCCCCCGCCCTGCCTTGATATTATTTTTTTAAGCATTGACTTTCAAATATTTAGCTATTTTTAATGCAATTTTCAATGTAATTGAGATGTAAGCCATTCTTCAAGTTCCGTGGCGATTTTTTTACATCCGGAAATCGATTTCGATTTCAAACTTTTTGGTTAATATGGTTAATTTCTTGATTACAATATTTTATATTATAACAGTGAATTTTTACCCTAGGGATTTTTTAATGTTTTACGACTTTCATTACAATTTTTAATGCAATTTTTGGGCTTTCTCAGTCTTTTTTTTTAACATTTTTTAAAGGAATTTGATTTTAAATTTCTAGACTAATAAGAGTTTGGTTTCAAACTTTTATCCTTTACGGTAATTGTTTTGCTTTCTTATTTTGATCTACAGCAATTTTTAATGCGGTATGCTTTTTTTTTGAGTTTACGGCGATTTTTTTCAGATACGGAAAAGGAATTCGTTTTTTAATTTTTCGCTAATATGATAAATTTTCTCCTGTGCGATTAAAGATTTTTATTACGATTTTTTAGCAGTTTTTTTCGTATTTCAATGCTTTTTACATTATCAAATTAATTAGATTCAAAACATTTATCCAAGTAGAGTAAATTTTGAGTTCCGTGATTTTTGAAAATTTTGCCATTTTTAAAGCGATATTTACGTTTCTTCGCGACCCGCTTCGATTTTTTGGAGATTCAATTTTTTGGCCGAATTTATTAAATTCTGATCTCTTTTCTTCAAAGTTTTTCGAATTTTGAAACACAATTTTTGAATTTGTTTTATGTTTTTATGAGATTTTTAATGTTTTTTGCGATTTGTAAGATTTTTCTACATTAGTAAAAATAATCCAACTTCAATTTTCTAGCCCATCTCTTTTCAACGAAGTTTAGACGAAATTCGTGCAGCATTTTTTAAATTTTTCGAGGTTTTTATTGTGATTTTTACAGTTTTTTCGCAATTCTTGCTATTTTTTGATGAACCCGGGCAACGCCGGACAGAACAGCTAGTCAGAAATAAGTCAATAGCAATTTAAAATATGTATGTTGGTTCTTTACATTTGTCATCACATTACGAATTTAAAATTTTGCTCAGCTCCAACCATTATTTAGACTTTTTGTCAATGAGTATCCGCTCTGACATAAATTCAATCTCACCCATGTATCCCATTGTATTAGAAACATTTCCCTACTAGTTGCAATTCGTTAAACGCCTTGAAGGGTGGTAGGATACATTTTATCAAACGAGATCTCACCAGAAACTTTTAACGAAATGTTATATTTTTAACTTTGGTGGCAAATTGGTAAAAAAAAATCCCTTTTTTTACATTATTGCTTGCCCCTCAAGAGATTAACATGTGTAGTTTTTAACTACATGTCTGTTCTGAAAAAACAATGACGAAAGAAAGTTTCTTTTAAAGCTGTAATTAAAGCTCGGTTCACACACTCTTAAGCCACGCCCCAAATTTTAAAGACTTTTTGAACAGTAATCACTGAAAACTATCTTCAAGCTAATCAATCGTGAATTCATTTACGAAAATTTTATGCCAACATCTCTAAAAAGTATTTTTTAGCATGAACAAGCTGCAAACAAAATAGAATTCTGTCAAGCTTATTTTTTTCTATTATACTTTGCGTGGTTATGCATAAAATACGCTCCAAATTTTTTCCACCTTGAGAATCCTGTATAACTTTTATTTACGAATTATAACAGCATATGACAATCCTCGTAGCGATTGTCTTCGTTTTATTGGGACATCTTTGATTTTGCTCAGAGGCATTTTTTTCGTCCGCATTTACAATTTGCTGTAAACTTACATCGTAAATTTTCCCATATTTTATTTTTGATGCCTTTGCCTGCTTCTGCAAATGGGATAGGATGATAAACATTATGATGCACATTGAATTTAATAGCTGCTGCATTTATGACATTAGTGCTTAGTTTAAAATTTTTCAAATATCGTTACAAACATTCCAGTATAGAGTTGCGCTCAATATTATTGATTTCTTTCTTCAGAGAATTTTCGAAATAATTGTTTCTTTTCCTTTTACTTTAAATTTGAGTTAACATTGCTCTTGAGACCTGGCATAAATAGTTATAATAATTCTAGTATAATTTTACTGGTGTCGATCTACTAAACTGAATCAGAAGTTATTTATGACTCTACCTACTTGAAATGTAGCATTTAATTTGGGATAAAATTTTCAACCTAAATGTTGCAACTAATTTGGGACAGAGGGAGTAATAGTTTTACGTAAGCCCCAATGCAATATATAATCCAAACATGGTTACCATTTCGATCTTTAATTCCGAGTTCATACTGGAAATTCATATTGAATTCAGAATTTCTGTATCAGCAAAAAGCAAAATTGAAAATTTTGGTCCAATGTTAAAAATTACTGGCTGGAATTTTTATTCAACATAAGTTTGCTCCATATTTGCTCCATAGGCATAAAAAAACATTAATTTGTAAACTACAGAGTTTAATAGTGTTCAGGGGCTCCGCCTTAAATTTTTTTACCAAAAAGGTCTCCGCGAACCCGAAAATTTGGGAGCCGCTGACCTAGATGATTCGGAATCACATTGAAAGCCTGATTGGAAATCCCTTCCTGATCGAGTGAAGGCATTGACCATGTTGCCTGTGGGCTACTTTTTTAATTGTCCCCCCCCTTCTTTTTAGAAATGGTAAAATACCCTTTGTTTTTAATTTTTTTAATATGTCATTAAACAAGGGAAAGTTTATGATTTCAAAATAGTGGTGTCAATCAAGAAATCGAAATAAACAAATGGTAGCCCACAGACAATTTTACCAGGGCCCAAGATCAGCATTCTGTGATCCAGCCTTTACAATATCCAGTGTTGTCAGTGAGCTGCTTTTTTAATATTCAGATTTTTTGATTGGCACCACTTTTTTGAAATTGTAAAATTCACCTAATTTAAAGACATATTAATTAAAGCGAAAAGAAGGGGAATTTCACCATTTCAGAAAAGTGATGCCAATCGAGAAATCTAAAATTTAAAATGTAGCCCACTAGCAGATCTGTTAATGCCCTTACTGGGTCAAGATAGCGTTTCCGATTCGGCATTCTTATGTGATTCCGATTCACCTAAGTGTATCCTACCTCACCACAAAATTTTAAAAATACGTTTTGTATCATCTTGTATATTTAAAGAATCATATCAATACTGGTAGTAAAAAAATAATAAAACGACACACGTATATCGGCTCCTCGCCCTCATGGGATTAAATGTTAGTTATTTATTCTATTATTTATCAGATTTATTATTTCAAATTCAAATAACATTTAATCATTTACAAATATCTTAATAAAAAACTTTTTAATTTAGGAAAAATACTGCTGATAGCTAGATAAGAAAATGGATATTAAAATGAATGCTAACAACAGATATTTACAAAATTATCAATTTTATTTCTAATAATATGCTTTATGTAACTTAAAAATTAAAAATTATTTTAAAGCAGCAACATTTCAATATCCATGTAATTAAAAGTTAATTGATTTCAGAAATATTCTTAATAACTTATATTTTTCATATAGTAGGATGTAATTGAAATTTAATAAACAAAAATGTATACATTTTACATTATGTATTTCACGTAACTAAAATTTCTTGTTATAATTTTTTGATTGTCTTCCTGTTGTATGAAAAAAGGTAAATTTATTATTCAACATTTTAGGATTACTTGAAACAAGATCAACTCATTGTAAAAATGAAACTGAAAACAGATTTTATTTTACCACAGATCAATAAGCAGTTTACAAGAAAAGAAATAATTTATAGTCAATCAATCGGATTACAGGAGGGAAAAGAAAACTCAAGAAAAGACGTGCCTGGCATTTTATTATCCCAAAGCGATATGTAAAAACATCAGGGCTAAACGTTACGTAGGAAAAAAAGCCTTTGGGACAAAACAAAAACCTATCGATTCCACATAAGCATGTAAAATAGGGAAAAACACCGGGCAGCCGACTAAAGGCTTAAAAAACGACTAAAGCAAAATGTAAATAATGATAAAATTTTTGAAAATAAAAATAAAAATGTATTTTACATAGGTTATGTTGATGCCCCTAATCTCAAAATTGGAACTCCCTCAAGCACACACAGCTTGGGACCACAGGTTGTGCAGATTTTAGAATTTTATGGATATTTAATCATTGCTTTGTTTACACTTTTTAAACAGTAATTTGTATGTAATAATGCAATCAAAATTATAACAAATATGTGGAATATAGTAAAATATTAAAATAAGTAAAATTATAAATTAAATGGTAAAAATTTAAAGTCAAGTAAATTATTAATAATGTATAGTTAAAAAGGCATATTACAAATGAGGTACATTTTCTTTGAAGTACGCAATAAAGCTTGCCTCATAAAGGTACTCTATAAATTCATATTTAAATCATGAAAGAAGGAAGTTTTCTTTTAATTATAAGCAAAAAAAGCTGATTAATATATAACTGTATTTCGTAAAAAGGTTGTGACGACCAGTGAAATCAGAAAAAATGTTTCTTGTATTCTTCCATTATGAAAAACTAAGAATTCAATCATATTATTGAGAATTACATTTTTAAATATATAAAAATGATATAAAACTAAAAAAATCTCTAATTTTCCCCCTACATCGCAGTTGAAAGTTTCATTGTTTACATCAGAGATGCTGCGGATTTGAGGACGTTTATTGTATTTTTATAGGTCTCTTTATTGTTCTATACTAATGGCAATGGTATTTAGCAAAAATTCCCTGTTTGTTACTATGCCAATACTCTTGTAAAGAGAAGCACCTTTATTAGTAAATAACAAATAAATTAACATTTAGTATGCACTTTTGAGAAAATGTTTTCTTGCATATGTCGTACAATAGGTTTCTTGACAGTATGAATCAATTGATGCTTTCTTAAATTACCTATTCGGGGGAATTTCTTGTTCCATATCTCACACACAAAAGGTTTCTAACCAGTATGAGATAACAGATGGTTGCTTAAATGTGCTTTTTGAGAGAACTTCGTGTTGCACATCGCACATACGAAAGATTTCTCACTAGTATGAATTAACTGATGCTTGGTTAAACTACTCTTTTCAGAAAATTTCTTGTTGCATATTTCACATACAAAAGGTTTCTCACCAGTATGAATTAAGAGGTGAGTGCTTAAATTACCCTTTCGAGAAAATTTCTTGCTGCATATTTCACAAACGAAATTTTTCTCACCAGTATGAATCAACAGGTGTGTACTTAAAACGTTCTTACGAGAGAATTTTTTGTTGCATATCTCGCACACAAAAGGTTTCTCACCAGTATGACTTAAGAGATGCCTGCCTAACAGTCCCTTGTCAAAAAAAGTTTTATTACATATCTCACATATAAAAGGTTTTTCACCAGTATGAGTTAACAGATGCCTGTTTAAAATGCCTTTTGTGGAGAATTTCTTGTTGCATACCTCGCACACAAATGGTTTTTCACCTGTATGAATTAACAAATGTCTGCTTAAATTATACCGAAGAGAGAATTTCTTTTTGCATATCTTACAAACAAAAGGTTTCACACCAGTATGAATGAAAAGATGCCTTCTTAAATCACTTTTTAAAGAGAATTTCTTCTTGCATATCTCACACAGAAAAAGTTTCTCACCAGTGTGAGTCACAAGATGCTGGTTTAAATGACTCTTTCGAGAAAATCGTTTGTTGCATGCCACACACACAAAAGGTTTCTCACCAGTGTGAGTCATAAGATGCGAGCTTAAATGGCTCTTTTGAGAAAATCGTTTGTTGCATGCCTCACAAGCAAATGATTTTCTTTTTTGTGATTCAGAAGCTGTTTTACCAAAAAGCTCTTGTGAAGAAATATTTTGTTGCATGTTTCACAATTTAACGACTGTTTCAAATGATTCAGTGTGCATCTACATTTATAGCATTATAAACCTGAAATAAATGGCATAATGTTAATCTATCACTAGTTATGATTCATTCAGTCATAATATAAAAAAACCTTCTCATGAAAAGTTAAAATCAAAATAGAGAGTTGAATTGAAATAAAATTTCTAACATAATTTGAAACATTATAGCACCCATTTATATGAAGTTTACAGAACCAAAGTTGTGCCAAATGAATTTCCTAACTGTATAAAATTTAAATTATAAATAGAATTAAAATAAATAAAAAAATTAACCCCAGCCAATTTTAAAGATAATATTGTTTTCATTTGATATCATCTATTGAAAAAAAAGATATATTTTGCAAGGAATAAGGAGAAAATAATTAATTTTGGTGTACGAAAATTCAAATATACACATGAATTTAGTCAGAAATATTTTGATCTAATATAAATGATGATTGCTACAGAATTCTGCATTATTTAAACTAATTTACAGCACATTGAAATAACATAAGGTTATATAAATTGTCTGTTAGCATTCTTTCATATTTAAAGCATTGTATAATTGATTACATAGGGGGAATTGGAGCACATTGATACATCCCCTCTACTGCTCACAGGGTCATTATTGGATATTTCACAAGAGCTCCAAATGGTAGAGCTAGTGTACACAACTACATACAAAACGTCTTGGCATGAATCAGTAGTTTGTTGAAATGGGACGAGTGATTTATAGTTTTTGTAGGTCAAAAACTAATTTGACCTATTAAACAGAAAATACTACAGACAGTAAATTTGACCAAGAGTAAATTTGAGTTATACAATTGAAATGGCATTATACAGCAGTTCCAGTCGAAAAGAATACTCTCCCTGGCAAGTAAAGCTACTCTTAATCAGTTCCTCATTCTTTATTGTTAGGTAAATTATGAAGTGTTGGATTTGAGACTCATTTTTTTCAAAATGTCTGTATGGGGCACATTGATACAGTCTATATCAGGGGCACATTCATACAACATAAATCCTTTTCTAGTTCATTTTTTCATTACCTTTTATTATTTTTTTTACCATACACTCTTTAATCCAACAATTTTTCGCCAAAAATTTCTAATATTAATTTTTATTGAAGTGAAACAGCTCTAATTTTTTTGTATTAGAACATTTTATAGTATTTTTTGAAAACATAAGACGTACGAATTTATCCAACATCTAGTGCTAGTCGAACTAACAACAAAAAAAAAGTGCAACTTGGCAAATCTCGAATTTATATCGATTTTCCAGAGAAAGAGGTTTTTTTGAGATGAGACATTTTAAGTAAGAGAAACGAGCTGCAGAACAGCAAAGGATAATTATACTATAAATAAAATTCTTAATATAATTAAACTTTATTTTCTGTTTATAAACCGATTTATAAACAGAAAATCTGTTAAATTTTTCCTCTTTCCTAAGAAAGAAGATAATGAAGTACCAGATATGACAAAATTTACCAGAGCCAACAATGAGGCAAGGAACAACCAGAACATCAAGTCATTATTAATTTAATTTGGATTGCTTTGATATTACCTACAAATAAATTGTGGGTGATTTGAATTTCTATAAATAAATATAGAATGGTTTGCTAATTAATTTTCTATGAAAAATATGCTCTGGTGTTATTTTCTCTCCACTTTTCCCAAACGTATCAAAGTGCCCCATGAGGTGTATCAATCTGCCCCGAGCATAGGGCACATTGATAAAAATGACTATTTTTATTTTTTTAAATTACATGAAAAATATTATATAAAACAATGATTATACATTTTTATAACACACTACACAAGTTTTGCTGACACCACATGGAAAAATAACTTGAAATTTCTACTTTCTGGACACCAAAATATTCTTAGAAAAAAAAAATTGTATCAATGTGCTTCAATTCCCCTACTGGTAAAAAAAAAAATGCGTTTTCTTCTGCGAATTTAGACTATCACTTGCAATTTTCGAATATAGCTTTGGAATACATTCTTAGTACAAACTTGATCATAAAATGTGTTAACAGTGGTATTAAATTGGGTTATAACAGAAACATTTTTCAACAGATGTTGAAGTAGAGTTTAATTCCTAACCAAAATAGTATCGAAGTCTTATTATTCTGCAGTAGCAAAACTTTAGTGCCATATCCCCAACCAACTCTTCAATCTGCATGTTTATATTTCATACATTATTTGAAAAATTAAAGCATGTCTTTTTTCGTTAGCAATATAATTTTTTGATAAAAAATTGAAAAAATAATAATAAGTAAAAAATTAAATAAATATCTGCATATACTTAGCTGTGAACTTTGCCACATTTTAGTTTATCACTCTTTCATAAAAAAAAAAAAAAAAAAAAAAAAAAAAAAAAAATCCTAGCCAAAATTTGATGTTAATTAATCACTTATATTTCTAGAATTAAATAAGACAAGGGTTATGTTCCAGAAATAGTGTTAACATAAAAAATGTAGAAAAATATAATATACTGTTCCATTGCTTTCCGCCACAATAAAAAAAGGCGCATGACAATTATATCTACCAAAAAAGGAAAATGTTTTTGTAAATGCCTAGAGCAGAGTCGCATGGGCAGTACTCATGATGAAAAATAAATAGAAAAACCACTAACGTTATTTTCATACACACATACTTTGAAAAATTAAAAATCTCTAACAAACAAAACCTCAAATTGATGGTCATTGAATAAAAACAAAAATAAATATTCTTTTCAGGATAAATAAATTTAAAAAATAAGCAATCTAGTTAAACTAACAATCATAAAAAAAAAAATTCGAACAGAAATTTAAATTGAAAGCAAATTCATCGTTCATTCTCTCATTCTCTTCAGTGCAACAATATTAATAGTTCAAAGTTATCAAAGGCAGTTATACCTAAATCTGCAAATATCACAAGAAAAGAAAAACACTATTTCTATTTTTCCTTCATTCTGATCAAAAAAGTATTTTATTTAATACTACGAAATGGAATTAGGCAATTCCATGTGACTCACATTACCATTTGCCACATTTTTATAAAAGTGAATTCTATATAGTATATGAAATAGATATCCCATTTAGTAGAGAAAGTAGTATGAAAGACATCCCATCTATATAGTATATATAGACATCCCATTTAGTTAATGAGAAAAATTCTTCATATATATATGGGGCGCAATAAGAAACTAAAGATATCAATTTAATAAATTTTTAGATAAGCCGGTTCTGTACAGATCCTAATTTGGTGCTGTGAATCACATTACAAAAAAAAGGTCAAATATTATGGGTTAATGCAAAGCTAAAATTTCACCATTTTTATCCCAGCACAGTAAACAAGAACCATTTCATATAGTAAAGCATACTTTGAAATTATGATAAACACAAAAATAGAATTGCTTTAATATTATTTATTTATGTTAATCAATATATCGAGTGTGACCCACATTACATTTTCAGGGAATTTTCCTTTTTAGAAAGGTTAGCTCCAGGTACTCCAATTTACTAAATGTTGTCACATTATAATTTATAAGCTTCAATCAACATAAAACATTTACAAAATAAAATTAAATACAGACATATCTATGTTTTTTTTTGGGGGGGGGGGGGGATGCACATGAATAAAAAAAATTTTGAATGTAAAACAGATTGAGCTTCATCTCGCCTAAGCCCAAAGATTAAGAATTAAGCCCGTTGTATTTCCATCTTCTATGTGAGTAAGATATTACTTCACATATAAGTACTTTGACATGAAACAAAGTAAAAACTTTGAAATGGGAGGGAAAGGAAATATTTTTATTCTGGCAAGATCTTTTTGAATATTTCAGAAGATCTCATACGAAATTTCAGAATTCATTGTGAAACAGTAAAAATAAATTTGGAATAAGTAATTAATTAATATAACTCTAAAGCATCACAAGAGATGTGTTGATTTCACCTTAATTTAAAATTCATTCACATTTTCAGGTCAACATTAAATAAAGAACTTTTTCCTTTTTCAAAATACTAGCTTGATGTTACTTCACATATAAGTACTTTGACATAAAACAAAGTAAAAACTTTGAGATGGGGGGGAAAGGAAATATTTTTTCTGGCAAGATCTTTTTGAATATTTCAGAAGATCTCATACGAAATTTCAGAATTCATTGTGAAACAGTAAAAATAAATTTGGAATAAGTAATTAATTAATATAACTCTAAAGCATCACAAGAGATATGTTGATTTCACCTTAATTTAAAATTCATTCACATTTTCAGGTCAACATTAAATAAAGAACGTTTTCCTTTTTCAAAACACTAGCTTGATGTTACTTCACATATAAGTACTTTGATATATAAAACAAAGTAAAAACTTTGAGATGGGAGGGAAAGGAAATATTTTTTCTGGCAAGATCTTTTTGAATATTTCAGAAGATCTCATACGAAATTTCAGAATTCATTGTGAAACAGTAAAAATAAATTTGGGATAAGTAATTAATTAATATAACTCAAAAGCATCACAAGAGATGTGTTGATTTCACCTTAATTTAAAATTCTTTCACATTTTCAGGTCAACATTAAATAAAGAACGTTTCCCTTTTCCAAAACACTAGCTTGATGTTACTTCACATATAAGTACTTTGATATATAAAATAAAGTAAAAACTTTGAGATGGGAGGGAAAGGAAATATTTTTTCTGGCAAGATCTTTTTGAATATTTCAGAATTCATACGAAATTTCAGAATTCACTATGAAACAATAAAAATAAATTTGGAATAAGTAGTTAATTACAGTAACTTTCAAGAATCATACGAGACAGGTTGATTTCACCTTAATTTAAAATTTCTTCACATTTTCAGGTCAACATTAAATAAAGAATTTTTTTCTTTTTCAAAACATTAGTCTAGTACATAGTTATTTTTAATTGGAGTGGATATAAAAAAATCATACTAAAAATATTTTAAATAGGTACCATATAAACAATTTAGTATATTCATTTTCCACATGATAATATCATAATGCTGGTTCTAGATGATATTTCAGGACATAAATTTTTGATACTGCAGGACATATTTTACTTGTCTTACTACTTTCTTTTTCGTGGTCGTTTGAAGGAATTCGCGATTTTTTCCCGTGACAGATTGGCAAAATTTATAATTTTTTCCACAGCTGAATATAAAAGTTGAGCTTTTTTTACCTGATCGCTTGATACGAATTTTTCGCAATTGTGGGCAGAAATTCGCGATTTTATTTAACAATTGTTTAATAAAATTTTTAAAAAAATTCTCGCTTTGTTCAACGACTTTTACATTTTTTTAACGCGACATCGTTACAAAATATGCGAATTTTTTTCCAGATTTTTTTACGAAATTAGAGTTTTGTTTCCAGTGATCGATTGATGAAGGTTGTGCTTTTTTACGTGACTTCTTGTCGAAATTTGTGAGTTTTCACATGACCATTTTATAAAGGCCACTTAACTGGCACAATTTGCAGCTTTATTGAAGGATAATTTGATGAAATACTCGGTCTCTTTTTCGATGAACATCAAAGATTTTTTCCTTTGCAAAGATTTTTTTCGTTTTTTCAATGAATATTGCTGATCAATTTAAAAGAAAAACAACAAAACATGTGAAAATCCGCCAAAAGGCAGAATTCCTGTGAATGATTGACGACATTCCCGATTTTTTTAAGAAACTGATAGAAAATTATAGCTATGTTTTTCACGACCAATAACTGAAATTACTGATTTTCTTTCCTGACCAAATGACAAAATTTCCAACGTTACTACGTTGAGCAATAACGTTCTCGAATCCACAATGGTCATCCTATGCTTTAAACATCATGGTTAACCTGAAATCTATCGGAAGATGTCTTATTGAAATCGACTTTTTTTCCCCACTAGAATCAACAGTGATATAACCTACAAATACTATTCCGGCCTGTAATTAGAAAGAAAAGGCTCTTCAGTGGGCAATATTATCTTTTCCTTAAAGCAATGATGATCTGCCCCAAAGAGAAATAGTGATCGGGAAGCTGCAGCAGTTATCGGTCATATTGAATGTTATGACTCATGCACTGTCCATTGCTGAAGGCATAAAACTTGTTAAATTAAGATTCGACATTTTTCGACGTAATAATAACATATGTTCCACAATGAAAATGTAAGAATTTATATTATAAATAAATATTTTGCTTATAAGACTTTTGTCAGGTTCTGAGACAGCACCTGCTAAAGATTGGAATTTCCGTTATTTCTCTATCTTAATATTTTGTGTATTGTACTGGCTGTGTACTGGAATTTTCAAGGTGACATTCTTTTTTTGTTAAAGTGAGTATTGACAGGTGTTATGTGCAGGTGGTGATGGGAGAAAGAGGAGATTGCTGAGAGGCGTGTTCATCCGTCAGTGAGGTACGTGGATGATGAGCAAACAAGGAACATGTCACGAATCAAGAAAGCAATGGGGAATGCGTCCAATGAAGAAGCTCCACAGGGGGTGTACATTGGGGGAGACAGTGATTTGGGAAGGTCAAGTCTTGTCTGAGATTTGGTAGTTCGTAGCTAGGCTCGTACCGAGAGAGTGCTCTGTGTCAGAGAGCGTGGAGAGTTCGTACCTAGAGGAGTGCAGGACAGAGGTCCTAGTGTGTAGTTCGTATCTGGGCTCGTACATGGAGAGTAGTATAGGACAGAGGTCCTTGTGCATAGTGCTCTGGGCCGGATAGCGAAGGCCGAGTATACATGTGTTGGGAGATTCGAAATTGATCTCCGATAAAGTGAATTTAACGTGCACTGAGTGTGAGGGAGAAGATGTAATTTCAACAGTACACAGCCAACTTTTACTGTATTTAATTTAATGTTGAACCGGATCACCTATATCCGAGTTGTAATTGTATATAATTGTAAATAGCGTATTTATTGTGTACATATGTTTTAAATAAACTGTTAATTCAGTTAAATGACAGCGTCAGTGTTCATTTACACAATCCTCACAGTGGGTGACCGATATCACCTAATAATATCGGTGGTGGCAGCTATAACTACCACGGACTTTCTTCAAAGTTGTGCGGGCTGAGGGGAACGTCTGACAACGTTGTTGTATTAATAAAAACATTTAAAATACAAGAAAATTTTTTATTTACATTTCCAACTCTTTTTAATCGAGTCATCTTCTTCATCATGAGACAACTCCATTAAAAAGAGTTGAAACATGTAAATAAAATTTGTAAATGTATTTTAAATGTTTTTATTAATACAACAACGTCTTATAAGCAAAATATTTATTTATTAATATAAGTTCTTAACTATTCGTTGTGGAATTTATATTATTAATATTACGATATAATTATTAATGGACGTAATCAAGGTTTACTAGAGTTGTTTTCACATTGATATCTTTCAACTAGTTCTTCTGTAACCATTCTTATCAAGTCTTGAAAAAATGTGTAAGGACTTCTGATGGCAAGTGTCCAACTTTTCTCTGAAGTAGCCGGTAGTCTGACACTCCTTCTCATTCTTTAAAAGCACTATAATGCTTCCAAAGTGGACATATCAAACACCCCTAGACCAGTGGCTGATGCATCAAACTTGTGGATTTTAGCTTTTAAATTTTTTCTGGAGATTTCTTCTATGATTAAGTCTGTTTTTACTACAGTCAAAGTTCTATAAGCTGCACAAGTTGGAGCCAAGGACTGTGCGGATTATAGAATATTGTGGACTTTAGAGTATTATGTATCATATGTCATTTTGTTGTTTCCTAGACAGCATTTTAGTTCTGTAATCAGTATATATGAAAAAGTATATATGAAATCTAATAATTTATTTATTATGCTACATTACATTTTCTTCAAAAAATTGTTTTTATATATGTGCATTTAAATAATATAGTTTTTTAATGTTAATAAAATAAACGAGTAATATTAAAAAAGTAGATGTTTTGTAATGAATTTTTTCAAAAAATATTTTTAGACCACGAATTTGTAATTTTTTTAAACTGTTTACATGCGTAAAGTAACGCGAATTATATAAAATTGCTGATTATGGATGCACGGATTATCAATCCCTTACAGTATTTTGGTAGTGTCTCTGAAAGGGATATAGGGATCTCAAACAAGAATGGAGCAACTCTTTCTAAATATTGTAAAATAGCTTTGGTCTGAGCCTCACACCAACATTCACTGTCTTTGACAGAATTATTGGCACAATAAAGAGAAACAATATTTCTGAAATTGGAGCAGTAATCCAAGCTCTTAAATACCTTGGCCTTTTTAAAACAAATTAATCCATGCTTTAAATTTATTGAATTTGATTCTTAGATTTATTATTATTATTATTTTATTTTGATGGGAAATTTCATGATCATTTAACTTCACAACAGTTCCTTTTCTGATTTATTGTACAGTGCAAACCTTTATTTATGAAAAAGACATTAACAGTAATTCAACAGTAATTGAATAAGAAATCATCTACTAATGCCGTGAAATTCCAATTGTAAGCCCCCTTTAAAAAGAAATTGTATTTTTTTTATTATTAATTTTGAGTTTTTAAGATAAATAAAACATAAAAATTTCACTAAATATTTATCATATATATAGTACATACATATATAATATATATCTATATATGTATATTTATATATATATACATATGTATAGTTATATATATATATATATATATTATACATATATATACGTGTATATATGTATCTAAAAATATACAAATAAATACTTAAAAGGTGTTGTAAAAAAAGATATTATTTATTTATTATTTATCTTAGATCTTTCGGATGCTCTCACATCCATTTTAAAGGAATAATATTGTACCAGAGTGCGGGAATATTATAAGAAATGACGTCATTACAAACAGTATTATTTTTAAGCAAAATTTTAATGGATTCATGGATAATTGAAGTCGATGTTGAAAAGATTATTTTAGCTTTGTTGAAGTTTATCAAAATATTTTGTTCTTGTAGCAGTCTAGATAAGGATGTACTTGGCTTGTTACATTGTATATCAGAAAAATGCTCTTTCAGTCTTATTTTTAATTTTCAAGAAGTCTGACCAATATAGAATAATTTTTTTTTGTTCTATAGTGAATGGAATCATATAACGCCTGCATATTCATAATCTGGAATTGAGTCAATTTTGTTATGAATTAATTTTTTTTAATTTGCAGGAGGTTAAGCTATTAATTTAATATTATATTTTAGCAAAACATATCTCAGTCTCTTGTAAAGTAAAATTTAGCTAAACCTCCTACAAAATTAAAAGATTTAATTCATAACAAAATTCATCCAATTTATCATAAAATTTTGAAATAAGTCCCCGCACAAATGCAAGCCTCCCTTGATCAATTTTCCACGAATTTCATAACTGATTTTTTAAGCTTAGTAAATTAAAATGTAAACATCTTATTTTGTATGATATGCTTTTGTATTTGTTAATATTTTTTTTTTTTTAGTAAAAAAAAGAAACTTCTACTGGTTTCTTTCTGCATAGCAAAATATTTTACTTAGGTACCCAAAGTTGATGATGTGATAGTGTAAAGATTCCACTGTCAATTTCACATAGCAAATTGAATAAAGAAAAACACATTTCAGATAATTTTCTACTTTGCAATTTCCATTAAGTGGACATTTTTGGCAGGGGTCGTAACATTTTTATAACTGATTATATTTTAATAAAACTTTGTTACACAGCCTAATTTAGTATTATTTTAAATTGCTACTAATTTGGAAAAAAATGGTCAACTTACATAAAAAGCAATATTTTTTTTCATTCTTTTTCTTTTTATCTTTGTATACAATGCAAACTAGTTACAAAATTCACAAAATCTATTTTATATTTAAAGAATAGAATTTGAATAGATTTTTCTTATGCAAAAAATTAGATTTTTTTTTTGGATGAGGAGTTGGTTTATACAACAGTTTTGATTTTTTCCTTATTTTTAACAACATTAGTTGGAGGATCCACTTATATGCAAGTATACATGATAGATAATTTAATGTTAAAAATGAACAACATTGAAACATAAAACTAATAAAAGTTAATAATTATTGATATTTTAATAAATTAGTTTAAAATTACATAAATGCCCATTCTGAAAAAAAAAATTCTTTTGTAAAACTCTCTTATTATTTAATTAAAAATAAAATAAAAACTAAGCATAATTTCTTTTTGCATAATAAAACATTAGAAACTAAGTCCAAATGGAGATATAATTTGGATAATGTCCTGACTTCTGACTTAAACTGTGTTGAATAAACAAAAAGTAATTGCACATTGCTCTCTCATTTTTGTTGTTGCTGAAAGACTTCATGTGGGATGCTCTAATTTTCTAATACTTTAACTTAATAAAAATTAGTAACACAGAATTTGTATCCCTAATTTACTATTCATGCAACTAGCTGAAAATCTGAATGAAATTTGTCAATTATGAATGTAGATTGCAAATAAAGATATATATATATATTTTTTCAATAAGAAAAACAACTTTTTTTTCTTTCAGTTGTTTTTTCTCTTTGTTTACTACAGCTTTTTTTTTGTGCACTCAAACAGTTCATGTACTACTTAATTATCTCATCTCCCAACTTCGCAGTTTTATATAAATCACCGAATTGTACAAATTGATGTAACTTTTATTTTAAATAACGTGAGAACAAATAAAACAGTAAACCATTATTAAAAATACAAATAAAACATCAAATTTAAAATCAATTGATGATGCAACACTTTTGTTTAACAGGTTTAATGTCAAATGACCTTAAACCCATTATTAGCATTTAATCTCATAATCTGTTGACGATGTTTTGGTCAACGGGATAATCAAGTAGTACCCAATCCATGCTTGCAGATGCTTTCATAAAATAATATTTGAATAATTTTTTGCTTTTATTTATTTTAAATCTACGAAATGATTTGATTGAATGAAACTACAAATTGAAAATCATATCTTATTATCTACCTGTTAATTTCTGTGAATAGACATTAACATAAAGAGTTAGAATTGAGGAAATTTTCCAGAAAACTTCATTTATAGTAATTTCTCTCCACATTTGACAATATTTCAAGTATTCAAAGGTGAGAGGGGGGAGCGGGGAGGGAGGGCTTGGGACTTATTTCTTGAATCCCAGGGTAACTTTATGTAAAACATAAAACATCACTGAGAAGTGTGAAGGGATAAAATATGAAATAAGATAAAAGGAATGAAAAAAAATTGCATCATTATTTTATTCAGCTCTATTTTTATTTATAAAATTTGATGCATTCCATCAGTTGTTTTCTCAGAATTTTAAACTCACAAATCTGTATTCAAACCAATTGACACCAATTTTCATTAAATGCGCTAGTCACTCATTGTGAAAATTATTTTTCATAATGTTAAATCTTTAAGCATTTGATACATTTTGTATTCAAAATGTCTACTTAAGATATTAATACTTTTAAGTTTTTTTTTTTGTTTGTGTGTGTGTTTTCTTTTTAAAGGATGTCTTTTTTCTCTTAGTTTTCAAAATATTTGTAAAATCCATACTTGATTTTATATGAAGTGTTAAAATTTTACTTCCAAATCATAAAATATTAAATTGAACATAAATTTAGAAATATTTTGATAACTAAGAAAGAAAATGACATTCTTTAAGTAGAGAACACTGAAAAAAGAGCCTAAAAATATTAATACAGTAGACTCCCTCAAATCCGCACAGCTTGGGACCAGAGGTTTTGCAGATTTTAGAATTTTGTGGATTTCTGGTCATGGCTTTGTATATATTTTTTAAAAAGTAATTTGAATGTAATTAATAATGAAATCAAAAGTATAATGAATGCTTACAATATACTAAAATATTAAAATAAGTAATAAACTAAAATAATAAAAAAATTAGTTAATTTTTAAAATGATTAAAATACTAAAACAGAGGGTCAAGTTAATAAATCAATAATGTATAATTAAATATTCATTATAAAGATTAAATGTGTTTTTCCTAAATTATTCAATAGAACTTGCCTCATAAAGGTACATTACTAATTCCCATCAGGATAATAATTTAACGAAGCTTTATTTCAGGTTTAACCAGACTTAATAACTAAAAAACGCTTGATTTATATATAAATATATTTGGTAAGATTGTGATTACCAATTATAACTGCAATATCTTGATTTTTTTTTTCAGAAATATATTATCCTTTCTTCATGAAAAAACATGAATTCAATAACATTAACAAAATTACAAATAAAACAATGTATGGAATTGATATAAAACTGAAAAAGTCAAAATTTGCACCTGCATGTAAACTGAATGTTTCATTGTTTACATCCATAAATTATGTGCGGATTTTAGAGAGTTGTGGATTTTAGGAGTGCAGATTTGAGGGAGTCTACTGTACTTTAAAGAGATATGTTGAATAGAAGAATGCATTAAATGCCCATACCTGAAACATTACCAGGAGGAATTCGGTTGCTGAGTGACTAGCACCCTAACTGTCTGCCCCTGGACAACATTTGATCATTTGATTTAATACCCTTTAAAAATGTGATTATCTAACTTTCCAATAATTAAGCATATGCGACAGTGATGGAGCTACAATGAGGCGAATGTAAATGGTGTCACCACCTCCTGTCCCATACGTCACATTTTTTTAATCACAATTCTATGTCATTACAACAAATGACCATACTATTCCTTATTTACCTTTTGTACTCCTGCATAAAAAAAAATCACAGGGGAGACTCATAACTGAACCCATAATCTGCATAAGTCAATGTGGTGTCTGTATGTAAAAGATGAATCTTTCTTTTAAAGTTTCCCTTCGCTAACCATTCGTTGCATAGGTTGCTTTTTGTTCTCTAGTGCATACCTTATTTAGAAAAAATTTCACATTATTAAAAAAAAAAAGATAATTAATTCTGTTGCATTGTGCACTAGAATTTTCATTTTATTTCAGAATTTTTTTCCATAACCTTATAAGCAAATACATATACATACATTTGCGAAAAGAAATTAGATGTCATCCCTTAGAGGGTGACCACCTGGCACAGACCCTACCCCAACCACCACTTGCTACACCATTGATATTAGAGAATGTAACCATGGCTATTCTAGATGTAATTCTGAGATTTAAAAAATGTTCTAAAAAGTTATTCCAGAGGTGAGGAGGGGAAAAAGGCTTCACTGTCATGAATTGAGATGAGACAAGCACTGTTGTAAATTTAAGAATGAAAAAGAAAATTTTTGGTGAGGAGAGAAAATGGTGCAAAGAAATTAAATTCTGATAAAAAAGGAGAAACAAAATAACTGTTTTAGCACAAACATGGTTAAAATAATCCACTTGTAGCAGATAATTTCTTTGGCACAACTAGTGCAAGATTATAAGTACCCACATAAGTGACAATTTTGGAAATTTATTCAAATGGCACAAACATTTTTTAAACCGGTAATTTCATTTAATGAATGAAATGAAATAAATCAGTAAAACATAGAAAAAAGACACATTATAATATATATAAATTTTCTGTATTGTTCCAATCGGAAAAATAGAAAGCAACATAATACTAAATAAGTGGTATTACATAAGGAATACTTCCTCAATTTTATTTAATGTGGGAATTATATAAGATTAAATAATACATTACACACATGAAAAAAAAAAAAATCCTGTAAAAGTACTGTTGGTACAGTGTAACTTCTCCGCATGAGAATAGACAAGTACCATTTTTCTAAATAAAAGAAAACAATGAAACATTTTCTTATTAATCAGTGCAACTGCAATAATTATTCGCAACGGATCTCATATCATGAATTTCAGATTCTTGGTTTCGTAAATTGTTTTGATATTTTATGTAATTTTTAATAAATTTTATGTAACAACTTCCGCATGAAATTAATTATACTTAATAGAAAAATAGAAAAACTTAATATAAAAATAGTTACTTTCAACAGAATGTAATACAATTAAATTGGGCAACACAATGCTTTAAATGAACCGTCAATAAAAATTGAAACAAATTCTCTGTTTGGAAATATAAATTTGAATAATATTCATCTAACTAATTACAAATGAATAATTAAAATTATCTGCTATCGATAAACAGTTTAATAATACTTAAATAACAATCGGTAGAATATAAGTTCCAATATATGAAACTTCCTGAAATCATATTATCAGACTACAAATTCTAGAATTTTAGTTAAAGGGTAACAAAAATAAAATATTTGAGCATTTACTTATTTTAGTGAAGAGGGTGAGATCAATAAATTCGCATTTTAAAAGTTACCTGATGCACAAGACAAGATAAAACCCAAGACGCCAATGCAAGAATGAATCATGACTTTTGATAATAGAGAACTTAAAAAGAATCATTCATTGAATTAAACTGCGAAAAAAAAAAAAAAGAATTATATCCGAAGGCATATTTAATCGCTATAATCTCGAATTCTTACTAATTCTATCTGTTTTTTCTTATAAATAAATGTTTTATATTATCAATTAATAATTTATTGATTGAATCATTATTCGTTAATAAATTCTTCCTCTGTGATTCATTCATTGTGTTAGCGTCTCTGTGTCGAAATATTTCAGGTGGTAGTGTGCATCTGCTTCTTATAATTAGTTTAGAGAATGTAACAACTGGAATAAAGTAAGTTTTATAATATGTATTATTTATAATTATAGTATGTAAATTGCAGTTTTTAAAGTACTTTTCCGAAATTTATGCATGCATCCAAATGAACATTGTATATATATTTAAAAAAAAAAAAAAATTGCAAACGTGACAGGAAATGTGTGTAAATTGCCACTTTTTCTTCTATAAACTAAATATTTTATATTGCGCTGATTATTTTTGTAGCGTTCGAGGTTTGTTCATTTTTTAAAGCATTTTTTTTAACGTAAGAAAGTATTTTGCATGATAATATTGATATTGCATTATTAATATTGATTATTAATATTGATTTTGCATGGTAATATGATAATATTGCAATGTCACATTTTAAATTATCATACGCTGTATATTTAATAGGCCATAATTTAAGAAATCCTTTCTTTTAAAATTCTTTTTTTTTTCACAATATTGTTTTCTATTCATTTAATTAAATGTATTGTATTTCTTTTCTGCTAAAATAAGAGAATTCAGATGTTGTGTGGCTTATTTAAAAGATTGTTTGTGTGGACCACATTCTCATTTTGTTCCAAACTTTTAGGAACAGCCTGTATGTATTTAACCTAAGCGATCACCTACTCCATTCTTATATTTTTCTTTTGGTGCATTTGAAAACTTTCTTGCTAAATCAAGAGGAACAGGAACATTTTAAATTTTCCCTGAGATGTAACCATTAAAAAGATTGTATTGTATTATATTTTCTGCTCTAATTCCTGCCTGTCAAATAAGTAGTACATGGCTATCTTTTTTTCTTTTTTCAAGTTCTTCAAAATATCTCTTTCATTTTAAAATATTTCTTATAAAGTGGAAAAAGATATTATTTACCTGTTTAAATAAACAGAAAAAAAAAATTAAAATTTTACAAAGTAAAAAAAGATTTAAAACTACCCTCTTCTTAAAATAACTCAAAGCAAAGAATTTAGATCATTAATTAGAAAAAATAAACTGTTAAACAAACCCCTCTTAAGCTATGATAAGTAAATAAATGGTACTACTTGGTTATCCCATCAACCAATTTTGCCAAGTTATACAAATTTCCAAACTAATAGCCAAGTTATACACATTGTCATAATTTTTATTTTAAATAACAAAAAAACAAATTATTTGTAGAGTATTAATATAAATACAAATAAAAATCACTTAATGACGTTTTAAACACATGTTTCATTAATTAAATGTCATTGAATGTGACTTTCACGATCATCCATTATTGATATTTAATCTTATAGTTTGGCGAAAATTTTTTGGCCGATGGGATAACCAAGTATAGTTCCAAATAAACTAGATAATAAATATTATTATTGTTCTTCTTATCTTCGCTAAGCTAACAAGTTGTAAAAAGTTCAGCATTAATTAAATCAATACGATTGGTATCATTCTTGGTTCCTGAATGGGCATAGATTATGCCCAATTATTATGAGTTACATCCAATTAAATAAATTGTATTATTTATATATTTTTTACTTCACTGTTTTATTATTATTATTATTTTCAAACAAATAGTTGGCAATAATTTTTTCTTTTCAAATCCTTCGAAAATTGTCTTTAATTTTAAAATAGATGTTTTAGAATAAAAAAATTGTCTTCATAACCATAAAGTTTTAAATTTTGTTAATTAAAAAAGATTTATTTTGCAATAACTTTAAGCATAGTTTTTATAGTGAATATAATGCACTAATTACAGTATTTTACTTTTAAAAAACATCTTTTTTATCGTAATGAAATTATCTTTTTAAAATGTTATGTATATTTTAACATTTTTAAATTCTAAAATAATAAAGTATTCGGCTTGCAGAGTTATTCGGTTGACATCTGTGTGGATTATTTGAAGTGACTATGACTGTCAACAAAAAAGTAAATTGCGACATATAAAGTTTTGTGTCATCATGCGATCAAATTACTAATTCTGGAATTTTCAGAAGAAGAACTAAAGAAACATATGTTGCCATTTTTTATTTTAGTTAAGGAGATGGGTCAGTATACTGAATTTTAAAAATGTTGACTGTTACAATCAGAATGTGATCTTTTTGTCCATTTTATTACTTAGCCAAATTGCATATTCAGTGCCGTAGATAGTGGGGGATGGTCCACCCCTGGTGTCATCTTCTAAGGGATGACATCCAAGCTTTATTAGAAAAAAATATTCATAATTTTATAAAATTTTGGTAAAAAATTCTGAAATAAAATTGAAATTCTTAGCACATCATGCAACAGAGTTAATTTTCTTTTCTTCTAGAGTCTGCAATTTTATACAGAATTGGGTGTCAAAATAAGATTTGCACCAGGAATAAAAACGTACCTTTCTGACGAATGGGTAGCCAAAACAAACTTAAAAAAAAAAAATCAACACATAAAAATTGCACTGACTTGTGCGAATTATGGCATTAGTTATGAGTAACCCTTTGGCTGCTTGTATTAGGAGGTTTGAAGGTAAATAAGAAAAGGTTTGGTCATTCCCTGTGTTATAGATGCAATGCATTCCTTTGCCTTTTTATATAAAGCAATTTCACCTGCATACAATATAATCAATATTTAAAGATAATGTAATCTACACTTTAGTCTGTGCTTGTGCCCTTGAATTCCAACAAAACATAAACCTTTGGTTGTAAACTATAATTTACAATCAAAAGTTTATGCTTTTGGTTATACTGGAACTCGAAAAAGTATATGGAAAGGTGATTGTTTGAAATACCAGTTAAAAAATGAAGAAATAGCCACAGGAAAAAATAACAGGTATACAAAATCATAATATAAGATTATTACAATAAAAAACACACTATACGTTACAGAAGTTCTGTTAAAATATCAAAATAGGCTTTCCCATAAATGTATAAACTTTTTTAGTATTGTATTTAAATTACAATTTTGTATCCATTTCTTCAAATTATCTATAAAATCACATCAAGCATGCTAAAAATATTGAAATTATGTGTGGAAAATGTAGAATCATGATTGAAAAAATATGGCTTTTTTGTGGGGGGGGGGGGGGTGACACCACTTACATCCACTCCGGGTGTCACCCATCTTAGCTACACCACTGTGCATATTGACGTAATTTTTATTTTAAATAATGAAAGAACAAATAAATTAGTAAAACATTGATATAAGTACAAATGAAAAACTGAAATAAAAATCACTTAATGATGTTTTAAACACATATTTCGTGATTAATGTCCTGAATGTGGCGTTCACTATCATCTATTATTGGCATTTAATCCTGTAATTTCGCGATAGTTTTTAGGTCGACAGGATAATCAAATAGTACCAAATCAATATTTAGCAGTAAAGAAACAGAAAAAATAATTGAAAGAAAAGTTTTTTTTAAAATCTTACTGTGTATATAAAAAATTGCTGTCTACATCAATAATTGACAAATTTCATACTGATTTTCAGCATTGATAGAACAAATTAGGATGTGTTACAAATTTTCATTATAAACTAAACTAAAAGAAATTTTGAGCTCCCTCAGAAAGTCGCATAACAGAATAATAATATTAAAAAAAAGCAAGAAAAATGAGAAAGCAATGTGTACTTTGTTTTTAATTGTTCCTTTCAGTTAAGTCAGAAGTCAAAATTTTATCAGCTCCTTTGCATGAGTTTTCTAATGATTTGTTTTGCACAAAAAACCATGCATAGATTTTTTTGTTATTATTAAAGAATAAAAGAATTTATCTCTTACAAAAGCACTTTTTTTCTTACAGAAGCGTGACATATTTAAAATTTTAGAGTAATTTATATTTTAATTAATTTTTAGTTATTTTACGTTTGAATATAAATCATTTTTTACCATAATTTATACTAAATTATCTACCATATAATCTTGTTCATAAATCGAACTGCTAACTTAAATTATTTAAAATACAGAAAAAGTGAAAACCCTCGTATAAGTCGACCCCACTCCAAAAAAATTAAGCAGCAATATCTTGAATTTTTTTAGAAAGGACTTTGTTTTTAAATATTTAATTTTTAATTATTTTGTTTAGAAATTATGCGTAAACTGTTGCGGATAGGAGGAAGTCTACCAAGGGCGGATCTGGAGAGTCCTCAAGGAGGGGGGGGGGGGGGAGCGATTTTAGAAATATGGAGATTCGACTTTAATGCGTGGGTCAGGGCTATTTTTTTCACTGCGGGTCATGTTGCTTTTATTTTTTGCCGCGTGTCGGGTCTGGGTCCGGTTGACTTCTATTTTTTGCTGTAAGTCGGGTTTGGGTCCGGTTGACTTCTTTTTTTTTACTGCTGGTCGGGTTAACTCTACTTTTTTGCTGTGTGTCAGGTTAGAGTCAGTTGACTTCTATATTTTGCTGTTGGTCGGGTTAACTTCTATTTTTTTTCTGGGTGTTGAGTTAGAGTCGGTTGACTTCTATATTTAGCTGTTGGTTGGGTTAACTTCTACATTTTTGCTGTGGGTAGCGTTAGGGTCCGGTTGACTGCTTTTTGCTGCGTGTCGGGGTTAACTTCTAATTTTTTGCTGCGGGTCGGATTTTGGTCCGGTTGATTACTATATTTTGCTGCTAATCGGGTTGACTTTATTCTTTTTGCTGCGGGTCAGGTACTTCTACTTTTTAGCTGAACAATGTGTTGGGTTTTATTCAGATTGACATGTACAACTTTCGGATTTGGATCAGTTTCAGATTGGTTTTTCACTCTTGGATTCGGATAGACCTGATTTTTCAAAAAAAAAAAAGTTTTTGAAGGTAAAAGCTATATACAGTAAAAGCTCCATAATGGACACGTTCAGATAATTATTTGGGAATACTTTTAAATCTACACAATTATGTAAAAATACTTAATTGGTAAAAGGCTGCTTTTTCCTTTATGTCAAAAATCAGCTATGATTTAGTAAAGAATGCTTTGAAACTTATTAAAGAACAGGCAGAGTACAAATAACAAATAAGTAAGATGCCAGCCCAACTTGGGCTCGGAGGGAAGAATTTAGAAGAGTGCACGAGTTGTAGTCGGGCTAATAATAGTTATCATATAGGCTGGGTTAAAGGGCCTCTACGACCGGGCCCGGGCCGTAGAGGCTTGGCACCGCCCGTTGTAAAATTCAAAAGTTCAGCCCGAGTCCGTCTGGCCCGACGCAATTTCTGCTATTTTTAAAAAATTGAGATTTTTATTATATAATTAAGATTTCTATAAAGAATACTGCATACATATCTATGGAATGATTTTACAGTATATTTTACTGGAAATACACAATAGCAACATTAATAATTATTTAGATTCTTAGATTTTCAACATTCATATAAAGATTCGTTGAAAAATTAATAAGGTTTAGTATAAAATAAAAAAAAAGTTAAAAACATCATAACTTTTGAAATTGTATAATAAAACTAGATTTATGAAAATATTTCTGTATAATTTTATTAAAAATTCTAAATCAAAATCCATTCTCATATCCAGATGAGCTTCTTTCTAATACACTTCTGGATTCTTTTTTTTTGGGGGGGGGGGCGTTCGTATGATCCATTTAATTTTTTTGCCTGCTCAGCCTGTCTATTTTGTTTGTTGGTCCGGCCGATTGAAAAAAATATTCTAATTTTGTTGGCCCGTTGGAAAATTCGGAATCATTCCGCCGGCTCGGTCAGGACCGAGCCCGTGCATGATTCTATGCTGGGTCGACCAAGGGCCGAAAATTTAGCTTTTATTTCAAGCCGAGCCCCGACTAGGGAAATTTTGGTGAGTGCGGATCAGATATAAATTCGGGAATTGTTCCACAGCCTGGACCTACCTGAGCCAGATACATGTTGCGTCATCAAGAGCAAAAGCTCGATAATGAAATTATACAGTAGAAAAAAAATTGCATAATACTTATAAAAAAAATGTTCGAAAAGTAATCATTTTAAAATTATTTTTTATATAAAAATGACTGTTAAACGAAAATTTAAATTTAATATTATCAAAAGAACAGTTTGGTATAAAATAAAAATGTACTTTACACATAAAAGGATTCTCATATTTTGTCTCTGTTTTAACAAAAAAATATTATGGACATGTTAATGAAGTCTGTTTCATGAATAAATGCATGGGACATGTAGAAAATACTTTCTATTATCTGTCAAATCGAACAACATTTTTCAATTTTCTGTAAAAAGTGCACATTTTTAACTATAATCATTTCATTGTTGGTAACAAGAGCCTTCTCTATAGTCATGACCCAGAAATAAATCTTAAATTAAAAATTTTAAAGTTCAGCACTTTTATAGGAACAGAGGAAACATTGCTCAATTGCTTTTTATCGGAAAAATATGGTAAATATTTTTATTTACTTCTAAAACTGACTTCATAAATTGCAGAATACAGCTTCAGCACAGCTGAGATCCCCAAAGAAATGATAATTACTACAATAATTTCCATATGAAGAGCGATTACGACTTGCATACGTTGTGTACACGAGAAATTTAACTTATTCGGAAACCGCAAACTAAATAAAATCAAAAGCAAACATTCTTTTCGCGTTAGATGTCTAAATAATAATAATAAACGATCCAATTAAATCTTTGCTACAAACAAAAGTCAAACTGAAGCCAAATTCAATTTTCCCGCCAGTTTTTGGAGGCGCCGGAACGTCGACCGCAATGCTTGAAAATAAATCTGTAAATGTAGACATGACTAATTGTTTTTTTTTTAAAGAAATAACACCCAAATGCTAAAATAGAAAAAAAATTCTGCTTCACTTTCATTTTGTTCAAAATAGCAAGATAATGGTTTGAAAAGAAACAAGTAATTTAAAAGGGGGGAAAAGTTCTTTTAATTTTTTCTATTCATGGAAAATAAAAATTTTCCGGTTTCAGAAAAAATGAGTCCGAGCCGGTAGACCAGCATAAAAATAATGCCCGAGCTCGTATCAAACACGGGCTCAGTCTGAATCTGTTTCATCTCTAATACAGACATATAAGAAGAATGACTAAAAGACCAGACTCGATCTGGAAGAGAAATAAAATCTGCAGAAAAATAATGATCATCATAGCAAACGCGGTAGCGTTTGGTATAATATGTTTAAGAAATAGAAAATGCAAACGATTTTCTAAAATTTCTGGCGAACCAGTTGAGATACGACAGTGGAATTTTTTTTTAAAGATAGAACTCGACGAGACGAATAAAATTATAGCATTCAAAAAATTACTGTAGTTTGCTGTAGTTTTTTATTTTACGTTAAACGAAAAAATGAAGACGAAAAATTCAACAAAGTCTTGCTAACGATTCCGTGGACGGATTAACTCTTTTTTGGTTTATTTTAATCCTTTTGGTAAAACCTAAAATAGTTTTTTTCTCCTCTTTGTATGTTTGACGGTCGTTGAGAAAATCGAATTTTTGTCTTAAATCTCCAGCTAAACATTGTCTTTTTTCTTATTGTGGTTTCTTCTTTTAATTGTTGCACGTAAGTTTAAATGAATATAAAGATTGCTATGTATGTAACATAAATTAATAGATTAGATAAATCACGTGAAAAATATACTAATTGGATTTTATTTTGATACATCATATTTATCATCTATTTTGACGCGCGAAGGGATATATATATATATTTTTATTAAATTTCTATTTATTTAAGTTACAAACCGCGTCTGGAAAAAAATTTGGTCTGTCTTAAATTGATGCTTGCCATTGTAATATGATACTTTTATTCATAATTTTATTTACTTGCTTATCTGAAGCTCCATATAATGAAATAAACAAATTTAAGCGATCAGGGCAAGATTTAGTGGGAGAGTTCATTATCCTGTTCTGGTTGGTGTGTTTGGCGAATAAATCCAAAATGGCCCGAAAGATCGTAAAGCAAATTATTTTAACCGTTTAAGCGGCGTAACCGTGTTTTTCCGTCACGTAATATCTTATTTCAAAGATTGATTTAACACGAGATTGACATTAATGTTATTTTTTTTATTGTACAAGACAAAAATATATGTAAAGTTTTCAAGTGCGAAAGTTCATACCAATACTTTTCACAGTTATTATTTTATGAATAATTAGACATGAATGGAAAAATCTACAGGACACTTAAAAGGTAAGCGTAAAATTACGGTTTTAAATTTTTATAAACATTTATTTGAGCCTTTGAAACCTAAGGTAAGGACGTACCGGTAATAAATCCGGTTTGGCGCAACACAAGAACAGTGAATCGGGCGCTCCATGATGATTCGGACGTGAGAATGTGTCAACTTTTTTGAAGGTACGTTGAATGATTCTAGGTTAATTTATTACTTATTTTATGAATGTCTGATTAATATACATCCGTTTGCCAAAGCTTGGTGCTATTCTGGCTTCAAAAAGGGAGGATCTGATGATAAAATATATAAATAGATCTGAAAACAAACCTGATGAACTTTTATTTTTGTTTTCATACGAATTAATTCTGTTTCTATATTAAAATGCGTCACAAATGTCATATACGAATCACATTGGCGTTGATTTTTTTCTAAGGCCAATTTGGCGAAAATCACGTTTTGGAATACCAGTTACATATATATATATATATATATTTTAAAGGCAATAACAATAAATAAAAAAAGGTTTATTTAATAACTATAGAACAAAACAATTTACATAATTAAAAAAATAAAAGTAAATATTTTATTAATAAGTAAACAACAACATCCGGGTTACCATATCAGGCAAAATAACGACACTCTGAATTCAGTTAAATACTTCAATACGTATATGACATTGGCGTTAGGAAAAAAAAAATCGACAATGTGGTGTGTATATGACATTTGTGCCAAAAATGCATATCTGTTTTATTTACATTACATATGGTGCTACTTAATTATGAGGTCGAAAAATTTCACCAATATGTAGAAATCGCCAAATTACTCAAAAGGAAAAATGTTGCCACTCTAAAATTTTAAGTTTAGAAAATTAATGAATTTAGGTTTAAAAAAGAGTCATTACCGAAAAGGAATACTTTAATGATGACGTTTATATTTGATTTATTCAGATTTCATTTTTGATTTCGGACAAAAGAATACTAATAAAAGTTTTCATATTTTAGAGTAGAATTTAATAAATCAAACCATAAAGAGATATTTTTAAGATATCGCATATGTGAATAAAATTGAAGTATTTTAAATGTAATTTTAGAATTTATTAAGGAACATAAAAAAATATTTAGTCAAAAAATGTCGGCGGATATAACCATAAAATAACTTTAATGAAATATGTCATATTTTCTCAATTAATATTAAGAGCTATTCGCTTATTGGCATAAAATTTATATTGAATAACAAAAGAAAAAATAAATTAGTAAAACATTCATATAAATATAAGTAAATCATCGAATTTAAAATCATTTGATCACTAAAGAAACCAGTGTAGCGTGTTTAATGTCAAGTAAGTGTAACATTTATGTTCATCCATTATTGGCATATAATATTACAGTTGTCTATAGTACTTTGGTCGACGGGATAATCAAGTATTACCTTAAATACATTGTTATCTCATGAGAAAAAAAATTCTTGTGTATATGAAATAGTAAATAGGTTTCAGAATATGCGTTGCCAAATTTCTTTTCCCGCCAAGAACTTTTCGTCATGTACAACTACGGAAAAAGTACCTTAATTTATTTACTTATGGTATTTTTAATAAGATGAAAGAAAAAATGTAAGTTAAATGTATCTGATATATGTATTTTTAATTTATGTGTTTTTTAATGAAAGTCATGTATTTTAAATAAAGCTAGTGACAGCTTTATATTTAAAATTAAATTATGGCGAATAAAACCTATTTGGCGATTGTTTCGGATAGCTAAAATAAAAGTAGCAAAACAGCCACCGGGTATATAAAAAATAAAACTGTCAGACCGGAGCTATTTATTACAGTCACATGAGTTATACAGGTAGTTATACTACTACTGCAAGCTACTATTGCAAAATTTGCAGCATCTCTGGTATTAAACTAGGACTCTTGAGGTAAGACATTTGGCTACTCAGCAGCGGGCAGTGAGTTCGAATCCCGTTGGATGTAAGTTGCGTAAATTCGTCTTTGCATAGAAATGCTTTTATGTTTAGTTCTTATTCTTTCGGAAATATTCTTATGTTAATTGTTATTCAATTTCTAAAATTTTTCTAATTTGGAATGTTTCATTCGAGAAAGTACCTTGAATGTATTTAATTGGTATGGCTTTTAATTTTTTTAATAAAGTTGTGAACACACTGTACCTTTTTTTGCTCGAATCCATGGTTTATTTTTCATATCATGCATTTTATATGGCAATGCAATGACTTTTTTTAATTATTCTGATACATCAAAATTTTATGCTGATGTATCATTTTATAAATTTTGACAGCAGCAATTATTTATCTTTTTAAAATATTAGAAAATCTTCAGTTTTTTATCAAAAAATTAAACTACTAGTATTAAAAAATGCTCTGACGAGCACCAAAAAAGGTTAATATGTTTTTAAGTATGAAAAAGGGTTTGAAAAGTGCTTCTGTTAATTATTGAGGATGAAGAAGGACAAGGGATCCCTTCTTGGCTACAACTCACTTCAATGCCAACTTTGAAAAAATCATATTTGTGCTTTTTCCATATAAAAGAAATTTGCGGTACTTTAGTAGAACTTCCCACAGTACTTAGATGTTAACCAGGGGTGTAAAAATAACAGATAATATATACTCTAAGCAGAGGGATACCCTAGAATGTGTATACTATAGCTTTCTTGAGAAACAGAGGGTATATGGTGTTCTATTAAAAAGTCCAGAAAGTATAAGGCGTATAGCCTGCACTACATCCCTGATGTTAACTGCACTGTTCTGCACTATACTACAAATCAATTTTCTGTGCAATTATACACTTTGGGTATGCTTGGTGGCAGTGCATGAATGTGGTACCTGCAGGAACTGGGTTTTTGGCACTATGTCGCCTTCCCTTACATTTATGTCTAATTAAGCTGCATCTTTACTGGTTACGTCTTTACACTGCACATTTTTATAGTAGCTGCGACTGATTTGTTTTCACGGAAAAAGCGCAAATATGATTTTTTCAAAGTTGGCATTGAAGTGAGTTGTAGCCAAGAAGGGATCCTTTGCCCTTCCTCATGCTCAATAATTAACAGAAGCACTTGTCAAACCCTTTTTCATACTTAAAAACATATTAACCTTTTTTGATGCTCGTCAAAGCATTTTTCAATACTAGTGATAATATGAAATAAATGATGGCCCAGCTCTGAGAGCGGGAAGACCAGACACAGCCCAAGAATCGCGAATTTAAAAAGGCCCGGTGCGAGCCGCGCCAGATTCGAGATAAGATCTTATTCATTTTCTGCAAGGATGAATGTCTTTTTAGGAACCTTTTATCAGCAAAAAAGGGGAGGGCGATCGCCCCTTCGCCCCCATTGAGCCCGACCTAAATCTGAAGAAAAATAATGATCACGACACGGCCTGGCTCTGAAAACGAGAAGACCTGACCTAGCCGAGTCTCGCGAATTTTTAAAGGCGCGGCCGCGACCCGAGTTAGGCTCTGACTCATTTCAATGTAATGCATGTTTTTTGGAAAATTCTTTATTAGTCCAAGGGGGGTCGATAGTCCCCCTTAGATCCGCCATTGAAGTCTACTGTATTTTTATTTTATTTATTTATTTATTTGAGACCAGAATACGAAAAACATGTACGCTGTCCACACAAAACTCTTTAAAGTATGATTTGATTTTCACATTTTTTTTTTTTTTGGAGTTAAGGACATTCTGTTTCTTTAATTGGACCGCTTTCAATAGCTTTAGTTTGTAAAAAGATCTGCCTGTCTGTCTTTTCTCATCTCGTTTTCTCTTTTATTTTCTAGGCATTCACAAGTGTTCATGAATTTCTAATATTTCGGAATTGCAATTTATAACCAAGCTAAAAATTAAAAATTCTAAGTCTAAGGTGCTTTACAAGAGACCTTGAACTATCTTCACAAAAATTTCCAGCCTCGTACATTCTGCAGATTCCGCTAGCATCGCAGATACACACGTAAAGAATGAAACTTTTTTAAAAATTAGTATATGAAAATAGTTATCCCGTCGACCATAAAACTATCGTCTACTTATAAGATTAAATGCCAATAATGGATGATTGTGAAAGTCATGCTCAATGACATTAAATATGATACACATGTATAAAACATTATCAAATGCTTTTTAATTTCACTTTTTATTTGTATTTTTATTCCTATTTTAATGATTTATTTCTTCTTTCGTTATTTAAAATAAAAATTACGTCAATATGTATAATTTGGCTATTTGGCGATTAGTATAATTTGCCGAAATTGGTCGACGGGATAAACAAATAGTACCGAAATGACTATCCACACTGTAAAAAATATTTGAAACGTTTCGTATTCTAACAGAAATGTTTTAGAAACGATAGGATATGTCAGAGCTATTTTCCTTCTCCGAAGGTATCAGGAACTTCCCCGCAATTGTAGGTTTTATTTCCGATGTGACAGGAAATCAGTCTTTTCTACCTTAGCGCATGCGTGCATCACTTGAAGAACGAAAATCAACGTCGGTTTGAGTTTGTCTGTATCAAGATGGCGACGAATATCGTTCGCTTGTAACATGTGCATTTTCATACTTTTTAACAGTGGCGTAGCTAAGGGGGAGCAAGGGGGGCGTCCGCCCCGGGCGCCGAGGCCTAGGGGCGCCAAATTTAGACAAATTGTTATATATCTATATTGGGGTGGGGGCGCAAAATTTCTTCCTGGCCCCGGGCGCCATAGGATAGGCCAAAACATAGCTACGCCACTGCTTTTTAATGATGCTTTTTACGATTGCATAAGAAGTGAAGTAACATAACTATTGGTAAGTGTTTCTTTAAATCGTTTATAGTATTATTTTTACACCATATTCTTTATTAATACTTAGTTCTTTATTAGTTTTCTTTGTTGCAATACTAAAAAATAAATTATATATATTTTTTAATTTTCACACCTTGTTTCCATTTTTTTAAATAATATATGCATACTTGATGTTAATAATAATTTCAATATCGTATTATCCTTCACATTACAACCTGTCGTATCGCAGTGTTTCCTTAACAAGTTATTAAATGTTATTATTATATTATGTGTTATAACTTTAAAGAAAAATTATGTATAATGTTTTTTTCAAACAAGCTGAAGGTTTATTGGCAATTTATTTCTTTAATATTCATTGCTTTTATGTAAAAAATACAGTAATGTGAATTTTAAAAAAGCAAACATTTCTTGCAATTACAGGATTTATTTTTATGAATCATTTTAATTAATAAAATTTTTTCATTTGTTTTCGCGTTTTTCCAAATGTTCTCAAAAATTCGAAATAGTGTTTATATCTCTGTATTGATAAACAATACAGATATCAATAATTCAATTATATGTATATTTTTCATATAATAATATGTTACTTCTAATTATACGTTTCAGGATATTCTTGTTATATGTAAATTAAATTACGATGTGCACAATACAAATATATCGGATAATGTTAAACATATTTTTCTAATCTAATTAATTTTTTATGTGTAACTTTTTTTCTTCTGAAATTTTGATAGAAAAATATATACATATTTTAAGTTGTTAATTTGTTCAGTACTAAGGTCCAAATATGCAACCCCCCCCCCCCCTCAGCCACACACACACTCTGTTTTTACTATTATTTTTAATGCTTCGAAAAAATTAACTATTTTTACAATAAACAAATTTGAAAATATCTAGATTATTAACCATCAGCTTGTTTTATGAAAGTATAGTTCACGAAATTTCTTCTTTTAAGGGTGTATTTCGATTCAAACTGCTTATTTTCCGATTTATTTTTAAATACAGTTTTGCTCTCATGTGCATCAAACTGGCAAATTGTCTTATTCAGAAAGTACTCAAGGTGCCGTAATCGTCAATTCTTTGATAAATGCAGAAAATATTGCAAAAAAAAGCAATCTAAAATGGCAATTTGAACCGATTTTTCCGAAGCGGAAGGTATGTGGACGAAAAAAAGGATCATACTGAGAAGATAATTGATTATAAATCAAATTCTAATGAATTGAGTGTAAAATTAGATCACACGGCACCTTGTACGTCCCTTCAAGAATCCCCTCAGCAAGTTTCATGTTTCTACTTTTAAAAATGTGTCTGAAATTGTATAAGAAAGTTTCGAGCTGTTGAAGATGGAAAAGCATTTTTCGAATACACCCTTAAGTTATAAGGCATTTTTAGTTATTAAGATTATGCTGTGAAAAAAATAATACGATACTGAGTCAACATTAACATAAATTTTAATCATAATTTATTTAACTACACAAATAATATTTAATAATAAAATCTTATGTGTTAAAATGTCTGTGCAACAAAGAAACAATCATAAAGAACTAAAATAAGTAAAAGTAATGCTATTTATGATTTTAAAAAAGCACTTTTTAAAGAATTCATCAGTTCATTTTCAACATCAATATATTTCAGAAACAAAATCAGTACAAAAAAAAGCAGTTATTACAAAAAAATGTTTATAAACCAATTTTATTTAAAACAGACTCCTTTATAAAATTTCATTTAATAAAAATGGTTTCTTTCCAATATCTATTTTACTAAACTAAGTCTCTTCCACAAAATAATCTTCAATAAATAAAAGTTAAAATACTAGTGTTAAATTCATCTTGAGTAAATAATAAAAGTTCATATTAAAAAACACAAATAAATGTACTAAAACTATTTGCAGGTGCATTACATGCAGCATAAAATTATTTTAAATGTATTAAAAATATCTTTAAAATACATCATAAACTTTTAATGGTTTTTAATGTATTTTTAAGATATTTCTAATGTATTTTAAATATTGTTATATGTATGCACCTGCAAGTAATTTTAGTACAGTTATTTGTGCTTTTTTATATGAATAATAATAAAAAAAATCCTAGTCACTAGAAAGGTTCCACATACATTCAGAAACCTTTTCCTTTCATAATAAAAAGTTTCCTATGTATTCAAAAACATTTCCTCGTCTACAAGAAGATTTCTTATGTATCCAGAAACTTTTCAGATCCGTAATGGAAGGTTTCAGAAACATTTCATTACGAATCAGAAAGGTTCCGTGTCTTAGAGAAAACATTTTCCTGCTCGAACCAGAAACCTTTCCGTTAGTATCGTGCAGCACAGGTCTCCGTTACTTTCTGAAACGTTTCTGAAAATTTTTTACAGTGCATGTGAGCTTATTAAGAGTCAAATTAAACTATAATAAAATATTCCGAATTGAGATTTTTCCAAAATTACAGTCGGGAAAAGTTTCATAAAGAGTTGCGGTTGGCGCGATTGGTGAAAAAATCAAAAATGGCGACAAAAAGCCATTTTAACAACTTACCAGATTTCTCAAGAGGGCGTAAGAAGATATTTTTTATATAGTAATTTATAAACGTATATTTATTTAATAAACTTGATCTATATCACGTGTTAAAAATATACGATATTTATATATATTTTAAATAAAAAATGAAAAAAACATAATAAACATCATAATTATGAAAAAATCGTAGTAAAACATCTACTTTTTTTAATATAACGCTCTTTTTATATTAACAGTAAAAAACAAACTGTATTATGGATTATGTATGTGATTATTTTTATTTAAATGCAATCAATTTTTATAATAAAATAACTTTAAAAAGGCTTTTTTTGAGATAGCATATTAATTTCACTGATAAACAAGGTTTCTCTTTCTAACTAAGTATGTGGTGAATTTTATATTTTAGGTGGTGCTGTGAAAGAATATGCCATTAAAAAGTTTCCATCACCCACAGATTTTTAAAAAATTCAAAATCTTGAAAATCTGAATTTTGTAGTATTTATTCAACACATATACCTTATGAAATTTATCATTTGGTGACAAACTTTTAAATAAACACTTATAAAGCTTAAAATTAATATTTAAAACACTGAAAGTATGCATTGTTTGTAAAGTTTTAGAAAAATATAGAAAAGTTTTTGTAAAAAGAAATGATATTAATAAGAAATTTCATACTTTATGTAGCGGTAAATGTCTTATCTGTGGATGCTCTCTTATAGGCCATTGTTCCGAGTTATATTAGCAATTTAAGGCAGACATTACGACACTTATATCATTACAATAGCATAAATCATCTTTTATTGAAAAAATATGTCGAATATTTCTTATGTCAATCTCGATAAATAGATAGCTTTGTATTATTTTTCAGGAGATTCCAACCTTGCAATCTTAATCAAAGTAATTCTGAGTTTTTCTTTGATAAAGTTAAGTCTCTCACAAAATCATTTAATTCTTTTTGCGTAATTAGGTGTGGTTCTTCATTTAAGACAGGAGTATAATTCATTTCAGATGTAGAGGAAGTTTCAGTTTCATCAATTTCCATTTCTACTACTGCATCGCCATATATAAAATTCTCTGGAGGTTTCGGTATTTGTAAATCATAATTAAACAATCCTGGTCACTTTGCGGAATCTAAGTTCGGGTACTTAATTTTATGTTTACTTCTTGCAGATAATCCTTTAATTTTTGTAATACATTAGTAGCAGTCCGTTATATGATCCTTCAGCATGCGCCATGTCATGGGTATAGCAAAGGATATACACTTTTTTGTACCTTTCATCCACGCCCGGAGGTTTGTAGCACATTGTGTACAACAAGAATGAGGTGCCCATTTCTTATCTTGTTCACCTACTTTATATCCAAAGTACATATGGTAGGCAGTCTTTATTAACGGCATGAAAGCGCTTCGATGCTTTTTCAAAGTTAGCTCCCCACATGTAGCAAAAACAATCTGGTTCATTAACACATCCTTTAGACATATATTACATATTGTAGAGAAAAATAGGATAATTATAATCAAAATTTAATTAAAAAGTCTTACAGAACAAAAAAATAGTAGTACACTCGCCCCAAAAGTTTCAACTGGCATGGATTTGCGTTAAAGTCAAATACTTGGGGGGGGGTGACTAGAGCTGTCTGTTCAAGTCGCTAACATAAAATTTATTAAGGGGACATCTGTTTCTACTCTCTTACTGTATCTTCTATCCTTGTAATAATGAAAAGGAATGTTTATGTATCAAATACATGAAAGAGAATAATGTAATATAATTATAATGTCTATATGATGCCTATATACTCCAAAACGTGTAAATGAAATTTCTCAAAATTGGAGGGTGATAGAAAATTTTTACAAACAAATTCTTTTTGAGCAGATTGAAATCTATAAGAAACACCCAACGTATATAGAGAAACAGAAAATTCGTTAAAATTTGTTTATCAGTGTTATTAGATGTCTTATTTATATTTTCAGATTATACTTATTATAGAATTAAAATGCTGTCTAGGAATGATAAATGAAGCATTATCTATAGTATTCTATAATCCACAATATTCCATAATCCGCACATCATTTGGCCCCAGCTTCTGCGGAATATGAAAAAATCATAGTTTATGCATATGCATAAAGTATGCATTTATGCATATATGTATATACTACCTCTGACTATAAAGTTCGGTGAATGAATTCAAAACAGCCGATCTGGCAACACTGGGGAAACAAAACGCTGCACCTGCATAGAGGCAAGTATTGACCATCTTCCCCTGTCGCTGTTCAGTTGAGCGTCGTTTATGTTCTGTGTAAGACGTGCTTTACTCAGTGCTTGTTCAGTGTTTGGTTCTTAACTGAGAACAAGAAAATGAACGAACAAAAGATCTGTTTAAAGTTTGTTTTTAAGATTTGCAAGACAACGAACGATATTCATGAGGGGCTTTTCAAATTGAACATCCACCATACTTGCCTCCAGACTTCTTCCTATTTTCATGAATCAAACTCTCTTTAGATTTGACCATATTGCTGACATTTAACGAAACGTGACGAAGCTTTTGAACTTCATCCGAAAAAATGACTTCTTGCGAATTTCCCAGGGCATGTATAGCAGATTTCAGTGGTACATAGTAATGGGAGATAGCTATTTTGAAGGATAATACGGTAACTTTCTTTAATATTTCATCTACATTAATATTACAGAACTATTCACCGAGCTTTATTGTCAGAGGTAGTATATATACATACATATATATTAACAGGGACCTCGGAGAGTTTATTTGTATCATTGTCTTCTGTGTATCATAATAAGCGATATTGATACTGACAACTATGAGATTTTCATTTAATGTTGATTACAGTCCTGCGTCAAATCAGGTAATCCGGATTTAACGGATCACACCTGTGAATCGGATGAAATCTCGATCGGTAGGCAATAACTTTTGCACCTGCACGTTGAGTTGAGTCTAACTGTTTCGGGCTGGATTTTGAATTTTGTGGGTAGACATTCTAAGTATTTTTCAATAAAATAATCAAGTTCCAGTTTTAAGTTTAAATAATTTTTAGTTTCCCCCCTTCTCTTTCACTCACCTCCACAATGTTTATTAAATTATTTAGGAGTTCATTTGCTATTGTTTGAGTTTATTCATGTTTGAGAAAAATGTTTTTAAATTAAGATTTGGCTGGCTAGTTATTAAAAAGTAAACAAACTATTATTCACATAATATGCAAAGTTCAAATATTGATTTTTCATAGGTATTACATTTCTTAAACTTAAGAGACTTTTTACTCTTTAATTAATGAAAAGGATATTTACTAAATGGTTCATTTGTGATTGCAGTAATTTCACATCTCAAGCTTGCAAACTTAATGTCTTGTCAACAGTTTTCAGTTATGGTAATTAGGTTGGTGAAAAAAATAATAGAGCTAATGTTTGCTTGTTAAACTTGTTTATTAAACTGTTGTTCTAAGTATTTGTAACCATAAACTTTTCTCAAACTACGTTAATGTATTAACTGATCTCTTAATTCTTTTCTTCACCACTTCTGCCTCAAGATGTCTAAAATTCCCAAGACACTAAAAGGGCTAAGTGCACAGAAAGAATTTCGTTCCATTGAGTGTTACAGGAAAAACAACAAACAAATAATCCGTTAAACGAACAATGTGATATGCTGAAGCCTTTTCCCTATTTTTTATGTGTGGACTTTAATATTTCCGTTTACTCATAGAAATTGCCTTGAAAGTTTCGTTTGTAAAGGGGAGGGTGAAAAAGCATTTCTATTTTTGAATAACAGAGAGTTGGATTCTAAGAACATTACCGCCTTTGGAAATTTCAATTTTCAGGAAATTTGCAAACTGCAAGTGTTACATATTGATAGCTTTTTGTTCAACATTTCTGCAGTCTGACTTATTTCGGCTCCTTGTTATAATTTGAGTGCTTCTATGTTTCTGTTACTTCGTGCGTTATTATCATATTAAAACTCATAGTCTGATTGCGAGTGAAAATCGCAGAAAGCATCAAGATAAACGAATAAAAAACACGAAGCTAAACAACTGATATTGTTAATTCTTCAGTGAAATATGTCGCTGCAAACAAAAACAGCTGATTTTTTAACGTATTGAAACAATGGGGAATAATTAAAATGGCATTTCTATTTAAATTTATAAAATTTTGATTTCTTAAAAATGAAACCTCTGAACAAAATTCATTTCTGAAGAGCGGTCAGTTTTAACTGTCCCACATGCAACCATTATTCAGAGGTTACATTGCATATATTAGAATTGATCGCCATGCATTTTATATTATTCCGTTTTAATTTACTAAATCTGAAAACTTTTCTCCCCCACTTGAATAGCACAAGCTGTTCTTTGTAATTGGTCTGATAAACAAATTTATTATTTATGTTCTAAAGTCTTAATTTACACGCTTTTCCCATGTATTTTTATATAATCTAAAATAAACTAGTAAATCTGTAGATCAGGAGCCTCAACGTCAGCTTTTCACATCATTTTTTTAAAACACACTTTAGGCAAAATTCAACTTTCTGGAAACTGTAATTTAAAATTTTCAAATTACATAGTTATTTATAAGAATAAAATAAGAATAAGGAGTTTTCAGCCATCAAATCCGTTAAATTAAAATTTTAGTTATGTTAGAATATTCTGAAATTTTCATGATATATTATTTTTGTTTTTTTTATTATAACACAGTAGATCTCTTCAGAGGGGCTCCGCCCCCTGAACCCCCCCTCCCCCGTAGTCTCATTAAATTTAAATTTTCAACTTTCTACTAATTGTGCTAATGGTTATCGTATATCTTGCATTTCTTTAAACATTTTGATTTATAAGGATAAGAAACAGTTTGGACAAGCATTTTTCATTAACATCATACTTCTACATGCCTGCCAACCACAAAACCTGAATGTGATGTATAAGGAACTTTTTAAAGTGTAAAATTAGTAGAGTTTTAAATTTTTTTTTCCGAAAAACAAAGTTTGATTGCATTTTGCAGCAGTTATCGCGGAACAGACAGAACAGACTGACAGACGGAATAAACAATAAATATCGAACAATTTCATGAACAATAAATTTCGAGGCAAGTGAGCCTTTACTGAAGTTTCGGCAATGACGTCATTATGCATGAGTTATTGATATCTATGTTTCTTGTATTTTTAACAACTACTATAAAATACCTGTTTTATTTCAATTATGACGTCATATTTTACCAAGTGAGTTGTTTGTTAAAAATATAATTGTTTTTTATTTCTTTTACTTCTAACTATGTCTCCATTTTTGTCAGAAAAATTCTTATTAACGAAACAAATATCCGTGTTTAATATTTATCAAAAAGTACTATATCTATTTTTATTTTAATTCTGACGTTATATTTATTTATTTTTTCTTAGCTAAATTTCTCGAATGGTATTTTCTCTTAAATGAAGTTCGACATGAGATTGCGTAATTTTGGAGTCAAAGTTTAATATTAAAACATGTAATTCATAAATTCTCTTAAAATTACCTTTTTAAGACTATCCAGATTACGTATTTTAATACCATGCTTATCTTCCTCTCTCACACTTGTACTTATGGTATGTCTATGCTTCTAGATATGACAGTAAAAATTAAACAGAAAATTTAATCAAAACCAACATTAACTTTCAAAATCTTTACAGGATTAAATAAGGAATCTTATTTATTACACCACATTTTTAATTTTTGTGTTTAAAAAAGGAAAAAAAAACTGTTAAACAAAAAATATTGAATGCAGATTATTCTTAGTCTCCTTCTAACATTTTTCAAAAGAACTTTTCATATAAAACATTCAAATTCAATTATTCGCAATTGGAATAAAATTTACTAAATATTTATGACTTATTTATTATTTTTAACTTGGTGTTTTATTTATATTGCAGATGCAGTTGTTTGATAAGTTCAGTCTTGCCATACCATGAAGACACTTCGAAACACTGATTGCGTTTGAAGATTATGGACTCCTTTTCTTGCATTTTCTGTATGCTGGCATAATAAACTGGTTCTGTGAGGATTTTCTAAAACTTCTGGACTAGTTTCTGTGTTTATTTTCTTCCGCAAGCTGTCAGATCGGATTAGATTATGATTATTGGACAACGATCTTTATAATGTTATCAAGTGCTTGGAATTAATTTATTATTAAGAAAATGTCAACTTTGTTACGATGGTGAAATTTTAATATGTTTAGAATTTTTTTACATTCCTGAAAGATTATATTTTTAATGTAACCATGAAAGAAAAAGTTTTCTAATAATATACAATTATTCCAATTTTCTTATCTATTGTCAATACTCTATATGGAGAGTATTATCTTTTGAATTAAAAGCAGTTTAAGTAAAAATAGATATAACTAACTCATTGTTGTTCATATCTAGGTTTATCCACAAAAAACCTCCATTATCTCTATATTATTTTATTTCAGTGTTAGAAGAAATACGCTTATTTATAATGGTCAAGAACATCATTTCCTTGTGTGATGTAAATAAAATGGCCTTCAGAAACCTATTTTAAAGTTGCAGCTTAGTCTTTAATGAATTTCACTAGTAATTTTTCTAGTAAAACATCTGAAAAGAACAGTTTAAAATAAAACCATCGTGTTGTAAGTAAGGAAAAAACATTCCATTTGTGAGATATGCAGAAGGAGACCTTATTACAAGTCCAATTTAAACTGACATATTCATTTTTGTAGACAGAAAAAGACTTTCGCTTGTGAGGTGTATAAAAAACGATATTTTATGATGTCTAATTTTGAGAAGTGTCGTGTTAACACAAAACAGAAATTATTCATGTGTGAACTATGCAACAAACAATTTTCTCATAATTGTAATTTGGATGCCCACCTGCGAATCCATACTAAAGAGAAACACTTCTCCTGTGTGGTATGCAACAAAGGGTTTTCGGTGAAATCTTCATTAGATAGCCACTTGCGAGTGCATACTAACGAGAAACCTTTCTCTTGTATGGTATGCAAGAAAATCTTTTCTCAAAAAGCTCATTTAAATAGGCACTTGCGATTCCATACTAAAGAGAAACCTTACTCTTGTGAGGAGTGCAACAAGGAGTTTTCTGATAAATCCAATTTAAATATGCACTTGCGAATTCATACTAAAGAGAAACCGTTTTCCTGTGTGGTTTGCAAGAGAAACTTCTCTCAAAAAACTCATTTAAATGTGCATCTTCGAATCCATACAAAAGAAAAACCCTTCTCTTGTGAAGTATGCCATAAAGCGTTTTCTAATAAAGTTAATTTAAATAGGCACATGCTTGTACATACTAAAGAGAAATCTTTCTCTTGTGAAGTATGCAAAAAAATGTTTTCTCAAAAATCTTCTTTAGATAGGCACTTGCGGACACATACTAAAGAGAAACCTTACTCTTGTGAAGTGTGCAACAAAGGGTTTTCGGCTAATTCTAATTTAAACGTCCACATGCGAATACATACCAAAGAGAAACCCTTCTCCTGTGAAGTATGCAAAAAAATGTTTTTTCAAAAAGAAGTTTTAAATAAGCACTTGTGGACACATACTAAAGAGAAACCTTACTCTTGTGAAGTGTGCAACAAAGGGTTTTCGGTTAATTCTAATTTAAACGTCCACATGCGAATACATACCAAAGATAAACCCTTCTCCTGTGAAGTATGCAAAAAAATGTTTTTTCAAAAAGATTATTTAAATAAGCACTTGCGGACACATACTAAAGAGAAACCTTACTCTTGTGAGGTGTGCAACAAAGGGTTTTCGGTGAAATCTTCCTTAAATGTCCACCTGCGAATCCATACTAATGAGAAACCTTTCTCTTGTGTGGTATGCAAAAAAATGTTTTCTGTAAAATCTTCTTTAAAAACGCACTTGCAAATACATGATAAAGAGAAACCTTACTCTTGTGAAATATGCCAGAAAACGTTCTCTAAAAAATCTACTTTAAAAGCGCACTTGCTAGTACATACTAAAGAAAAACCATTCTCCTGTGAGATATGCAACAAAGGCTTTTCTCAAAAAAATAATTTGAACAGACACCTGCTGTGTCATACTAAAGAGAAACTTTTTTTGAGTAAGGTGTACAATAACGGATTTAGAGATAAATATTATTTGAATGTCCATGTGTGAGTTTATAGTAAAAAGAAACCTTCTTCTTGAGTGTTGCGCTAAAAAATCCGTTTTCTGTGAAATTTGTGTTGAATCTTCACCTGCGAATTAATACTAAAGGTAAACATTTCTCCTTTGTGGTTAATAACAAAAAATATTTTTCTGAATTTGCCGATTGGCGAATTTACACAAAAGTTAAAGCTTTCCTTTGTGAGGTGTGCAAGAAAGGCTTTTCTCAAAAATGTCGGTTGAATATTTATGGCTTCATATCAAAGAAAAATTTTTTTATCTGAAATGTGCAACTGTTTTCTCAAAAATCTCATCTGAATACCCACTTGTAAACACATTATTAAAGAAAAATTTTTCTCTTCTGAGGTTATGACGCTCACAAATCCCATTTGAATATTCACCTGCGATTTCACAAAAAGAGGAACCTTGTTGTCGAGAAGTGTTCAATTAAACATTTTCTCAAAAATTAAATTGCAGACCGATTGCAAATTTACATTGGAAAAACTGTTTGTGAGTTTTGGAACATGATTTTTGAAAAAAAATCATATCAGGTCTACCTGCATGTTCACAGTACACAAAATCCTTCTTAGTTCTCAACAAGCGGTTACCTGATGAATTTTTTTTAGATAGTCATCTTCATGTCGACTTAAAATTCCAAGACTTCTGTAACAGACTTGGCATGCAGTTCTTTTTAGTCTTTTTTCTTTATTGTGTTCGAAGTGAAGATTTTTGTCAGTCAAATTTGAATTTGAATGTACAAAGTCATATCAAAAGAAATTCCTTGTGTGTGAAATGAAAATCTCTTTATGAATGTAACAAGATATTTTCTTTCTTTATTACAATTGTAAATATTTTGTTCATTCTATAGGCACTACTGTTTAATAAAGCATTTTGCTGTTATTTACATTAAAATTTTGTTGTTATTTACTTTAAATTGATCAAAAGAAAACATTTTGTTTATAAAAGATTGTAATGTGCAAATTGTTTAAATCGTTTTTTTTTTTAAGATTGATTTTGATGTTCTGATCAGAACATAGATGAACCCAGTGTCTAAAAAAACAAGCAGAGTTTGTCCGAAAAGCATTTTTCGGACAAAAATTGCTCTATGCATTTGGAAAGAGCATTTTTCATAAAAACGAAAAATGCTTTTTGTGAATGCATACAAATATTCAAAGATAATTGTTACCCAAATGAACAAGGTATGAATACTAACTAAAAAATAAATGTTGGTATCCCACCGCCCATCAGGATGACATCAGGAACCGAAAATTACCCTCATCTAAAATATTTATATATGTGTGTCTGTTTGTATGCACTAAATTTTATTTGCACGATTAAAGTCGTACTTATATACGAATTTTCTTTAAACTCGCCCGATACATTGATATGCTTAAGATTTCGGTGGGGGTTGCATATGTGCAAAAAGTTCCCAAAAGCGTGGAAGTGGAGAGGGTCAACTGTTCTACAATACTATGAATTTATAAAAATCACTTTAAAAGTCTTAAGTGTTCATCTGTATTCTCCTTAACCACAATCGAAATTAAATGCGAAAATTCAGTATGTGTAATTTTTTTTCATTATTTTACTATATAAGTAGATTTGAGAATCCTGTTATTAATTAGGATTCTGCTTTTGATTTAAAAAGAAATGCGTATGGATGTAACGTACATTAACCATTTCTGAAATGTAACAATTTAAGAATGTACTTCGGAATTTATGTTTCTATAAATAAAACCGCATGCTGTTGTGTAATGTAAGTGTATAAATTGTAAAATACATAAAAAAGACAAATCTTGCTTGCTAAAAATAAGATAGATATTAGTATATAAGAAACTAAAAATTATCCTTCTACATTTTTAAATTATCATCTGCATATCCTTCAGAATAGCCCATTTTCCATCTACACTGTCTAAATTCGACATGTCAGTTATGTCTGCTTCACAGGTTAATAGCATTAGTTCGTAAAATCGCTCTTCCGACATGGTGGTACGCAAGTAAATTTCATTTTACTTTAACCTGCTGAAAGTTCTTTCATCATTCGTCACAGTTACTGGGATAATTAAAGCCAGGCCAACTTATAGGGCAAAGAAAGATTAGGATACAAATAAGCCTTCTCCATAAGTTTTTGCGCTGCTGCGCCAATTGTATGCTATTCAGAACTAGCTATTTCTGAGGACATGAGATCAGTTTCACATTCCAAGTTATCTACATCTTTGAAATCATCAGGGAATAATTGTTATAGTTTAGAAATGTTTTGTAGAGCTATATTTGATCCTAGCTGGAAGGAGACAGGCCAGTGATTCAACTTTCTTAAATACTAACTTATGAATGTCTCCAAATGCAGTCGTAAGCCAATCTGCCATCTTCAAATTTCTGCTTTAAAATAATTCTCTCGTGTAAATAGAACTGCAGTTTAAGGATTTTCTTCGATCTTCGATGGAGGTCTCCATCGCAGGGGCGTGCCGACCCAGTGTGCAAAGTGTGCGGCGCACACAGGCGCCCAAAGATTTCAGTTGAGGAGCAAATAGTTAAAAAAAATAGTCTTAATTTTATTATACTAAAATGTATTATATATTCTTGGTTCTGAATTACCTTTTGTAGATTTATGTTATAGAAACTTATTTATAAATATTGAATTCTTTGTTTAAAAATTTATTTCATTTTATTCTACTTATAAGTCCTCTAATAAGTAATTTAGTTAAGACCTGCCCAACTCTTATAAACAGAGGCGCACTTCTCATAGTTGTAAACAATAAAAGGGGCTGTCATTCACACAGCTGAAAGTATGCAACTCTATTACCTCACTATAGTGGAAAAGCATAATATACACTTTATTACAATAGGGACTATATTCCACCTGGTTTTTATTTTTAAATAGCAATTGTCGCCTTACTTCAGAATTTGTCATAAATAAGAAGAAAATTACTATTCGGAAATACTGGTAAGTTTCCCCTACAGTACCAAGCCATGAATAGAGGTAGAGAGAAACGGATTATATGATGCACGTATATTTCACTGTGATAGCTATATGCCCTCTATGATTCAGAAACTATTTTAAAATAATTTGCGGCAATAATTTAATTCAGAATAAATTTAAAATTAGATTTTCAGAGGGGCTATCTAACTTCAAAAGTTTTGTAGATGAAGAAGCTAGGAACTTTCATCACTGAATAATAACTTATTAATATTAAATAAAAACTTATTTAAGGTCACTGATAATTATTAAAATATACCTATTCAAATATTTTTTATTTTTAAAAATGTATGTTTTAAAATGGATTTTTAATTTTAAAAATAACTTGTAAAAGAAAACATGTGCCAAGAAAACTTTCTAAAGGGCACAATCATGTCGTCCGCGGGGGGGGGAGACACTGGAGTATCCTGAATAAAGAAACAGTGTAAAACAAGAACTTTACGGCTATGCATATATGATGTTATTACTTTAGGAGGAATGGGGGGGGGGAAGGATCTGGCATATGATATCGAAAGACATCTCTAATGGGGAGGAAAGGGGGGTGTCTTTTGATTAAATTTATCATTTTTGAATGATCAAACCAAATTTTCTTCTGTTTCTAATTTGTTTTATACTTCAGAATTTTCTCTTCTTACTTATAATTTGTTCATTACATCAAAATAGTCTATAATCTTTTTTTTTCTTTTCTTTTTCTTATTTTTATAAGTATACTCATTAATGAAGATTAAAATTAAAATAATTAAATGACTATAAAATTATTAATTTTCAAAATATGGAATACCTCAATGTTTGGCATTACTATTCTTTCGTATTATGTGGATGAAGATATTATCTACTTTAAGAAACAAGTGTAAAACATATTTGAAATAATACTTGTGTTTACCAGTAAAGAAAAGATAGTGTTGTGCAACTGTTTTGCTGATAAAAAGTTCAACTTGTCCCCCCCTTCTCCTCCCCCAGTTGTGCAGAGACAAGTACAAGAAGGCTTTATTATTGTCGAATTCTTTAAGTGAAAAAAAAACCTCAGAATACTTTTAACTTGTAGCTATTTCTTTTTAAATTTTTTTATATATAAAATTATTTCATGCATAATTGGGATATTTTAATAATTTCTCTTCATTTGAATCAATGAAGCATGCAGGTAATAAATGTATAGCCAGATCTGTATATCTCTATAAAATACAAATTAAGAAAGCCAACAAATTTATAGACATTGATAACGATATCATTAGGGCGAGGGTTGAGGAATGATATAGTAAGGGAGAGCGGGAACCTAAAATTTCCAAAAAGTTGATAACGTTTGTTTGTTTGTTTTATTTGTATAGTCCCATGTCAATTAGTTCATCGTTAAAGGTGGTGTATTTGTGTCGGCCGATTATCTACACTAGGGATATAGGCTCATGGGGTGGAGTGCCCTTCGTGGGGATCTTTCTAAGGGAACCTAACCCGTGTTTACGCAAGGTTCGGAGAAAACCACGTAAACTTCGAATGGTAAGGCCGACGGCAGCGATTGTTTCGAACCCAGCACCTGCCGTCTACCAGTTGAGAGGTCAGAACCTCTCGGCCACTGGTCGGGCAGTTCATCGTTAAAAAAACTGCAATCTGTAATTTTACAGATATAAAGTCAGAGAAATCTGTATGCTTACTAACATTTTATGAGTACACTGTACTGAAAATTGTGTAAATCTACAAAACTACTTTTTATAAAGCTACAGAAATTTGTAGCTTTACAAAAGAGCCTACTAAAATTACAGAAATCTTACAAAACTTTTTATCTGTAACCTGCGTTGCAGTTACATAAAAAATTCTAGGCACCCGTTTCCTAAAAAATCCTTAGTAACCGTATTTGATTTTTTGATTTACTGTGCAAATCTGCGTCTATTACATTACTTTTTTCTGTCGTTTTTAAATGAAATGTTCTAGGAACCCCAGTTTCTAAGAAAACTTTTAATAACTTAACGGATTTTTATTTTTTTTTCTTTTGTGTGTTCTGTTCAATGTACATATTTTAGATTGGAGATACTGACGTCGGCTATGGGACAAACTTTAACTGGTAAAAATGAAGCATCAGCCGTTTGTGAAGCTGTCAACACAAACCGTGCCGTAGATTTAACACTGTGAATTTTGCACTTAAAGAGTAAATTTTACTTTTGGCGACCAAAGCAATAATTTTGTTCAGCACTTCTACAAATGATCATTTCTGTGGAAACTATTATGTATTGACAAAAAGTGTGTTTTTTTACCCCTCACAATAGATTTCTAAGCGAAATAAATACCTTTTAGCTACATTATCTGGTACTCTGAACTTACCATGATGGCGAAAAAGGGGGAGGGTTATAAAGATGGACTAAATTTGGCCATAGATGTCTAAATATTCTTATTTTTTCGAAGTTTGTGGGGGAACCTGCACTCCTTGCGTATGATCGTGTCTATTCAAATACTGCATAAATAATTGTGATGATTGTAAGATATGTGCAGTCCATTTCAAAACATACAATTGAATTTTTGAAATATGAGCACTTGCTAGCGTTAACCATAATCGTAGACGATGCAAAATGACAAAAAAAGAAAATTCAATTTAGACATAAATAAATTAGAAATTAAAATGATGGCTGTAATATGAATGGAAAAATATGGATTTTTGAAAATGAGTTTTAAATTCCCGTGCACTTTGTCCTACTCATTATCTACTATTATTTGAACACAATCTAAGTGATTGGTAAAGTTATCATACGAATTTCAATAGTATTTCCAACTGAGCGAAAAATTACCCAGGCAGGGAATCGAACACGCTCAGTTGGAAATATTGAAATTCGTATGATAACTTTACCAATCAGTTAGATTGTTTAAAAATAATATTATATCTACCTATCCATTGTTCTATGTAGTTCCATTACCTGCGGCTTATTCTGCCGAGCTGTCTAAATGACAGACCAGATGTTACGGCCAATATGGTTATCTGAGCGAAAAATCCCAGCCGGTTATCGCCCGGTTAGCTTAACAGGTAAAGCATTGGCCTTGTAAGCCAAGTATCCGGGTTCGATTCTTGGCTGGGCAATTTTTCGCTCAGTTGGAAATATTGAAATTCGTACTGATTATCTAGTCCAATTATAATAATCTTAAATATCCTAAAGTCAAATATTTTTTTTTCAAACGAATCTAGAGATGAGGGGAGGGGAGGAACATAATATTGTTACGAATTGTAGCGAACAAAATATTATTAGCAGTATATAATCTTGAATTTGTATGGTTTTTCATTTTTAAATGAAAATCTATCCAATTGAAGTTCGAGTTGATTTCCCACTGCCTTCAGTAACGTACACCAGAGGTACTATTTACGTTCCCGTCTAATTTTTCAAGCTAACCGTCAATTTATATTTAATTTTTGACAGTTAGATATAAAACTTTCAATTTTCACAAAAAATTCTTGATAAAGTAAATAATGAAAATGCGGACAGTCCCTCATTTTTTTAAAATGCGAAATGATATCCAAATCACATATTTCTTAATTGGGAAACGATATCTTGTCACAGTTTGTACCGAGAGAAAAATCATGTTTAGCGAATTCTTGAAATGACTTAAAAATTAACAGTAAATATTAATATTTTTTTTCAGACCAGATATGTCACACAACCTGAAAAATACCGAAAATGTAGCAATGGTGTTTTTTATTTTGTTTGTTTGTTTGTTATTGTTTTTTACGTTTGAAACATCAGAGAAATTGAAAACTTGAAAACCGACGCGAATCGCGTCCAAATAAGGTTTTTTGAAATGCTAATGAAAGATATTATGGAAATCGGAAATAGAGCTATTTTCTTTCTGTCTTTCTTTCTTTATGATTTATTTATTTGGAACTCTACAGGGATCCGACTATCCCAATTTTAAAATGCAAAAAAAAAAAAAAAAAAAAAAAAAAATCCGAACGTTACGTTTTTGGTCAGTGGAAAGGACTGCTTAAAGTTAGGGGTAGCACACAAGCATGATCTCTTTGAGGAATGAAAATTCGATTTTTTGTGATAATCATTAAGGGTTTTTAATTAATATTTCGACTAATTAACAAAAAATAAAAAATCTGAATTTCAGGTGCACCTACCATCATCTATCATTATACAAATTTTCAGATCGCTATGTGAGATAGATTTTCTCACCACTAGCCAATACATGCAAAGTAAAACAAACTTATTTTTACTTTCTTCTATCTTCAATAAAAGAAAGTATTGTAATCGAAATTTTTTTCGACTTCCGGTTTTCGACAGATTTACACGTTTTAGGGGTCAGAAATTCCAAAAAACATATTTTTACAAAATGTCTGTCTGTCCATGTGTACGTGTCCGTATGTCACCATTCTACCATCAAAAAGTGTATGAAGTTATACATAGAATTGAACCAAATTTTTTGTAAATTTTTTGGCTGTGGCAAATAGGTTCTTCTTCAATTTTGAAGTATTCCGCCGAAAGGGGGCGCTGCAATTGCGATTTTTTGCCATTTTCAATATTGTACCGACCTAAAAAGCATGAAGTTATGCATCGAATTGAACCAAATTTTTTGTGTGAATGTATGGCTATGGCTAGTTTGTCCTTCCTGAATTTGAAAAAAAAATCCACCGGAAGGGGGCGCTACAATCGCGATTTGTGTGCCATTTTCAATATTGTACCGATCAAAAATGTATTAAGTTATGCATCGAACTGAACCAATTTTTTGTGTAAGTATATGGCTATATGGCTAGTTGGTCCTCCCTGAATTTGAAAAAAAAAGCCGTCGGAAGGAGGCGCTGCAATAGCGATTTTTATGTCAATTTCAATATTGCATTACCTAAAAGTGTATGGAGTTAGGCCTAGAACTGAACAAAAATTTTTGTGTATGATTATTTTTTTGTATTAAAAGTAGGTCCTCCCTGAGTTTGAAAAAAAAATCTGCCTATCATTCTATTGTCTATCGACTCGTGCAGAGACGGAAATTCGTTTTTACTCCGATTAATTGACTGAAGTAGAAATTTAAGATGAAAATGAAAATTGGTATGGTATTGAATTAAAATTTTTAAGCATTAAAATGAGCAACTGTTTTTTTTTTAATATTAAAATGTACGTATGAGACAGAAAAAAGTTTTGGGATTGGCACATCCAACTACTTTTCAGATGCAATCTATTGTTATTACATTGAATTATTTTATCCAGGATAATGAAATTTTACCGTTACTTAGGTTTCTAATAGAGAGTGCTTCTATTTTCACAGGTTTCACTGTATTACGAATTTTATTTACACAGCTGCCATCCTTCTTTATGTTTCAAGTAATTTAAGCATGTTTCGAATCAGAAATTTTAGTTAATAATTGAAATAAAGTACAAACTGTAAAGAAACAAGACATATTTTATTAAATAAATTTTCCGGTTTTGACCGAGTAAAAAAACTCCAAAAGAATAGCAACTATGCATTTATAGATATTCAGACTTTTTTTTTGGGGGGGGGATTAAAGTTTTAGTTCCAGAGGGGAGGGGAAGGGGAATAGGGCGCCAAATGAAGTTTTGCACACAGGCACCGGATATGATGGCGTACCCCTTCTCCGTCGCCTGTGCCGCAAACTAAACTCATAATCTTGATTTATTTCACGTGTTTCGCAGATGTTGTCAGCTTCCTTAAGGATGTTCATTATTGCCGCTGCGTCATCATTCCGGAGTTTCTGAATGCTTTCGTAGGTTTTCTGCATTATGTCGGTTCTCTCTAAAAGCTTCAGGTCTTCACGTTGCAATTGCTCTGTTGCTAATTTGGTCATAAACATTATTGTTTTCATTGCAAATTAAAGAATCAATGAAATCGTATGACATCATTTTGCTTCTAAACCCGGCAGCCTTAGCTCGAGCATCCTTGTCAACCTTCATGTCTTCAGAAATAATTTACAGAATATGGATGAGGGCATCATAGGACGATAAAATAGCTCTGACTGAATCCGCTTGCATAGTCTATTTTGTCTTCGACAAAGATTTCAATGTAAGATTCTTCTGAAGAACTTCCATTTTCTCTCTTAGTATGCCGACTCGCTTTGTACACCATGAAAAAAAGTTATAGAGATCCTGAATACTTCGTATGCATGTTCAACACATAAATTCACTTTATACATGAAGCAGGGTATGTATAAAATAGATTTACCTGCTATTTCTGAAAGTTTTGATTGACAGCCTAAAATGCGGCCGATTATAGATGACGTCGTGTCGTAAGACTGTTCACGAGCTTGGAAAGCGATATTCCAACTAACTGTAGAATTTCAGAAATAAGCTTAGCCATTCATTTGCCTGTTTTATCCAGATAATCTTTTAGTTTTAATAACTAAATCTTGCTAATAACTAAATAACTAATTCTTGCTGAAACTTTGGTGTAACATATCGGATTACAATTGAAAGCTGGTCAAGATGCCAGAGATCGGGGCTGCTATGAGCCATAACGCTAAAAAACATACAATTTTTGACATTTGCAACTATTTTTTTCAAGGACACCTGATGTAAGAACCCCAATAAAGTCGTTTTTCGACTTATTACTAAGATAGTTGGCATTATATGGGTGAAGATGTTTATCATCCAGAGCCAAGAGGTCACCAAATTCTAAAAATCAGTCCATAAAGATGCTACATGGGAAAACTTACAATAGAGATTGCAAAACCTCCCCTTCCTTTCACGAAAGTCTCAAATTCTCCGAAAGGCGATTCTCTCTCTCTATCTATCACCTCCACTCTCTGACAATCCCTCCCTTCCACAAAGAATCATACACAATCTTCCGTGAGAAGTTCTTTCTTTTCCCTGTTAAAGACGGACAACAGAGAATTGAAATGATACTCATGACGGGAGGGGGGGGCTTTTTGCAGGGTGTGCTCTTAACTTTCCAACTATTCTAAAGTTTACCAACTCCTCCAAATAAGTAAGGAGGATGTTACACCTCCAACACTCCCCCCCCGCTAGGCAAGCCCCTTATTGCTTGTTGCAGATGACGCATCAAAGCAACAGTCTGCCTTAGTAGGCCTTCTTTAACCCTTTATCTACCGAAGGTACTTATAAGTACCATTAAAATAACTTATAAAATTCTTTTAATAGGTCAATTAATTATAATACTGTTTAGAATGAGTTACAGATACATTACTTTATCTTGTTCCAAAAGCTTTATTGGTTACACAAAACAATAATTTTTTTAAAAGGATGATTTCTATTGCCTTTGAATTTTTTCAGCTTTCTTGGCGCTGAGGGAGAGGGATGGGGATTTTTCAATGCGGAAATATTTTTATATTTATATTGTAAGAACATCATATTTGTACATTTTATAATTTTACAAAATACTAAGAAAATAATTTAAAATAAAAGATTTGAATGGGGTTATGATAATTGCATAAAATCCCTGTAAATTGAAATTTAATTAATCATTCTAAATCCTTCAATCCTTCTATTGTCATTTATTAAATTATTATGGGAATCTTTTAATTTAGTTTAAACAATTTGCGTAAAATGCATTAGAATGTAAAATTTTCATGAATTCACAATTCGATAGATAAAGAGTTAACGCAGGATTAACTCCTTTATTACTCTTTAACTAATACTCCTTATTACAGGAGGCTTACTTCTTAGTGTAAGGAAAGTGCATGTTTACAAACAAACACTTCTGTCAAATAATTTATCGCTACATTTTAGTCAAAGCGATCATTGCAGAAATCATCTTGACGATGTAGGCCAATCATATCAGAATTCTGACAAGCGTAGACTAAAGAAATTCCCAGACCTCTAGTAGTAGTAGGAGATATAAAGAACGGATAGGTTTTTCTTGCTGTTCCACAGTAATATCACCAACAGTGACGTCATCTGTCCTTTCCTTATATCAGAGATGTTTCATGTACATCGAAGATTGCCATATCCCATTAAAAATGGAAGATTCTCAAATATTTTAGTTAGTTTCGGTTTTTCTCGCGCTACCATATATTTTTAAAGTACTAAATTAAATTATTTCGAATGAGCCAGTATTTTTTGGTAACACATTTATTTGAAAAGGGTGAATAAATCGACCTAATCGTTTTTTAAATTGTATTTGAATGAAATTATTCTACCAGCGTTGTCTAATTAATTTTGCAGTCATATAACCCAATAAATAAAAAATAATTGCATTTTAAGAATATAAATAAATCAATACAACCTAAAATCCAATGATTATCATGAAAATTTTAGTAATGGACACCCTAAAAACATAATTGTTAATAAAAGGAGATATTAAATCCAACTACATAGTAAAATTTATTATACAAATATGCCAAATTAGAAATTTTTTAATGGAAATACTAATAGAATGTAATAACTTCGTTCAGAAGATGCATTACTACAATAATGAATAATGTGCGGAGTTGCTACATCAAAGAATTTACGTATGCTCAATTAATATTCTACAACTCATCCAAGATTTTTGTCATTGTTATCAGAAACAAGCCTTTTTTTACATTTAATGAGTATAATTGTAACTTTTTTTTCATAAAGTGCAAAATTTTTGCAGAAAGCTGTAAAAAGAAAAAAAACCTTGAAATTATATAAAAAAAAAGATGTGCCAGAGAAAGGGAAGAAATGGGGCCAATTTAAACTTATACCATACAAAAAAGTAAAAAACGCTAATAAAACAATTCACGAAAAAAAACATGCAATCTGGCAACTGTACGTACATCACACAGTGACATCATGGTGACGAGACATCGTTGCCACCAAGTGTTATGGATGGGATAAGTTATGTTGGTTGACGATAGAGTCGAATTGTTACAAAATACTAGAAAAGCAGATTTATGAGCATTGTACAATGCGATGGATGGTAGTCCTACCTTAGAATCCAAGAAATATTGACTTGGGTAGTTTGGTAAATGGAACAGTAAGTTATTGTCAATTCAAGCGCTCGAATACTTCATGCAGTGGAGGAAAGCTACAACGTCTCTTTTCAGAAAAATCCCTTGAAAGCACATTGCATTACCTGCATTTGTAATTTGTTCAAAGTTATTATTATTATTATTATTTACAGAATTTAAGATTTTTTGGGATATTTGTGTTCTATGATGAATGAGAGATTGAAATTTACTTTAATTTGAGTATGCGATGCTTTCAAACGCATTTACTATAAAAAATTATTTTAATGGCACTTTCACATCAGTTACAGGATCATTAAATGGACAATTTCGCTGTACCGAAGGCTGCGATCAGCGCTTCTATAGCTCTTTCTAAGTTCCAATGAAGAATATTTTATTCGAAGTCAACGCTTAACTCGAAGTCATTACGCTGTGAGATAAGAGACGACAGAAGACTTAAAGAGGAAAGGAAGATAGAAAAAGGATACTATAGGCAGAAAAAAAAGAAAAAATATTAGAAGCTGATAGAAGATTACAAGCTAAAGATGGGCTATGATTTACGAAAGTTGGAACTTCAAAACAAATGTCATCCTTAACAGAGATTACGGTTTGCACCTCCTTCCAAAACAAGAAGACATGAACGACCTTAAACGCATCATTGTGGAATTTCCAAATTCAAAAATTAATTTTCATTATGTTTTATTTGGCATCCTACCACTAATTTAACTAATGACGTCTTCCTGAATCGCTTTTGGCACCGGGTAATATTTACCTTCCTAACTCGTTCCTAGTTACCTTGGGGAAGAGAAAATAAATAAATGATTATATAATGTGCGAGATAAATTTTCGTTATTCTTATTTATCTTTTGATTTTGAACATAGAAATTAATATATTTCTAAATTGTTTGCATCATTATGTTTATTTGTTTGCATCGTATATTCTATTTTTATCATTTGCATTGCGTTACCCTTATACTTTGTCCTTGAATTTAATATTTCATTTGACAAACACACTACTATGATTTAAAATAAATAAAATAAAAAAATACACATATTATAGTTCTGTTAAGCTCTTTCCCCTGGCATGTCTCTAAAGCTCAACTGCTCAAAGACTACCTATCGACAGCACATCATCTGCTCTTCACCACCGCAGCTGCCTGCGAGATGAACATTAGACTCTTTTTATCATCATGATGACCTCTGCTTAGATCGTCTCTTGTTCGATGGAAGTTAAGGTGGGCATCATGCCCACGTAGGTATTCAAATACCAATCGCCTTTGAACTTCAAAGCAATCAGAATAGCAAAACTCATCGTCCCCTGATGTGGTTTACCATCATTGTCAGGAAATATGCTTTGAAGCATCGCAATTGCTTTTTCTTAATGATTTTATATTTAAATATTTATAGTGCTAAAAAAATATCTATTGAATTTTGTCAACATTCATTCCAAATGAATCCCTACATGATAATAGATTTAATGAGCCATATCAGATTAAGTTTTTGTCAGTCTTTTGCGTTCCCGACTCAATTTAAAAACATAATAAAGGTCTACTTTAACAAATTCAATTTACATATAGTCTTTTTTAACAAATTCATTTTATATATAGTTCACTTGAAACATTCAATTCACTCTTGTTTCCAAGTAAAAATTATGAAAGCGCTTAAAAAATGATTCACCGAAAACATTATTCGTAATATACAAATGATTTCTAAAAATTAAAATCATTATATGTTAAAAGTATAAATAAAAAGCATTTCAAGAGCTTTCGTCTAAACCTAAGTTATGGTCAAGGGAATGATAAAAAATGGAGAAAAATTTGACGTTGACTGATATACGATGACAGGAAATATCATTCCTGAATGCCCGCATGCGGTCCAGTCAAAACCATTATTAATAATTAGGGGAGAAATAAACGAAAAAAAACCCTGAATAACTTGACAGGCCGAACTCTCCTGTAATTTGAAGCAATTCAAACTTAATGAATGGAGTTTAATGTGGTGACACGTCATTACAATAATGGTTTGTTTGTGTTAAAAGTTTCAAATTTTTAAGAGTTGTGCAACTATTTAAATAACAATTCTACTTGCTTAATGTTTTTCGCTCTATTGACTTCAATATTTTTAGTTGGGATGTCCTTGGGAGGTGGGTAGCAGGTCTATTTTTATTGATATTCTGTTTATGCTCTTTGTTACGGCTTCACCACAGTCTTGTATATCGCGTCTCCATGGCGCATTCTTTTGTAACGGCTTCACCATAACCTCGGATGCCGTGCGTCTCCTTGGCGCATTCTACTGTACTTTAGGTTTGCCGTTTTGGCACATTGGAATATCGTTTTGTTTGTTTTGGTTTTCGGCGTTCTTAGCGGACCTATCGTGTGTTTCGCTAGATCTGTATTCTTTATTCGAAATGTAAATAATGTGTAAATAATTTGTATATAAAGAATTTTTAAGTAATTAGTAGTATTAATTGAACCAGCGACCTAATGAGTATTAAAGATACACGCAGCATTCGACAGTTCGTATCATTGGTCCGCTCGCCGGTAGGACTTTCGTTGTTAATTCGAACTTGTTCTCCTTGTTCTATTTGAATTAAAATGACTTCGTTAATTAGCTTGAATAGGACTAGAGGCTCTTTAAAAGCCCAGTTAACAAGATTAGAAAATTCTGTAAATGAAAAAACCGATGAATTGTCTAGAATTCAAATTGAAACGAAAATCATGAATCTTCAAAAACTGTCTACAAACATCGATATACTACGTCGCGATTATTATACAGCAGCACCTGAAGATCAGGATTTATCGGAAATTGATGCTTCATTGGTCGAAATGGAAGAGCGAGTAGAACAGCTAGAGGTAAGTTTCAATCAATTATTATATTCTAATAAATTAGAAACTAAAAATTCAGAATTAAAGATAAATAACTGTAAAATAAAACTTCCTGATATACCTCTTCCGCTATTTAGTGGAAAATATGAAGACTGGAACATGTTTAAAATAGAGTTTAATAATATTGTTACGAATAATGAAGAATTGACTGATGTTCAAAAATTACATTATTTGCATTCCGCTCTAAGAAATGAGGCTAAATTATTAGAAACTCCAGATGATACATTTGATTCGCTATTTAAAGCGTTAGAAAATAGATTTGAGAACAAAAGAATTGTGGTTAGTATACATTTAAAGGCTGTGTTAGATTTTGAAAAAATTACACATGAATCATCTAAAGAATTAAGGCGTTTATTAGATGTTATAAACAAAAATATCAGGGCTCTAAATAATTTAGGATTTGAGAGAAATAACCTCTCTGACATTTTGTTTACAACTATAATTTTAGAAAAACTAGATAAGGAAACAAGAAAACAATTTGAATTGTCAATAAACACATCTGAAGTTCCTAGTTTTGACAGTTTAATGGACTTTTTAGAAAAGAGAAGCCAATCTCTCGAAAGCATAAATAGAAGTAATTTATCTAGACCAAAAATTTCTAGTGAAATAAAATCAAAATCTCTTTTAGTAAATACAAGTTCTGAAAAACAGTGTATTATTTGTGATTCATTTCATCCCCTATATAAATGTAACAAATTCTTAAATATGAATTTTGGTGAAAGATTTTCTATCGTTAAAAAAAATAAACTTTGTCTCATATGCTTTAACAAATCACATTTAGCAGCTAACTGTGTTTCGAAACATTTATGTAAACATTGCAAATCCCCTCACAACACTTTATTACATAGAGATAAAGAAATAGGTTCCAGTAATGAAACTCATTTCCAAAAACCAGGTGTTGATCAGACAGTACGTCGCCCAGAATCAAGTCCGACGCCTTCAGTCTCACAAAATCTTTCTAATTGCTTATTCGCTTCAAATAAAACTGTTATCTTGTCAACTGCAGTTATTGACATAAAAACAAATAAAGGAAATTTTATCCAGGCAAGAACTCTCTTAGATTCTTGTAGCCAAATAAATTGTGTGTCGCTTGAATTTGCAAAGAAATTGGGCTTAAAGAAATCAAAGGTTTTTGCTCCAATATCGGGTTTGAATAACACAACTACAACATTAAATTATAAAATTAAAACTGTGATTTCAAATAAAAATAGAGATTTCACAAGGGAACTGGAATTTCTTGTAGTGCCAAAAATTACAGAAATAACCCCACTTACACCTATTCGTATAGAAATTGCTGATATTCCTACAAATATCCAGTTAGCAGATGCTGAATTTTATATCCCTGGGAGGATAGACCTGTTGCTCGGCGCGCAATGTTTCTTCGATTTATTAAAATCTGGTAAAATTCGCAGCTCATCTCAAAATTTGTTATTTCAAGAAACAGTGTTCGGATATGTTGCTAGCGGTGTCGTGAATAATTCCTCAGATGATTCTCAATATTGCGGTTTATTAACCAATGAAAAAATAGACGAATCCTTAAGAAAATTTTGGGAAATCGAAAATATTGATGATTCTAGTTCTTTACTTAGTAATGAAGAGAAATTTTGCGAAAATCATTTTGAAACAACTCATTATCGAACTTCCAATGGTCAGTATGTTGTTAGCATGCCTATGGAGGATGCTACACTTTTAGGAGAATCCAAAAATCTAGCCGAAAAAAGGCTCGATCAAGTTTGGCGCCGATTAGATAAGAATTCAAATTTGCAACCTCTCTATTCGGAATTTATGGAAGAATACAAAAACTTAAATCATATGGAATTAGTAGAAGAATCAAAACCCGTAAAGGACCTTTATTATATACCACATCATGGGGTCTACAGGCCAGAAAAAAGTACAACACGCTTGCGAGTCGTTTTTAACGCTTCAACGCCAACGACATCTGGTTTGTCATTGAATGACATTCTTTTAAAAGGAAAAATTCCTCAACAAGAATTATTCTTAATTATGATACGTTTCCGAAAACATCGATATGCATTCACAGCGGATGTAGAAAAAATGTATAGAATGGTATTAATTGACCCATCCCAACGAGATTTCCTTAGAGTCTTGTGGAAGGACAATGTTAACGCGCCTGTAAAAACTTACAAACTTAATACAGTTACTTATGGGACATCTAATGCTCCTTATTTAGCAACTCGTGCTCTTAAACAGTTAGCTCTTGATGAGCAACCAAACTTACCTCTAGCATCGTCAGTCGTTTTAAAAGATTTTTATGTAGACGACCTTCTTTCGGGGGAATCGACTCTCGAAAAGGCGAAAATTTTAAAGTCCCAATTGATTGAACTTTTGAAGCGTGGAAATATGAAATTGCACAAATGGTGTGCAAACCACCGATAATTACTTGAACCTAATACTATGGCTGCCACCGAATATAATTTCGATGATCAAACAGATTGTAGTTCAGTAAAAACTTCGGGTGTTCTCTGGGAACCTTTAAGTGACTGTTTTCTGTATAAATTAAAGATTCATAACAATAAGGAATTTTATAGCAAACGAGATGTTCTCTCTTTGATTTCAAAAATCTTCGATCCACTCGGATTAATTGGCCCTGTAGTAACAAGGGCTAAGATCTTCATGCAGAAAACGTGGCTAGCTAAGATAGATTGGAATGAGCCATTACCAGATTCCATAGCGAAAGAATGGAGTGAATTTGTTTCCACTCTTTCAGAATTAGAAAATTTAAAAATTCCTAGATTTGTATTTCGTGAAGAGCGCATAGTCGTACATGGCTTCGCAGATGCCTCTTCTTTGGCATATGGAGCCGCCATATACATCCAGTATATACCAACTGAAGGTTCTCCTGATGCACATTTACTCTGTAGCAAGTCTAGAGTATCCCCCATAAAAACAGTGACAATCCCTCGTCTTGAACTGTGCTCATGTCTTCTCTTAGCAAAATTAATGCATAAAGTTGTACCGTCACTTGACATTCCAATAGAAACTGTTCTTCTCTGGAGTGACTCCACAATATCACTGGCATGGATTAGAAAATCTCCCCATCAATTGAAAACATTTGTGAGTAATAGAGTGGCTGCTATACAAGACCTCACGGACTCTTATCAGTGGCAACACGTATCATCGGAAAATAATCCTGCTGACGTCCTATCTCGAGGTCTAGATGCTAAAGAACTGACTAACTGCAAATTTTGGTTTAGTGGACCAAATTTTCTTCGGGACAAAATTCAATATGCAGAAGATTATCCAGTAAAACTGGAAAACAACACTGACTATGAGTCCGAATTTAGAACTGAAAAAAACACTAACTTTTCACTTAGAACTGAACATTGTTTTTATAATTGTTTATTCTCTTTAACTAATAATTTTTTGAAATTAATTCGTATTACTAGTTATATTTTTAGATTTCTAAATAATTGTCGAAAGGGTAAGGAGAAAAAAAGTGGTGCCTTGTCTGCAAGTGAATTGAAAGTTGGAGAAATTTTCCTGATTAAACAGGTACAGTATTCAGCCTTCTCTGAAGAGCTTAAGCATTTGAAAAACCAGAGGAGCATTTCAGGTAACAGTAAATTAAAATTTCTAAATCCTTATATAGATTCCGATAATTTAATTAGAGTTGGAGGTCGTTTAGACAATTCCAGTCTGACCTATGAGAGGAAACACCCTATAGTATTACCACATGATTATAAAATGAGTGAAATGATTTTTGAATATTTTCATTCCAAATTTTTCCATTTAGGGCCACAATCATTGTTACATCATGTCCGGCAAAAATATTGGGTAATAAATGGGCGATCTTTGGCTCGTAAAATAGTTCACAAATGTCTAACGTGCTTTAAAAACAAACCAATAGGGGCAAATCAAATTATGGGAAATTTGCCAGCTGAACGAGTAAATCCTAGCCCGCCATTTCAAAAATGTTCAAATGACTTTTGTGGACCCTTTATGATTAAGTATAAAAATCAGAGAAAGGGGATATATAATAAAATTTATTTCGCGATTTTTGTTTGTCTTGCCACAAAGGCAATCCATTTAGATATAGTAACAGATTTAAAATCTGAATCATTTACTGCCACGTTGAAACGATTTTTCGCTAGAAGGTATAAAAACATCAACCGGTATAGTTAGGAGATGTGTCTCTAAAGTTTGCCCACTTCCTTTAGAGAATTGATGAATTCTGTTATTTTGAAAGATTTAAATAATTATATTATAGTTACCATTATTGTATATTTGTATTGAACTGTTTATTATGTATAGCAATTTAATTTGAGATTTAAAATTTGTTTTAATTCTTAGCTGCATAATTTGGTAGTTTAGCTTCATAACATAAAGTGTAAACTTACGTGTCTTCGTCTCTATATTTCTTGATTAACTATTATTAACTTGTTAAATTTATTAGATTGTTACATTTATTGAGTGTTAATTTGATAACTATCTTGCATACTATTCAAGTGTAATTATTGTTGTATTATAACTTATCTATTTCGCATTTTGGTAAACTTATATTAAGTAATAATATTGAAGAAGTATATTGTATTTTATCGAAAATACTGTATTATTGATTGTAGAATTGAAATTTCTACTATTTGCAATTGTTTATTGTTACATTTAGTATTATTGTTGAATGTTGGCACATATCAACGGGGGCCGGTATGCTACGGCTTCACCACAGTCTTGTATATCGCGTCTCCATGGCGCATTCTTTTGTAACGGCTTCACCATAACCTCGGATGCCGTGCGTCTCCTTGGCGCATTCTACTGTACTTTAGGTTTGCCGTTTTGGCAACATTGGAATATCGTTTTGTTTGTTTTGGTTTTCGGCGTTCTTAGCGGACCTATCGTGTGTTTCGCTAGATCTGTATTCTTTATTCGAAATGTAAATAATGTGTAAATAATTTGTATATAAAGAATTTTTAAGTAATTAGTAGTATTAATTGAACCAGCGACCTAATGAGTATTAAAGATACACGCAGCATTCGACAGTTCCTTACACTCTTTAACTGTTATCTGGAATTTTTTTGTTTTCTTACCAATGTTATTTAATATTTTATTTGCTACTTTATCTGTGTAGGGAATCGTAAACTCCTAACTATATTTCCATACTAATAGGTTCAACTCTTTTCTCTATTGAATTAATTGATTTGGCACCATGTGTAGCTATGAATATTGTAAGTGAGGGGTTAGGGAAAAACACAGACAAAAAAGGGGTTAAATACAAGCAAACGAGAAACTTGCCTTGTTCAATTCCTTTATATTACTCGAAGTATTTTCACTAAGAAAATATTGGTAGTTTCTTGTGTTTTCCCTGACTACTCCCCGCCCTGTTTACAACGGTTCCTCAAGATGTATTTTAAGTTTTGGTGCAAGAAAAGTCTTGTACCATGTTGGTATAGCAAAAAAGTATAGAATTTAATTCCTCGTTTTTTTTCTATTGGTATAATTAGTAAAAAACATAATATTGCACAAATATATTTCGACTAACAAAACCAATGAAAGTTTTTTATGGTGATAACTATATTCAGAATGTTAACTTTAATGAGAATTCACTAATTAAACATTTCAAACGTGAGCAATGCAATGTATCGTGTATCATGTGCAGTTTTGTAAGTAGTGAGAACAAAATATTTCCAAGATATAAAACGTTTATTAGTGTAGATAGAACACGTACTTCTCATACATGACTTGCAAAATAGCTAATTTCACAACTAAAAGTTTACTTTAAATTTACAAGCAAACTTTTTATTGCATGCCTAAAAAAGAAAATATTTCTCATCACTATGGATTAACATATGCTTGTTCAAAGTACTCTTACGATAAGGGTGTACATACTTCACACAAATACCTAAGCTAGACGCAGTCTGCGCCGTCGAGAGGAGTTTTCAGACTCACTCTAGGTTCAGCTATAGGCCTGTATTCCGATTTCTCATGTCGGTATGCAGCAAGTGGTTGTTCGTAAATTGGTACAATCTGGGAGCGGAGACAAAAATTTTTGCGCGAGATCATGTCTTTGAAATCAGAAAGGAATTTTTCCCACCTTTCCTAGGGCTTCCGCTAGGAACACCTTCCACCCTTTCCGGTCTGCTCCAACAAATATGTTTCCTCCATCATATCAGTTCATCTTAGGGCAATTCAGCACCGCAACTCTATCTCGGAGATCCTAGGCATCGACTGACGGGCCTCGCCGTCTCACTAGGCGTCGTTGTCTTGCGGATAGTACGGTTGACTCTGGGAAGGGAACCAAGGGAATAACCATCTGGCTCTTCGAATAATGGGTGGTAAGAACTGTAGCAGTCTGTTTTTCAACTGACTTGAGAACGAGAGCAGTGTGATCTGTGTTGGCCAATGAACAGCCGTATGATCGGAGGCATCAGGAAATGAACGGGGAAGCGCAGTTAACCCATTTTATAGTCCCAAAAGAGATTGCAAAAGGGAACCATCGTGAGAACGTCTTATGGGTGGGGATGTAAGGACATGTAGGGGCCCAGAGACGGGATTGGTGTTCCCACTTTGTACTTCACGCACAAAAGATTTTTCAAAAATGTGATAAAAATGGTGCGTGCTTAAATGACTCTTTAGAAAAAATTTCTTGTTGCATAGCTCACAAAAAAATTATTCACCATTATGAATTAACAAATGCTTTCTTAAATAACTCTTTTGGAAGAATTTTTTGTTGCATATATCACATGCAAAAAGTTTTTCACTACTATGAATTAACAGATGCTTTCCTAAATCACCTTTTTGGGAGAATTTCTTGTTGCATACATCACATGCGAAAGGTTTTTCACCTGTATGAATTAACAGATGCTTTTTTAAATAACCCTTTCGGGAGAATTTCTTGTCGCATAGCTCGCAAACAAAAGCTTTTTCACCAGCATGAATTGACAGATGCTTTCCTAAACCACCCTTTTGTGAGAATTTCTTGTTGCATATCTCACATGCGAAAGATTTTGCACCAGAATGAATAAACATATGCTTTCCTAAATTACCCTTCTGGGAGAATTTCTTGTTACATATCTCACATACGAAAGGTTTTTCACCAGAATGAATTAACAGATGCTTTCTTAAATAACTCTTTTGGGAAAATTTCGTGTTGCATATCTCACATACAAAAAGTTTTTCTCCAGTATGCATTACCAAATGCTTTCCTAAATCACCCTTGTGGGAGTATTTCTTGTTACATATCTCACATGCGAAAGGTTCTTCACCAGTATGAATTAACAGATGCTTTCCTAAAGCACTCTTGTGGGAGAATTTCTTGTTGCATATCTCACAAGCGAAAGGCTTTTCACCAGTATGAATTAACAGATGACTGATTAAATGACTCTTTTGGGAGTATTTTTTATTGCACATCTCACATGCAAAAGGTGTTTCACCTGTATGAATTAAGAGGTGTCTACTTAAATTACCTTTTTGAGAGAATTTCTTGTTGCATATCTCACATATAAAAGGTTTCTCATCAGTGTAAATTGATAAATGCTTGCTTAAAACATTCAATTTAGAAAACTCTTTGCTGCATACATTACAAACAAAAGATTTTCCTTGCTGCGAGTCAGAAGATGTTTTTCCAAAAGGCTCTTGTAAAAAAATATTTCGCTGCATATTTAGCACTTTAAAAACTGTTGTTAGTTATGCAATGCAGTGCATCTGCATTCAGTGCTTTTTGCATCTGAAAAAGATACAAGTAACCTGCGAAAGAAATTAAGAAGAAATTAACTTATTATAAAATATTAAATTAACTCAGGAAACTGAATTGAAATAGACTACCAGTTATTTGATGCTTGCCAAACCAATGAAGTGTCAGATAAGTTTTCTAATAGCATAGATATTTGAACTATACCTAAAATTAGAATAACTAAAATGAACAATTTTCATAATAAATTAAAAATTTATCATAAAAAATTGAAATAAAAAATAGAAATCAATGTTATACATAAAGAATAAATGAAATATTTATAATCAAAGCATTTATAAATGAAAGTATTTTTTAAAATAATTTATAAATAAAAAATAGAACCAATTTTAAGAGAAAATTTTATAATTTCATATCATCTATGAAAACTAGTCGTTGGGGGCCACCGTAATACTTACCCATCATGGATATGTATATGAAAATAAAACATGTGAAAACTATTTATACAATGCATTGCAATTCATAAACAAAATTTAAATATTATTAATATACATAGTAATGCTTTATTAAAGAACTGCTGATGTACCAATTTCGACAAATTATATAAAACGCCAAACTACTCAAGTAGTACCGAACTGCTTAAAAGAAACATCCTTATAACTCCAAAAATAATAATTCTATTAACTAACAATTAACTGTGTCGGATTAAGCGTCTCATTTCCAATTAAAATATACATCTGAATTGAAATTTGAATGAAATACAGGGTCATGAAAAATCGAAGAATGTGGAAAACAGGATTACAAATATCTCGGTAACTAATAATCCGATTGACTTCTTTCTATATGCAAAATGTGTTATTTTATTGCCTTTTACGTTCATTCCTTAAAACAAAAAAATTCGAAAATTTTTATATACCTTTCATCAGAACGAATTTTTCGAGGGTCCGAAAAAAATAGTTCCGGATAATCGAGGTTGCTGATATTAAATAGGGTTCGTGCCATTCTTACATACTAACTATGTACAAAATTTCAAGTCTCTATCTCAATTTGTTCGGGAGATAGAGCGTTTACAGACAGACAGACAGACAGACAGACAGACAGACGGACGGCAAAATTTTTTTTCTAAAAATATGTTTTTCGGAATCTCCACTGTCTAAAACGTGTAAATCCGTCAAAAAATTTTTTTCGATTTTCAAAACGATTACAAGACTTACCCTATACTACGTATGATGGGTAAGTAAAAATGACGCATTGTAATAGCAATGAAGGTAAAAAAATTATATTTATTGAAAGAGAGATTATAATACATAGAATTTCTTCTAACTTAAGAATTTTTTCGATCTAATATAAATAATTACTGAAAGAAACATTTCACTTTATTCATACAATTTACATTATATTGCAATAATTTAGCCATTTATTAGCATTTTAACAATGTTTAAAGCTCTATATAATAGAATATGAGTAGAACGAAATACATTTTCTTTTTCAGTTTTAAAATACATCTTTGGAATGAATTTTTAGATCTGTGTATGTAAATTCGATGACAAAATGTGTGAAGAGTATCATCACGCCGATTTAAACTGGAACATCTTCTAACAGAGTCTGTAGAGAATAGAGTAATAAGGACAGAACTTTAGAAGAGACGGGAAGAAAGATGTATTTCATTCAGAAACAAAAATCAATCAAGAAAACGTTCAGTATGTTTAATAAAAATTACCAAAAGAACAATATTAGACATTAACGATATTACAGTTATGTTAGATTAGAATCAGTATAAAAATGCTTTCTTAAAAGCCAGATTGTAGTATTTAATATGAAATTGCAAAAATTGGTTTGGAAAAACTAATAGTTAGTTTATATGCTGCGTACAAAATACTTCAATCTGCGTTACAGACCCAGTAATCTAAGGCATTGTAACGTTACAATGCAAGTTGTTCTCAAATATCTTATGTTAAAATTTCCTCATATTTCCAAGTCAGTATTAAAATAATAATATTTTCATAATTAATTCTTTGCACAACACTACCATTACGTATAGTCTATATTTAATTATTGTGATAAACTATAGAAAAAATGTTAAATATCACATAATTTAAAATCATTTATCAATGAAATATTGCTTTTCAAATCAATTTATTCAATTTAGAGTAATCAGTATTAATACCTTAGCACTGTTGCCAATTATTACTTACCTTTTATTTATATGAGACAACTGTGCTGCATTTAAAATATAACATGTGCAGAATTTCAATGTCATTACTGGAAATTTAATAACTTTAAATTTCATTGAAATCGAAAAAGTAATTCATAAAAAAGATCGAAATATAATGTCTTACATATTATCTGTTTATAATCACAGTTTGAAATCTATGTAAATTTTGACGAATGAAAATGTTTAAAAGGAAAAAAGGCATTAATTTATAAAACTACAGAATTAACTAAAATAAAAAAATCTATTTTACATTAGTTAATGTAAGTCTACAAAGAATTAAATTTTTAAGCCAAAGTTATCAAAAGTATTTTCATAAGCTTCAATTGTTCAAATTATTGAAAAGTTAAGCTTTATTTGTACAAATAATCATTTATATCAGGTTGAGTCTAAAGTTTTGACCTTTTTTTATTTTAATGTTGACAACAAATATTTACAAAAATACAAAACATTAGTGAGGATAGTAATCACCATTAAGTTCGACAATCTTCTGCCAACGTTTTGGCAGTTTTTCAATGCCTTCCTTGAAAAACTCTGGGCTACGTGAGTCGAGAAATAGGTCAACCTCCTTTTTGACCTCTTCTGAAGACTTGAAAATTTCACCACTAACGTGCAGTTGCAGATGCGAAAACAGATAGTAGTTGGAAGGTGCCATGTTCGGACTATATGGAGGATGTGGCATTAAGTCCCATTCCAGCTTATATAAGTTCCAATTCGTCCACGTACTGACGTATGGCCTGGCATTATCCTGGTGAAACATAACCACCCTGCGTCGGAACTCCTTACTTCGCTTTTCTCTAATTGCTGCGTTCACTTTATGCAGTATTCTGCTGTACGACTCACTGTCGATGATCTGGCCACTTTTTAAGTACTCCTTGTAGATAATACCGCAAATATCCCAGAAAACACAGAGGAGGATTTTTTTATAGGTCAATGTGCGCTTGGTTACGGTCCTGACCGGTACACCTGGTTCAGACCATTCTCCTTTTCCACTGGTGTTGTCGTAATAAAACCATTTTTCCTCACACGTAACAATCCGGTTCAAAAAATCACCCTTTCGGTGATATTCGAGCAAGTTTACACAGGTCCGTTTTCGTTTTTCTTTGTCATTTTGTGTCAGATCGTGCGGCCCCCATCGATTGAATTTGTATGTCAAACCAATGTTTTTTAATGCTCGAATTATGGTTGTTTGAGAAACATTGAAGTGAGATGCAAGTTTCCGTGATGTAGCATTTTGATCTTCATCGATGGATTTCCGCAATTCGGTCTCATAAATCACAGTAGGTCGACCAGCACGTGATTCATCTTCGGTGTCGAAATTCTTAATCTTAAAATTTTGATACCATCGTTTGACTGTACTAAGTGATACAATATCCTCACCTAAACGTGCCCACATGTTACGGTGACATTCTGTCTCTCCGGTGTTGCTACAGAACTCGTAGTAGATAATGGTTCGAAGCTGGTTACGTGATAGTTCCATTTTCGAGGCTTCGTGGAGGCTGCAGATGATAATTTTTCAAAACAATAAATACACAGTGTTGTAGCACACGTCTTCTTCTTTCGAAACCAGAAAACCGTATGTAAAAATGTCACTTAACTTGCGAACGCCAGCTGTTTTAGTAGCACTATTCTGCGAAAGGGTCAAAACTTTAGACTCAAGGTAATATTTCAATGTACTTTCTAAGTGTTTATTCATAAGTATTTATTAGACTATAAGTTTCTTTAGTCTATCAGACTAAACATTTAATATTGCAAGCGTCAGGTGATATTTCATTATATATAGATGATATGTGTGTATAATATTAGTGATCATGTCTTGTCATTGGATTTATCAAAATTAAATTTTTAATAAATTTAAAAATTACACATACACTTATATATATATATAATAAACATACAGTAAATAAGACATTATTTGTATATTAGTTACCAATAGAGTCAACTAGTGCTCAAAAGACAAATGTTGAAATTCAAAAACTGGCTACTCAGCTCTCAACATACACATTCTGCTTGTTTTCATACTCTTTGCGACACAATCTATACTAATAAAAGAACAAAACGCTCTGTCTGTCTGTGTGTGTATCTGTGTGTGTGTCTGTGTGTCTGCGATGGCTAGCCAAAATCTACAGCACGTACGAAGCTCAAAATTTTTTTGAGAGTAGCCCAATGTCTCTCCTGATGCACCTGATGCTCAGAATTTTAAAATTCTATTTATTAAGTGAGTAATTAATTAAATTCCAAAGCTCACTCTCATAAAAAATAGCCTTTTTTCCCTTTCATTTTCTTATGGTTGATTGGTTGCATAAAATTTTCGCTGAATAATTAAAAAAGGTGGGACAGATTGGCTCATAGATTGGCAAACTGTCAGTTTAAATGAGGATTTTTTTTTAATCACAGCTGTTGTACACCATGGAGAAAAAGATAGGTGGAGGCGAAGTAAACCGAAAAAAAGGTTTGCAATATTAAACCATTTATCGCTGAAATTTTAATGTCTCAAACACGAGGAAGGAATTTTGTATTAATAAAACGAATTGAAAGAAATGAATTACAGCTGAAGTATATTTTACGAAGAAATAGTAATTTTTTAAAATGGTTTTTTTTTCTATTATATTATTTAGGTTAAAGTTAGGTTAAAGTTAAATTGCATTTATGTTATGGTTAGAATAAGGATATGTTACAATAAAGTGAAGGCTAGGTTACATTTCTATTATACTTAATTTACAATAGGGTACTGTTAAGTCGCTGTTAGGTTACAGACAGATTCTGGTTATGGTACAAAAGTTTAAGGTTAGGTATTTATACACAGAGTGAACATTACGCAAGATTTGATTAAAATTAACACTTACTTTTGTTAAATAGCTCTGAAATTATAATACTATATACCAATCTTTTAGCTACCATCGTGTATCGATTTCATTCATGGTATAGTCGGATTTAAGAGTGATATAATTAGTTTGAAATTCAAAATATTTCGCTTGGGATTTGTATGTGAAAATAATAATTAGTTACGTGACTTAACAGTGATTTTTACGGATAAATATCAACTTTTTAACACGAAAATCATGAAATCGTTGGATACATATGCCCTCCCGCGTTTTTCGTTGCTCATTTTGAGTATTTTTAAAGCGTAATATTAGTTGTTGTTTTTAAAACCGATTTTTCACACAGTCAGTGGCTACGTATTTCAGACAATGTATTTCTGCATGTAACAAGTTAATGATAAAATCATAAAAATTTCAAGTTCGTTTAATGTTGTTAATACAGACCCGGGCAACGCCGGGCGGATCAGCTAGTTATGAATAAAATAGCTGCAAGATAAAAACATTAATTCATTATTAAAATATCTGTAAAAACAGTTGATGCCTCCAATCCTCTCACTGACAAGCCCATGTTAATATGTTCACTAATCTGGTTTTGCTGCAATATAGGCAATTTTCAGAGCAATATAAATCTAATAATTTAATGGATTTTTAATGCATTGTACAATAATTACGCTCTCAAGGTTTGCATTCATATTCGCAGTTTCCCCCAGGTTTAAAAAGGGGCAAGGCGCTACTGTTTTGAAATGGGCATTTTTTACATTTTTCAGGGCACTATTTCATTTTTAAGGGCATTTTTATAGAGTTGAATCCAGAATCTAGCGGTACAAAAAATCTTGAAAAAAAAGAAAAAACAGAAATTTCATTAAAAAACTGAAAAAAAGAAAAAAGAAGGTAATTTTTTTTAAAAGATCGCGATAAAATAGCAAATATTGTTAAAAGATCATGAAAAAGCAGCCAATTTTGTTAAAAGATCGCAAATAACGGTATATTTTGCTAAAAAATCACGAAAAAAAGTCAAATTTCGTGACAAAAGAGGTAAATTTTATTAAAAAATTGCAAAACAGTAGTTTTTGTTAAAAGATCGTAAAACGGCATATTTTGCGGAAAAAATCGCAAAAAACGACAAATCTCGTAAAAAAACGGAACTTTTCACAGAATTTTTCGTTTTATTTCCATTTTTTGGACAAAATTTGCCGTTTTTTTTGCAAATCTATTGACGAAATCTGCCGTTTTATCGCTATTTTTCGACAAAAGTTGCCGTTTTTTGCGACCCATTTCACAAAATTTTCCGTTTTATCGCGATTTGTGGTAGAAATTTGTCGTTTCTCCAAGATCTTTTGAGAAAATCTGACGTTTTGTGAAATTTTGTGACGAAATTAGCCATTATTTGCGAATCTTGGCGGAAATTTCAAAAGAAATTTGACGTTTTTTTTATCGATTTTTTGAAGAAATTACCCGTCCCAGGGGATGCGAGTGAGGATATTTTTTGCGTTCCGTTGCCGATTTTTTGCGAAATTTACGCGCTATAGCGCGTTCGGATCATCGCTGACGGGCTGCATTTTTTCAAATGTGGGGCAAGAAGGGCGCTATTTTTTTTTTTGAATTAATGACAAGAGGGGCGCTAGTTTTTTGATGAGGGGCAAGAGGGGCGTTTTTTTTTAACTAAAAGGCAGGAGGGGCGGAGCTCCCCCTGAAACCTTCAGGGGGAATCTCTGATATTCGTAATCAAGTTTTTTTTATATAATGTTGAAAGTATATATCTATATCTATATATAGGTATTTAAAACAAAATTGACAAAAAACATCATTACAATCTTGCACATTTGCACGACTGTCAAAGGTTTAAATTTTAAATATATTTTTTAAAAAATCACAATAACTTTAAACTGAAGAATCTATTTGATTGTCTTATTAATAAACATAAATGGCAGAAGATATTTAAATATTAAATAAAAAATCTACTATGTAAATACCAATTGTTTAATTTTAGAAGATAAAAACCATATTTTGATAGTAAGATCATGTATGACTCATCACCTATTAAAATATTACCATACGCTAACATGAAAATTTGTGATCAGGAAGGATTTGTGAAAATTCCTTTAGGAATAATGGTTAAAGTGCATAGTTACATAATGCTATTATTTATTTTATTAATCGAGTTTATCTGTCTGTATCTTATGTAATGGTGTCTGTGGCCTTATTTTTAAGGACAGAGGAGTTATCTTAAAAGAAGGGTGCCACTTTAATTTTTTTTTTCAATTGATGTCAGGAGATTTCTTTTCATGTTTTGCAAAGCTGAGTAGCAATTAATGAAATTTCATTCTTAAGTATACATTTAAAATTAGTCAAAATACTGAACATATACATTATACAGGCAGTATGTAAAGTGTGCATACATGACAACGTAAAAAAAACAGTCAACAATTAATTTAAAAAGTTTATTTCAGGGGTTATGAGTTGTTTCAAGTATAATTAGAATTCAAAATCGGGTCAGGTATAATAAACTTAAGCAAATTCTGTTTTGGGTTACATTAGGTTTATTCAATATCGAGTTGGAATTTTTTAAAAGAAACTTAAGTATATTGCTTCAATTAATTTTTTTTTTTCAAGAGATAATAAAAGCATAAACATATACACAATAAAAATACAGAAACAAGTTTCATTATTATTATTATAATTTTTTGTACCAGTTTGAGATATGTTAGCAATGTAAATTGCGAAAACATTCACGGTAAGTTAGGTATGTAGAGAAAATAGCTCTCATCATTATTTTTAAACATTTACACTATTTAAAAAGTTATACACTATCTCCTCCCTTTAAACAAAATTGGATAGTTAGAAAATATTTTTCTTTCACTCAAACAAGATTATTTCATGAAAAGGCATACTACTGACCAAAGCACATTTTTCAATTAATACAGAATTATTACATCAGTGAAAATAGGGACCATTCAAAAACAGAGAATGGCTTTCTGCAGATCAAAAATAGGTAAATGAATTATATTTTTCAAAGATTATACTATCCCCTACCCTTAAACATAATTGAACAGTTAGAAATTCTTTTTCTTTCACTCAAACAAGATTATTTTAAGAAAAAGCATAGATGTTTACCATACCACTTTTTTGTAATTAATATAAGGTATTACACAGAGAAAATAAGAACCATTCAAAATTGGGGATGATTTTATTCAGATCAAAAATATGTCAATGAGTATGAAAAAAGACTGCATCACAAATGCAGTTGAATATTGCATTAAATATGCAGAGACTATGTAAACACATACACCTATTTATATATAGAAGAAAAAGAATTAAAAAAAAAATTCATTCACAAAGCATTTTCAAAGTATTTTCTCGCACCTCCCCTACATAACTAAGATTTATTGAAATTTAATCATACTGATTCATAAAGAAATCGAAAAATTTAATAATTTTACAACTGTATGAAAAAAGTGTTCAGACCAAGACTAGAACCCAAAATATGTGGTTTAAATTGCTTCTATCAAATGAGTCACTTAGATGACAGCAGCTGATGGCCCCACTCACAATAATCCACTTTAAATTAAACATAATCCATTTAGTTTTAAAGATATGGATAAGTAATTTTCTTGTAATTATCTTGTTGTGGCAGAAAGAAAAATATACTAAGTAGAACATTTGAAAATAAGAGGTCACACAATAGACAAAAGAGTGTAATATTTTGAAAAATTAGCAAAACTTTCCCTTTAAGTTCATTTTCGACCTTATTTAAAACATTTTTCTAACTTGAATTGACTAATTATCCTGACAAAGTAAAAAATTAATGTGTCTCAAACTTCTGGGGACATTCCCAGAATATATTCATTTCACTTAAGTTATAAGTGATAAAATTGACATTAGAGACAGGATTGACAGACTATTTTTAATTTTTATTCTGTGCAGGTTTTGGTATAGTTTTATAAAACTATTTCCTCTAGATTTTAGTCTAGATAACAAATTATTTTGTAATGTTTTCGTTTGTTTGTTTTGGGTTGAGTTGCTCTTGATAAACTTAAAAATTAGCATTCAACTAAATAAAAACATTAAAAAATTATGTGCTAGTTGATTTATGTTTTTAGTTTTCTGCTAGTGATCATGTTAGTATTGTACATTTTGGCATCAATATTTTATTCATTTTTAGATTTTAATCAAAGCTTATTGATGAGAATTAAAATAAAAGTAGCTGTTGATGAAATTGATGCATCAGTCACAGAGTCACAGGAGTTGTACAAGAAAAAAATAACTATTAAAAAATATCCATCAATGGCCAACTTTGAGACTAGAAAAATTACAAAAAATGAACCCATATATGCACCAAAGCATACAATTTCTACACTATATTGCCATTGATTATGGGACACTTGCGATTTTAGACATTTTACTAAATATCTAAAAAAATACATGAGGAATCATCTCGAAACTCTTGGTGTATATACAGGGTGATTCAGCTCGTCGGTGACAAACTTTAAGGATCGATAGAGCACACCTAGACGAACATTTTTGAATAGGGAATGTAGGGTCCCTGACGCGATGGTAAGGCGCTAGGCGCTTTCGAAAATTTGGGTGCCGAAATTCGAAACGTCATAAAAACTAGGGAAATGGTTAGATTTTCTTGCTTGTTGCGTCGAAATGATTCTGTTTGTTTAGACTTTCTTCAGTACCAATTTGATAAGCGTATCTCTTAAAACATGGATAGGGGGCGCTGCAGACTTTGGAGAGCTAGACAACAACTTTAAGCCCGTTATTTTGATAATGTAACACATGCTCGCCAAAGTTTATACTCTAACTTAAAGTTTGAACCCAAAAGTAGAGCCCTGCAAAAAGCGTAAGAGCCGGAATAAAATGTCAAAGTACAGGGTGGTCGAAACTCGAAGGCTCCTAAGAGATAAACAAACAGATTTCTTGACTTATGGCATGCATTTTCATGATTCTGTTTGCTGGGGCTCTCTGAAACTCAGTTGAACGGTACAAAAAGAAACATCGATAGGGGGCGCTTTGGGCAAAAAACATAATTCGTTGACATTTCGGACGCTAACTGGAAACGGGGCGCTACGATCAGTTAGAAACAAAACAAGAGAGTAATTTACTTATCATAAGAAGCTATTAAAACTGCAGTTTGTTTGTTTTTTTTAACAAACATAGCTGGTTTCAATCATGCACAATGCGCGCAATAAAATTTACATAAGGTGCTTTTTGCTGATTTATGCAAAAGATAGCGTACCATATCGATATGCAAAAGATACGTAATGCGTAGAAGACAATGCGAGATGACGTAGTTGTATGCGCAGACACGTCTTTTGAACGTGCGGTACCTACTTAAGCTTCGGGTTACTTGTCTGCAGATCTGTAGTAGGATGGAACGGTACACAAACTCTGAATTGGCTGACATGCATTTGGCGTATGGCGCTGCTGGTTGTAATGGACGAGCCGCTCAGCGGTTGTACGCCGAGCGTTACCCCAACAGGCAAATCCCCTGCCATGCCTTCTTCGCTCGAGTACACCAGAGGTTGTCCACAACGGGATCTTTCGACGGAGGCAGGCCTGAACGGGAGCGATCAGTGAGCACCCCCCGACAACGAAGAGGCTGTGCTTAACCTGGTTGAGGACAACCCAGGTCTTAGCACGAGAGATATCGCCAGACATGTTGGCATTTCGCAAGCAACTGCGTGGCGCATCTTACGTTCCCGGAATCTGCACCCCTACCACATCCAGCGGGTGCAGTTGCTCAGAGAGCAGGATTTTGGCCCTCGAGTGGAATTCTCAAGATGGTACTTGGCGATGAGATCCAGGGATCCCCGTTTTGTAAACAGCATTTTGTTTACGGACGAGTCCACCTTCAGCCGGGAGGGAATGTGGAACGCCCACAACAGTCATGTGTGGTGTGATGAAAATCCACATGAAACCAGAAGCCGAGCAGCCCAGGAGCGTTTCTCAGTAAATGTGTGGGCCGGCATTCTGGGGGATTGCCTCATTGGCCCTTATTTGTTACCTGAACGGCTGACAGGTGGAAATTACCTGATTTTCCTGGATCAAGTGCTGCCGCAGCTTCTGGAGGAGGCGCACGTACCCGAAGGTTCGCGTCGCCAGATGTGGTTCCAGCACGATGGAGCTCCGGCCCATTACACGAACGACGTGCGTCTCCATCTAAACGCAAGGTATGGCCAGCGGTGGATCGGGCGTGGGGGTCCAGTTCACTGGCCTGCCCGATCACCAGACCTCACCTGCTTGGATTTCTTCCTTTGGGGTTACCTGAAGGCCGAGGTATACCATACACCTGTCAGCAGTGCTGAAGAACTTGTGGCGCGCATTGTGGCAGCTGCAGGGCAGATCAGAGATACTCCTGGCATTGTTGGAAACACACACTCCTCAATGCGACGGAGGTGCGAAGCCTGCATCATGGCCCAAGGTCGAAATTTCGAGCATCTTCTGTAGTGTTATTTTTTGTAAATAAATTTCCAGTATCATTGATGTTTTTGGTCTAAATTTATTCAGAAGTGTTGAGCAGAGGTAGAAAATGTGTTTTCATTATTACTAACTGATCGTAGCGCCCCGTTTCCAGTTAGCGTCCGAAATGTCAACGAATTATGTTTTTTGCCCAAAGCGCCCCCTATCGATGTTTCTTTTTGTACCGTTCAACTGAGTTTCAGAGAGCCCCAGCAAACAGAATCATGAAAATGCATGCCATAAGTCAAGAAATCTGTTTGTTTATCTCTTAGGAGCCTTCGAGTTTCGACCACCCTGTACTTTGACATTTTATTCCGGCTCTTACGCTTTTTGCAGGGCTCTACTTTTGGGTTCAAACTTTAAGTTAGAGTATAAACTTTGGCGAGCATGTGTTAAATTATCAAAATAACGGGCTTAAAGTTGTTGTCTAGCTCTCCAAAGTCTGCAGCGCCCCCTATCCATGTTTTAAGAGATATGCTTATCAAATTGGTACTGAAGAAAGTCTAAACAAACAGAATCATTTCGACGCAACAAGCAAGAAAATCTAACCATTTCCCTAGTTTTTATGACGTTTCGAATTTCGGCACCCAAATTTTCGAAAGCGCCTAGCGCCTTACCATCGCGTCAGGGACCCTACATTCCCTATTCAAAAATGTTCGTCTAGGTGGGCTCTATCGATCCTTAAAGTTTGTCACCGACGAGCTGAATCACCCTGTATATAATAGTATACGTCATACATCTCCGTCAAGAATTTTTACCGAAACGCCATAGAGGACCGTCAACAAATTAAAAAAGAATGAATATCTTTTCAATAACCCTGTCAAAACTAATGTAGCAAAAGCGCTCAAACTCTAGATTATGATTGAATGCCTTATTGTAATACTCTGTGTTAATTTTTATGCAAATAGTATGCACACTCGCAGAGTAATTAAGGTTTTTATAAAAATGGTACCAAATTTTTCCAAGTTTTTTCATTATAATTTTCAGAGTTCTTAATATAAAATAATAATTTTTTCAGAAAATATGACAAACAACATTGCACACAGTACCCTGTAATCAGAATTAAAACATAATAATAACTGTATGAAAAATGAGTAGGTTTACTATATAATTTTTTACTGCGCATGCGTCAAGGATATCAAAATCTCATTTGCATATTATGTTAGCTAAATGTATAGAGCAACTTTTGTAAAAGTCTCAAAATCCTAGCTTGAAAACTCTGAAAGTAATCGTCTATAGAAAAGGGACAAAATCCGTTGTTTCCAAAATGAAGCAAAAAAATGAGGGATTTTATCCAAATGCAGCAGTACATCCCATATTGTGTATTCTATATTGACACTAATCAATGAATATATGGATACAACCCCTCTTGTTTTTGCTTCATTTTGAGAATAACGGATTTTCGACTTATTCAATTGACGATTATTGTCAGAATTTTCAAGTTATAATTTTGTGACTTTCACAAAAGTTGCTCTATACATTTAGCTAACATATGCAAATGAAATTTTGATATCGTTGACGCATGCGCAGTAAAAAAAATTTTAGTAAACCAACTCATTTTTTATACAATTTTCATTATTTTTTAATTCTGATTACAGGGTACTGTGTGCAATGTTGTTTGTCATATTTTCTGAAAAAAATAATATTTTATATTAAGAACTCTGAAAATTATATGGAAAAAACTTGGAAAAATTTGGGATCATTTTTATAAAAACCTTAATTACTCCGCGAGCATGCATGCTATTTGCATAAAAATGAACAAGGCTTATTACAATAAGGCATTCAATCACAATCTAGAGTTTGAGCGCTTTTGCTACATTAGTTTTGGCAGGGTTATTCAAAAGATATTCATTCTTTTTTAATTTGTTGACGGTCCCGTTTGGAGTTTCGGGAAAAAATCTTCACGGAGATGTATGACTTATACTATTATATTTATACACTAAGAGTTTCGAGATGATTTCTCATGTATTTTTCTAGATATTTAGTAAAATGTCTAAAATCGCAAGTGTCCCATAATCAATGGCAATATAGTGTATTTCTCATAATATTATTTGTTAAAATATTTAAAAAGAATTAATCTTACTGCCTCTTGTATATCCTTATTATAAGAGAAAATAGCATTTCTAGCATACCGTGAATGAGTCACTGTAATTAGTTGCAATATGTTAATATTAACACAGATATTTGGCAATTAACATTTCATTTGATTTTAGCTTAAAGTATGTGCCTACTTTCAAGGCCCTTTTTTTGAAAAATATGAAAGTTTTATTAAATACATATGCTTTTAGTTAAAACAGGGGATAAAACTATGTATTCATATAAATTTTTGATTGAATTTTAACTAATTTTTCAAATTTGAATAATATTTAGTCAATTAAAATAGCAAATGAAACCTTCACGCAAAAATGTATAAAAATAGAAAGTAAATGATTAAAAATGCACAAATAATAAGTAAAAGGGTAGCAAACAGCCGTTCTGAATCTATAATCAAGATTCATCATTAGTGCAAGACACAGCATGGTTGAAAAAGAAAAGCTATGTAAAGAATTGCATTTATACCAAACTTTCTATAATGAAATCAATACAATAGATTTCATGTTTTTTTCAACAATATACTAATTAACTACTTACCTGTATTATGAAGCAAAACATTTGCAATACCTCTTAAATTTTCCAACAAGCATCAAATTTTGTATACAAAACATAATTAAAAAAATTGTATAATTTTTCAAGAAAAGTAACTCTTAAATTAATATTTAGAAACTCACAAGCTGTATTTTGCTTCATAGCATAGCAATAGATGAGCAGAACCTTATGACAAAATTTTATTTCAATATCTTAAAAACTTTTTAAGAAATCATGTTTCTCATAAATTTACACAGTGAAAAATACAGTTTTCCAGAAAATGCAATTTAAAATTTTGATATAGGACAAAAAATGAAGTATAAAGTTTACAACTTTTAAATCTACTATATTTGTAGGCATTTATATATTTGTGTATTGATATGTATTGTTTACCTTTCTGTGGCAATCACTTTCGAATCGGAAAGTTCATTTTTGGTTTGTATTGTGGGATATAACTTTCCTCCTAATTATGGCTGAACCAAAAGTAAGATATTTTTATAATCCTTGAAAATAATAAAAGAGTAATCAAAAGATTTTGCAAAAACAGCGAAGTGAGTGCAGGCATATATTTTAATAATATACGAAATTTTACTGTTTAAAAATTTTTTATTGAAAAAGTGGCCATATCTAAAGTGACCTTAACCCTTTCTGGTGCAGTGTTGCCGGGTCGGCAACACCTAAATGGCTACTTTAAATCTTTCTTATGAGTTCTAGATGGCGGCACCAGAGAGATCAAATTCTACTGTTTTTAAATAATAGATAAAACATTTTACTCTAATACACGCTTCACAGCAATGCTCTTCTCACTGCACTTATCAATGCTGTACTTGCATGGTATTACCACTTTGGCAACAACTTTATAATTAAAATGATTTGTGCAATCTTTACAAAATTATACCTGTGTACTCCTCTAGGCCTAAATTTCTTTTTCTTTAAATTCCAACTTTAAAGAGTAGTGTGCCGGAAAGGGCTAACCTAAAAAAATGGTTAATGTAACACAAACATAATTAGTCTGTAATAAAATTTCTCAATTTTATGCTTTAGCATCAATCAGATAGTTAGAATTCAAAAACAGATTATGTGTCAAGAAGGTTAACATTTTTAAAACTAGATAATTCACAGCACAGCAGAATATTCTCTGCTCAACATCTCATGAGAAAAAAATAATGTTTTACATAATTAATATAATAATTCTTACATAATTTATGTGCAGATTTTAGGGAGTCTACAGTATTTGTGAATTTATACACAGTGTGTTTCAAAATTTAACTGATATATTTAGAGTGATAATAGAAAAAAGCATTAAAAATATAAAAGTTTTTTTTTTAAGTTTATATTATACATTTCAGGCAACAAGAAGATGAAAAATTACTACAGAACAGGGGGTTGTAATCAACTTATTGAAGTACATAGTAAAACTTTCAATAAACATTCTCACCTTTAAAATAAAAAATGTGGTAGAAGGCTGTACTATAAGCCTCACCAGTGTGCACTTGGCGCAGCACATTTTGGACTGAAATGACCAGTTCTTACGGTAATATCAGGAGCACCCTGTTTTTCCAGAACTTTTGGCAATGTTATAACATTTCATACATAACAAAGTACAGAAGTAGATATTTATAACACACTATTTCTCAGATGTAAACAATGAATTTTGCAATTAAGAATTAATTGCTTTCCCATTTTGTAAAAAATTGCTACTCTCTAGAAGACTAAATAGGATAAAGTTGTCCACCTTTATCTGCTAATTTAAGACCTTTTAAATGAAACAATTGCTATTATTGCAATAAATGTTCTTGAAAATGAGTAATAAAATAAATGATGCACTTCAAGTACATTTGGACCATGTTTATAAAGAAAATCAACAATGTGTGAAATAGGGATGAGCCGAATATTTGGTATCTTTTTGGTATTCGATTAAGCCGATATTCTGTTTGACCAAATCCAATATTTTGAAACCTCTTAAAACACATTTCTAAAAATTTTTTTCAATTTTTACATTTAACTGTCAATTTATAAATAAATTTAAAATAATTAATAAAAAATCATATTAAATAAAATTGAAAGTTTTTACATTATTTATTTGCTGTTTGTGAAGTATAATTTATGAAAATTAACCATGAGAAGGATTAAAATGGTGATTAATTAAGATTCTCTTAGAAATAAACGATGTACACATGCAAGTTCCTAAATTTTGTTTAGTAAATAATGTTTTTCTTGCTTTTCAAAAATAAAAGTCTTTAAACAAGAACGAAAATTTTTTGGGATTGATAATAGGTATCAAGACAGACAGTTTTTGTTCATGAAACCATAATCGTAATCAACATATTGTGTCATAAGTACATTGTATTTCATCTTGTCACTCTTGTCAAACTTGCATTTTCGTTTGTTACATTAGCAATAATGAAGAGTACTTACGTATTAATGCCACCCCAGCAGAAGTTGCGATAATGTGCCAATAAATAGCAATCTTATAGTTTGCATGCGCACACAGTTATCTTTTGGATTTCTTGTTGCCTTATTGTTTCCTAATTTTTTATGCCATTTTTAGTGCTTTTTTGATGCCATGTTTTTGTGCACATGCAAACAACAGAATTGCTCTTTATTGGCGCATTAGCGCAATTTCGGCTGTGGTGGCGTTAATACGTAAGTACCTAATGAAGATACCATAACTATATTTTCAACTGACTTGTTTTGATTTTTGTAAAATATGATATGATTGGAAGGGTGTAAAATGGTACCATTCGTAAGAAAAGAACTATGAGCTAGAATTCCTTTATACAGAATTAAGTTGAAAGTATTTGTACTGTGTCACTAATCACAATTCAGTCATTTTCAATATCATCATGTATAAATATATTAATATGAAACAAATCTAGTTAAAATATCTTCATTATTAATAGAGTTATGAATAATTATTCAATTTTGGCTTGTTTTACACCCAGTATATGATTAAATGTAATATTGGTAGAATAAATGGATTGAAATATTATTTTTGGTTAAAATAATGTTTGTCTTGACCATATATTGAAAGTTTGTTGCGAGATTTTAAGAAAAACCTGAATGTTCACAATCTCTGAAAATGATCGCTTATCCAGATATTGATGTAAGATGCTTTTAAAAACTTACTTGTTAAATCAAAAGAAGTAGAAAAGTTATTTTTATTTAATTGCCACCATTTGATTTTACTTTAGTTTTTTCATGACGAATATTGATAAAAGAAACCTATATTTTAATAAACAAGAGCGTTCTTATAAATAAACTTTAAATTAAAAAATATCTGCCTTGAGTTATTGAAAAAGGATAATTATGAGACTGTAGATTTTTTCTTTCCTTTTTTTATTCATTATTTCCCTTTGATTTTAAATTGTTTGTTTTAATTCGTAGAAGAGATCATGGAATTTAAAATTTTATTAATTAAAAAAATCACATAATTGTCCTTCTTAAACAACTCAAGACAGATTTTTTTTTTAATACTAAATATATTTATCAAAAGCTTTTGTTCATCAAAATGTAAGTTACTTTTATTAAATATTATGTAAAATTGTTTTAAACGTGACATTTTAATACCTTTAAATTTTGAAATATATCAAGTATTTATACAGCGAATATTCAGTATTCGGCCGAATAGCTATACAATTCGGCTGGCCGAATACTCGATATTCGGTCACAATCACTATTCGGTGCATCCCTAGTTGCGACATATAAAATTTTACTATCAATTAACAAATTGTAGAGCTTTGTGTTGAAAAGTAATAAAAAAAATACACCACCTTAACACTAACAGGAGGTTGGGTACGATAACTAAATGTTTTTAAAAGTTACTTGATATTACAAACAACGGAAGAGAGAAGACGCCAGATAAAGAATGAATCATGACTTGTCCATAATTCATAGAAAGTGATTCTTGTATTTATAATTCTTAATGTTATTTTATCAAATAATTTGCTGCTAGGGAAATATGGCCAGTACTTTTTTATACTGGTTACCAGACAGTCGTTAAACAAGCTTTACCAAGAAATCTATAGTAAAATTTCGTGAGTTTCCAAACTCGGATTGTATCCAATTTTTAGCCTGAAGGCATATTTAAGTGCTAGATTAACGAATTTTTAAAATGCTTAAATATGTTTTATAAATAAATATTTTACTTTGATAATTCAAAGCGATTGGTATTTTAATTCAAAACATCTACGGCAAGAGAGTTCTATTTATTGATTGATTCATTATTAATGAAAGATTTCTTTATTCATGATTCATTCATTGTGTTGGCGTCTGTAATAAAATGGTCATACTCTGATAGTAACAGTAGCTATATTTTAGATCATTCGGCCCTGGAGTTCCGAGACAAAAGCCTCCCTAACGGGTAGTAGCATACGTCTCAGTACTTGCCCACCAACCAACCAACCAATAGATCATTCGAGACAACAGCTAGCTGCTATAAGTCTCACCCCCCTCCCCCTCCAAATTCCAAAATCCAAAGTAGGTATATTTTTAAATCAATTTACTGACTCATTTTCTTTACTAAAATAAATGAATGGTTTGATATGTTTCTTTAGTTTTTCTTCTACTGAAAATTCTCTAACTTGTGGATTGATCGTAAGATGACACAGAATTTTATGTGTCAGAACTCATTTTTATTGGCATTTATAGCCATTTTAAATATTCAGCACACTGGTAAATCATATATTTTGATAGCCTAATAATAAATATCAGGCTTTATACTTTATTATTTTAGAATTTAAAGGTGTTAAAAAATAAAATTTACATTATATTTAAACAAATTCTTTCATTTACATTTTAGAAAAGGTAAAATACCCTATAAGTAGTTAATATGCATTATAAGTAACTAATATATTCTACAAGTAAAATTTACTATAAAAACTATAAGTTTAACAAAATATTTTCAGCCAACCTATTTTCTGTTTAATATACACAAGCATTTTTTTTTCAATTTTCGTCTAGTTTATTGGATTTGAAAAAGCCATTTATTTATTTTATTATACTTACAGAAGTTAATTGTATGTAAAAAAAAATCATGATGTATACACATAGATGTATATGTATGTATATATGTGTGTAAATAGAGAATTTTTTTATTTATATAAATACAGTTTGGAACCATTTATCCGGACACCAGTTAACCAGAAAATAAGGTATCCAGAAGGATATTTCTAATAGATTGATGTTAGAATTTTTGTAGAAAAAAGTGTCATACACTGCAGTTTGAGACATACACTACTTGAAACAGCTGTATAACTTGAGAACAGAATCTAGTATTTGAAATAGAAGCATATATAGTTATATTATAGATGTATTCATTTTTATGCAAATAAAACTGAAGAAATTTTATCCCAAGGAATTCCCATAAATTACCTTCTTTCAAACTCCAACATTTGATTTTACTTGCATCTGATTCTTAGTTCAAGTAATCTAATAATTAATTTAAAATTAGAAGTAATACCACAACCACATACAGAGTGTTTCTAAACTCATGGTACAAACTTTAAGGGGTGATAGTACACATCAAGACAAACAATATTAAGTTGGAAACAAAGGGTCCCAAACATCTTCCGAAGAAGATAGGCGCCATTAAAGTTTAGGATCCAAAAACTCAAATGATTATAAAAATCAGAAAAATTGGTCGATTCGTTTGCAGTTTTCACTAAAACTATTCTTTATGTCAGTATTGTCTTGAAAATAAATTATAAAGATAAATTTCAAACAATGCCGATGGAGATTGCTTTAGACTTTGGAGTAAAGAACAACTATTTTTTACTGCTATTTTTTGCATCTCATTAAATTTTTTTAGAATATTAGACATAAACTTAAATTTTGAGCTCAAAATCTAAATCGTGGAAGCAGTTAAGTAGCGCAAACTGAACTGTGTGTGTGTGTGTGGGGGGGGGGGGGGTTCAAATTTCAAATGATTATAAACAACAGAAAAATTGGTCAATTGATCTGCGATTTTCACTAAAATTATTCTTTATGTCAGTATTATTTTGAAAATAAATTATAAAGATAAAATTCAAAAAATGCTGATAGAGGGCACTTTAGACTTTGGAGTAACGTAAAACTATTTTTTACCATTATTTTTTGCATCTCATATATTTTTTTAGAAGCTTAGACATAAACTTATATTTTGAGATGAATATCTGAATTGTTGTGAGTGGTTAAGTAGCGCAAACTGAACTGTGCTCAATGGGGACAGGGAGGTTCAAATTTTAAATGATAGTAAAAAATGGAAAAATTGGTCGGTTTTCGCTAAAACTATTCTTTATGTCAATATTTCCTTGAAGATTCGTTCGTTACTCCAAAGTCACTCCAACGACCTCTATTGGCATTTTTTAAAATTTATCTTTATAATTTACTTTCAAGACAATACTGACATAAAGAATAGTTTTAGTGAAAACCGCAAACAAACCCACCAATTTTTCTGTTTTTTATAATCATTTGAATTTTTGGACCCTAAACTTTAATGGCACCTATCTCCTTCGGAAGACATTTGGGACCCTTAGTTTCCAGTTTAATATTGTTTGTCTTGATGTGTACTATCATCCCTTAAAGTTTGTATCATGAGTTGAGAAACACCCTGTATATTCCTATACAAATTTATCGAATGGATGTTGCCATAAAACCATAAAAACAAGTTAACCGGAATATATCTGACCGAAACATTCTGGATAAATGGTTCTGCAGTTTGTATAGATATATATATAAATACTCATAAGCATTCATTAGCCGGGTTCGTAAGCTTCAAGGATCTGTTACCAGAATATTTGTAAAGTAATATTTGGCTTATTTAATAGGAAAAATTATATTTTTTAGATATAGCAATCAGAACTTTACGAATTTGCTGGTGCAAAACCATCTAAAATCCCAGGAATCCCCTGATGCATACAAACCCTGATTAGGTTTGTTTCCATAGGTGTTTGTATCATTTGGTAATAAATCTCATTTTCTAAAGCTCAAATTGTGTCAAATAATGAATAGCTATTAAACAATATGTGAAAACTTCTATAATGGAAAAGCAACACTTTTTTTTTCTATCAACCAGTATTGTGAATATAAATTATTAACACATAATAATTATTAAGTAAAATTTGATTAAGTATTTATTTTATTGCATGCTATCAATTTTAAAATTAGCTGTAATTATTATCTGCTTTATATGTAGTTTATATTTTTTCATGGTATTATTCTTGAATGTATCCATTGTTAAATATGTTAAAGTAATACTAACGACAAAATCTTGATTCTATAATAAATTTCGTTGTGCTGCAGTTTTTCAATTATAAAAGTAACTGAGATAATTTATGCTTTATATGTAATTTATAGACTTGTTTTTTTTTCCCATAAACCTTCTCAGTCTTGATGTCACCTGGAGGCGACACTAAAAACTCTTTTTAAATTAATTTAAATGCTTCCAGAATTGTTAAAATTGCATCCAGACCTTTTTAATGAATGTGCGTATATTAGAAGCATCGATATTTAGACTGATGCATCTTTGGACATGTTTTATAATAATTTTAAACAGGTTTTTGTATTCCCACATAATATTTGTCTCATGACTGAGGAGATTAAGTAAAATGAATTTGTATTTAATATTAATTTTATATACTTTTGTTATTTTACTTACTCTAAATTAAAATAAAATTTTATGGCTTTCAATTTAAAACTTAATTGCAATAGTTTGCTGTGTTTTATATTTAGTTTTCATATGTTTTTAATTATCTATACAGAGGGTTCCAAAAAAAAAAAAAAAAATTAAGATTCCATCAAATTAAGACGACTGAATATTATTAAACATTTTCTTTTAGGCAAAATTTGACAGGTCTCAACTTGTCTCAAGTGAATAGTAATAGAAGAAATGAAAGTAATTAGAAAATAAATTTGAATATTTTTAAAACATTAAAAAACAAACCTTGTTTTGATATTTTCTATCAATTACTATTTCATTTTCTGTTACATTTAAAGTTATTAAATCTTTCGTAATATCATCCAAATCCATGCACATTTTTTATTACAAGTAAAATGATGTAGTACAGTTATGTTTTATAAATAAAAGGTAAGTAATACATGGCAACATTGCTAAGGTGTTATTTCTGGTTACACTAAATTTATTTGTAAAGTATGATTTCATTGATAAATGAATTTAAGTTAGATGATAGTTAAAATTTTAGGTAGCTTCAATTACAAAGAGTAAAAAGCTACTTAATGCAGCCGGTTGGAGGAAAGCACTTCCGAAAAATTTTATTATATTTTCCCTGATTATGACCTCCATACCTTAAAATCATTCTATGCACAAATGTTGACATATATATATATACATACAGGGTGTTTCTAAATTCATGGTCCAAACTTTAAGGGGTGATAGAGACAAGACAAACAATAGAGACAAACAATATTTAAATAGGAAACCAAGGGTCCCAAAGTCTTCCGAAGGAGATAGGCGCCATTAAAGTTTAGGGTCCAAAAATTCAAATGATTATGAAAAACAGAAAAATTGGTCGATTCGTTTGCGGTTTTCACTAAAATTATTCTTTATGTCAGTATTGTCTTGAAAATAAATTATAAAGATAAATTTCAAAAAATGACGATAAAGGGCGCTTTAGACTTTAGAGTAACGAACAACTAATTTTTACCGTTATTTTTTGCATCTCATTAAATGTTTCGTAAGCTTAGACTTAAACTTAAATTTTGAGCTCAAAATCTGAATAGTTGGAAGCAGTTAAGTAGCACAAACTTAACTGTGTTCAGAGGGTTTTAAATTCAAATGATTATAAAAAACGGAAAAATTGGTCGATTGATTTGCGGTTTTCACTAAAACTATTCTTTATGTCGGTATTTTATTGAAAAAGAATTATAAAGATATTTTTCAAAAAATGCCGATAGAGGGCGCTTTAGACTTTGGAGTAAGGTACAACTATATTTTACCGTTATTTTTCGCATCTCATAAAATTTTCTTAGAAGATTAGACATAAACTTAAATTTTGAGATGAAAATCTGAATCGTTGGGAGTGGTTAAGTAGAGCAAACTGAACTGTGTTCAATGGAAGTGGGGAGGTTCAAATTTCAAATTATTTTAAAAAACGGAAAAATTGGTTGATTCGTCTGCCGTTTTCGCTAAAACAATTTTTTATGTCACTATTTCCTTGAAAATAAATTTTGAAGATTAATTTCAAAAAATACCGATAGAGGGCGCCTTAAACTTTAGAGTAACCAACAACTATTTTTAAGCGTTATTTTTTGTATCTAATTAAATGCTTGCAAATGCTTAGATTTAAATTTTGAGCTCAAATTCTAAATCGGTGGAGGGGTTAAGAAGCGGAAACTGAACAGTGTTCAGCAGTTAAAATGTTACCCTCCCCACCCCACGAACACATTTCAAATTTCCGCACTTAATTACTCAAAACGATACAGATTTTGAGCTCAAAATTTAAGTTTGAACTTTTACAAGCATTTAATTAGATACAAAAAATAACGGTTAAAAATATTTGTTGGTTACTCCAAAGTTTAAGGCGCCCTCTAACGGTATTTTTTAAAACTAATCTTTAAAATTTATTTTCAAGGATAATTGACATAAAGAATAGTTTTAGCGAAAACGGCAAACGAATCGAACAATTTTTCCGTTTTTTATAATCATTTGAAATTTGAACCTCCCCACCCCCATTGAACACAGTTCAGTTTGCGCTACTTAACCACTCCCAACGATTCAGATTTTCATCTCGAAATTTAAGTTTATGTCTAAACTTCTAAAAAAGTTTTATGAGATGCGAAAAATAATGATAAAATATAGTTGTACGTTACTCCAAAGTCTGAAGCGTCCTCTATCGGCATTTTTTGCAGTTTATCTTTATAATTCATTTTCAATAAAATACCGACATAAAGAATAGTTTTAGTGAAAACTGCAAATCAATCGACCAATTTTTCCGTTTTTTATAATCATTTGAATTTAAAACCCTCTGAACACAGTTAAGTTTGTGCTACTTAACTGCTTCCAACTATTCAGATTTTGAGCTCAAAATTTAAGTTGAAGTCTATGCTTACGAAACCTTTAATGAGGTGCAAAAAATAACGGTAAAAAATGGTTGTTCGTTACTCTAAAGTCTAAAGCGCCCTCTATCGTCATTTTTTGAAATTTATCTTTATAATTTATTTTCAAGACAATATTGACATAATGAATAATTTTAGTGAAAACCGCAAACGAATGGACCAATTTTTCTGTTTTTCATAATCATTTGAATTTTTGGACCCTAAACTTTAATGGCGCCTATCTCCTTCGGAAGACTTTTTGACCCTTCGTTTCCTATTTAAATATTGTTTGTCTTGATGTGTACTATCACCCCTTAAAGTTTGGACCATGAATTTAGAAACACCCTGTATATATATATATATATGCATATGTATATATATATATATATATATATATATATATATATATAATATATGATTAGTGGAACCTCATTAACACAAACTTAAAGGAACTGTGAATTTTTTTCATGCTAATCATAAAAATATTGGCCCCGTCAGTGTTTGATATAAAAACTAAATAAATTAACAAACAAATATATCCCTGCTCTTAAAATTATCAATTAATAAGAAATGGAAAATTTAATTAAGAAACTATTTATTGTCATTTTAGTCAATAATAAAAATTTTTATCTCCTAATTATTATTATTTAGATTCGTTATTGACTTTTGCTTCAATTTTTGTTGATTACTTATTTTTAGGAAGTATGACTATGATCTAATTTGTACAAAGCTGGAAAGTGTCCTTTTGTTCCATAACAAAACCTGCAATTTCCATTCTTGTGGTAGCTTCATTTAGTGGCACTAAATGTTATTCGTTCTGTGTCGATTTCTTTATTCTAATTTGACATTTCAATGTTGATATCTAGTATTTATTTTTTTAGTTAATACAGGATTATTTTATCATCTGTCGTCACATTTGGAGGCAGCTTATCATCGTCTCTAAAACGTACAGTCGAAGATCGATAATCCATGCACCCATAATTCGCAATTTTCTATAATTCGCGTCAACTTTACAAATATAAACAGCGAAATAAACAGTTAAGAAAATGTAAAAATTTGTGATCCAAAAAGGATTTTTTTAAAACAAATAATAAAATAATTGAAAAAAGTTATAATAAAACACCTACTTTTTTAAAATATAACTCTTTTATTATATTAACAATAAGAAAACAACTGTATTCTGGATTATGTATGTGATTATTTTTATTTAAATGCAATAAAATAACTTTAAAAAAGCATTTTTTTAGATAGCATATTAAATTAATTATTAGATTTCTTATTTATATTTTCATATTATACTGATTTAAAATTAAAATGCTGTCTAGGAATAATAAATAGCGCATAATCCATAATACTCTATAATCCACAATATTCCATAATCCGCAAATCCTTTGGTCCCAGCTTATGCGGATTATGGAACTTTGGCTGTACTTGGCAATGTCTCCGAAAGAATTACCTCAGCAGTTTGGTTTTCTTGGATGGCTGCCATTTTAAAACAATCTGAATTTCGTCATGCAGTAACTCTCGTTTTTATAATCCGATTTAGATGATATTTCTACGCATAGTACATGCCAATATCTCAGCAAATTTCGTAGGTCAGCTTATTTTAAAATGGCGGCCGTTTGTACCGTGAATTGACGTGCAATGCCTAACTATTCTTAATATCAATTAGCTTTAAATTTTCGCCAATTTTGGCTACACTTGGTTATATATCGCCTAATTCGACAACTAAAAAAAATAACTTTAAAAGATGCCAACTTGGATGTAGCTTAATTATTTGATGCAATTCTCATTCAAATTCAATATTGACGACTAAGCTATTATTGGTTTGTTGCATTTTAGCTTCATAAATTTTGAGTAGCATTAGTTTCAAGTAAAACTTGCTAAATTTTAAAACCAAAAATATGGAAATGACCTTTTTCTCCTGGCACTGGCCTAAAGAAATTTTTTTGCGTAATTTTCTTTTTCATGTCCACTTTAATTAAAAAATATGTATACGGGTTGCGTTATCATTTATAAATAAAAGGTAAGTACTAAGGCAACAGTAAGGTATTATTGCTGGTTATGGTAATTATAATAAATTGATTTCTAAAGTATAATTTCATTGATAATGAATTAAAATTACACAATATTTAACATTTTTTTGTATAATTTTCTTTTTCATACCCACTTTATTTAAATATGAACTGTGTATAAGGGTGATGTTGTGAGAGGAACTAGCTATGAAAATGGCAAATTTTTAAAACCAGCAAATATCAAAGCTACTTTTTCCTTATGTTAAATGCCAAAAGGACTTTTTTAATGTGATTTTTTTCATATCCACATTAATTAAATAATATATATTTAATTAAATGTTACTTATAAAAATTGTGTTGTGAAAGGAACACAGTATGAAAAGTCATAATTTTAAAAATGAGCTGAAGATATAAGGAAACTTTAATATAAGATAGTTGAAACCACCTTGTATTGCAATATTACAGTGTCTTAAGTTGCTAGGTATGTAACGTAGTTTGAACAGTTATATACACAATATATAAAATCACTATTATTTATTTCATATTTGTTTTTAGCTTTCATATACAATTCTACAATCGTGCTATTAAAAATATTTTTCTGCTTCTTCTAAACAGATATAACTGCAAAATCATTAATGCTCATTTTTATTCTTTTGATAGTTTTTACTCTACCTGTGAGCGTTTTCTTGATTTATTTGTTTCTGAATAAATTATTTCTTTTTACCTTCCCATCGGAAGTTCTGTATTCCTGTACTCTCTACCGACAGGTGCTCCAGTTTACATCTGTTTAATGATCCTCTTCACACCGGTTCTAATCCGATTTGTACAGACAGATCTATAAATGTATCCAAAAGCAGTATTTTAAAACTTTTAAAAAAATGCATTTTGTTATATATATATATATATGTTGCGGCCAAAACCCGAAATTAGCCAATTCTAGAACTGGCCGGGCAATTCCCGAATTGGCCAGCAAGATTAATAAATGACTGGCCAGTTCTAGAATTGGCCGGCCAATTCGCGAACTGGCCAGATGCAATTGGCCAATTCGCGAAATAGATATAGGCACTCGGCTTAATCCTTTCGAACATAATTGAAAGTGTCTATGAATTCAAATAGTCTAGCCGTCAGCATATCCGTGCTCTAACTCGAGTAAAGGTCCCGGTTAACTTGTAATTGTCATCTTATGTGGTTTATCAATTAATTTCGATATTGAAAGGGTAATGTGCACTATTGTTTGTTAATTTAGTTGGGTACGCAAAAATATTTCGTTTCATTATAATCAATGGGAATCTTTTTTACGGTGCATTTTAATGTTACATTATTTTAATTACAAAAAAATTGGTACCCATGCATCATAGTTCGGGTGTTGGCCAAGGCTTTCCGGCCAGTTCGCGAATTAGCCGGCCAAAATCCGAAATACGCTATTCATTTCATGTATTTCGGGTTTTGGCCAGGAAGCTTGGCCAGTTCGCGTATTGGCCGGCCAGTTCTAGAATTGGCCAGGCTCCGGGTATTGGCCGCAACATATATATATATAATCTATAGTATATAGCTAAAATTGTTAAAGTTCTATAAAATGGTTAAATTATTGCAATGCAATGTAAATTGCATCAATAATGTAAAATGTTTTCTGCAATGGCCATTTATGTTAGTATAAAAAATTCTCAAATCTGGAAGAATTTTGGCTAAATGCTTCTAAATATTATGATTCACATTGCCGTAAAAATAAATTATTTTATCCACATTGCTTATACAGTGTATTAGTATTTTCATAGATGAAATGGAATACTAAAATTTTCTCCATAAGTTTGCTTTATTTTTTACTTATAAATGTTTTTAAAAATACTTTTATTTATAAATTCTTTATTCATAAATATTTGATTTACTCTTCATTTTCTCTTGATTTGACTCATTATTTCTAATTTTTATCAAAAATATGTTCTTTATTTTTTATTATATTGTGGCAATTATTTTTTAAATTTATTCTAAAGTTAATTATCGTTTAAATATTAATGCAATTACAAAATTAATCTGACACATCATTAGTTCTGCAAGCATCACGCATTTGGGAGTCTATTTCAATTTAGTTTTCTGCATTTATTTAACATTTCATAATAAGTTTATTATTTGTAAATTTCTCATTCAAGAATCTTAAAAGGTGATAGATTGTGTTACTTACATTTATTGCAGAAGCAAAAACCCATGAATGTAGACGCACATCACATCACTCAACACTGTCTTTAAAGCGTAAAATATGCAACAAAATATTTCATTGCAAGAGGCTTTAAAAGTAAGTTCTGATTCACAGCAAGGGAAACTGTTTGTTTGTGACGTATGTAACAAAGAATTTTCAAGAAAACATTCTTTAAGCAAACACCTCTTAATTCATACTGGAGAGAAACCTTTTGTGTGTGATATATGCAACAAGAAATTTTCTCAAAAGAGTAGTTTAAGGACACACCTCTTAATTCATACTGGTGAGAAACCTTTTGTTTGTGAGACATGCAACAAGAAATTCTCTGATAGAAGTAGTTTAAGGAGGCATCTGTCAATTCATACTGGCGAGAAACAATTTGTATGTGAAACATGCAACAAGAAATTCTCCAGAATGTTTCATTTAAGCACACATCTCTTAATTCATACTGGGGAGAAACCTTTTGTTTGTGAAATATGCAACAAGAAATTTTCTCAAAAGAATGATTTAAACACACATCTGAGAATTCATACTGGTGAGAAACTTTTTGTGTGTGAAATATGCAACAAGAAATTTTCTCAAAAGAGTGGTTTAAGCAGGCATCTGTTATTTCATACTGGTGAGAAACCTTTTGTGTGTGAAATATGCAACAAGAAATTTTCTCAAAAGAGTCATTTAAACACACATCTGAGAATTCATACTGGTGAGAAACCTTTTATGTGTGAAATATGCAACAAGAAATTTTCTCAAAAGAGTAGTTTAAGCAAGCATCTGTTATTTCATACTGGTGAGAAACCTTTTGTTTGTGAAATATGCAACAAGAAATTCTCTTATAGGAGTAATTTAAGCAAACATCTTTCAATACATACTAAGGAGAAAAGTTTTGTGTGAGACACGCAACAATAATTTCTCTTAAAAGAGTGTTTTAAGGAAGCGTCTTGTTATGCATTGAGAAAACTTATGTGAAATTTATACAAAAAAACCCCTCAAAAGAGCAACCTGTTCATTTTGTTCTTATAATTTGCTAATAGCGATTAATTAGGGATATCTTTAGAAAAATTTTAGGTCCTTTAAAGAACCCTTCACAAAATAATTTATCTTAAAACAGGACACTTCACAAAATTTCTTATCCCCAAACAGGTCCCTTCACAAAATATTTTATTCCAAAACAGTACCTTTCACAAAATTATTTGTCTCTTAAATAGACATTTCACAGAATTTTTTCTCCTTCATATTGAACTTTTCATAAATTAAATCATTTAATAATAAAATCTGGTTTGTGAATAAGCAGTTAAACTGACCAAAGAAGGTATTACTTAGATTTTTCTGCATGAAAAATAGAACTTGAAGACATGATAATTTAAAATTCACAAAATGCTAACAGTTTTTACAAATATCAGAAAAATATCAGAAAAAAAATTCACAATTTCACAAAAACAGGACCCCTGTGAAAAAAGTCTGGACAGACCCCTGTTTACTAATCTGTGTACGTCCTTTATTTAGGAACTTTGACATATCCTACTCAAGTATTATAGAGACTACAAGGAAACGTCTACCAACAAAAGTCTTGCCAATTTAAACCAGCAAATGGGGAATTTCAAAATGGTTCTTTGTACCCCCCCTTTTTTTTAAATCAAACTTTAGCTTTTATATGATCGCACAACCATTGCAATCTTTTTTTTTTTTTTTTTTTTTTTTGACTACCATAGATTTATAAGTCATTAAAATTGAGCCTGTTAGCTATTGTGAATATTTAAATCTGGAGAATTGTTAAAAGTAATTTTTCACTGTGAATTTCTATGATTTTAAAACTGTCTTTCTTATAACATTTTAACTTCTTTACTTCTGAGATAATATTACATGGGACTACAAAAGTCAGCTTAAAATTTCTGTAGAACATTTCCAAAAATGTATCAATCTGTCTATGCTTATGATATGGACACGTTCTTGAAAAATACCTCAAAGTAATTTTAACCGTTCTAGAAACATTTAAATTAATTTAAAGAATGTTTTTTAGTGTCTCCCACATGCGGCACCAAGGCTGAAGAGGTTCCGTTGAAAATAGTGTTTTTAAATGGGTACTGCTCGGAATTCCCTGTAATATTGAATATAAGAAATACTTAAATGTGTTTTATATACAAATTGATATTTTAAAATGTCTGACGAGGTTTGAAAATTCAAATAAAATTTGCTTAAAAGTGTTTTAAAATTATGCTTTTCTCATCAGGAATTTGTAAAATGAAAGTAACCTAATTTGATGACAATGTCATTACTAATTTTTGTACTTATTAAATTACTTAATTTCAATATCTTGTAAATTGTGATTGATTTTTCATAAAAATATAAAGATCCGATGTGATTTTTAAATGTCAATAAATGTTGGTAAAAAGCATTTCTCTCTTTTTTTTTTTTGCTTTCTTTTTCCAATTCAATCTTCCTTCCAAACTGATTGATTACAAAAAACTTACGATTAGTATCCCACATTCCCTATTAACAAGTTGGAAATTACACGTAAAGCGTAGCAAATGAGGTGCGTTCGTACGATAACGAAGTTTTTAAAATATTCAAATATTGCTGATATAGTAGACAGTACTTTTGATACAGTATAGTGGTCGAAATTTTTGTGTTCCTGTAAATATACAGGAACTGTAAATATTTTTATTACACCTCAGCAACGTATATCATATTCATAAAATGTGAAAGAGTTTAATATAATTAAAACACGCCCCAAACAATGTTTCCCCGTATAGTATTATGTAGTGGAATACTTTTGGTGTGGTCCTGTAATTTAATAATAAATATTCTTTGCATCACAGATTATACAGAATTTATATTTTAGTATATATATACTTCATAGGTCCATGTCAATTTTATTATGTTCGAATGAGTGTAATACCATTAAAATGCATTTGAATATTTTTTTCCAATTGACCGTAATGTAACGGAATTCTTTTGATTGTCCCTGTAATTGATCTATGCATCCGAATTTCATAAAATTTGAAATGACTCGACAAAATAATGTAATAATTATGTATTTTAAATTTCAAACGATTCGGCTGGGTAGTTTTTGCGTTGTTATATGCGGACGGACTGAACGACAACTATAGGTGCTACGAATTTACATAATTACGAACACACCTAAAAATGAATTTCGCATTATTTGTAGCATTTATTATTCATGAACACTAGTCATACTTGCGTTCAAGTCATTGATGGTCTGCTGCTCTGAGACCACATGACATTTTTAAATTGACCACTACTTAGAAATATTTAGTGATCCTCAGTACCAGTAACGTTTTTTTTCCTCTATAGTGTAAATGCTACAGACGTAGATTTTCCCTGCTCTGAGAAAACTACAGTTTATTCAATTCCTTTATTTTAAAAAATAAATAAAAGATTTTAAAAAAACGCTTTTTTTCTCTAGCAGTAGATCCTTTGCTGCAGTTTTCTCTTCTTTTCCAACCAACATTTTTGAGCGCCATTTCTTCTCTAGGTGGGCGTAGGGGTCACTCAAAGTGTTAAAAAGAATACATTTTTCGCAATATTATCAGCCAATAGGCAAGTCTTTTAACTACCGTAAAATCCCTTTAATCCGCCCTTCCCGATCAAACGCCCCCTCCCCACTTTATATAAAATTTGAAATTTTCAAAAAATCCCGAGAAAGCGCCCTCCCTCCTGATACTCAAAGGCGATTGAGAGTGGGATGAATCATTATGAAATGAATGAATCATGAATCTTTGACGAAATCTGCGTTTTTTCGAGATTTTTTAATTGATTTCATTCTTTTTTTTTACAAATTTCTCCCTTTTTCTGCGTTTTTTCGACAGAATTTGCGTTTAAAAAAAAACAATTTTTTTTCAAGTATCAAAATTCATGATTTATTCAACGATTCATTCATTTCATCATGATTCATTCCTGTAAATTTTGTTGAACGATCGCGAAAAAATCCTGTGTAAGCGCCCCCCTCTAACTATTGTACGATTTTTTGTCACGTATGGGGGGAGCGGATTAACGGTGTTTTACGGTAATCACATATCGGTCTGGTTTGAAGAAAGAAATAAAAGTGTATAATAGTTCAAATTCGCTGTGATTGGCAAATATAATTACTCAACAATAAGCAATATAGTCTGCACCCATTTTCTCGATATAGAATTCCCTTTTAATGTTTAAATCTTTTTTTTTTTTCAAAAAAGTTTAGGAAAATTTTCAAAATCCAGTTTTTTTAGTAACATTCTGTTTTATAGTCAACAAAAAATTACGTTTAAACTAATTACGCATGGCACAGTCAAAAAAAATCTTTTTACATAGAATTTTATTCTCATTACAATGGTGTAATATTTTTTTTACTCAAACTTTCTTCAAAATTAATTTAATTTGCTTTCTTATTTTTACATTTCTATAACCTAAATATTTTTTAAATACATAAAAGCCTAGTTCTTACAGAAGCTCTACTATTTTTTTTTATATTTAAAATGTGGTAAGTGTATATTTAGAGCTTCTCAAATAGCTAGTAAATATTTTTGTTATATTGCTTTGTTACTTCATTTTTGTTATTTTACTATGAAAAACGTTTAACTGTATATTTATAGTGTTTATTTATAGTGTCGCATAAAACAATTCCTTTTTATAACGATCTACGTATAAGAAAATTCAAATATGATCTCAAATGTTATCAAACATAACTTATAGACATTACTGATATGCACTACAAGACATATGCTGAACAATAGAACATGTACATAGCATTTATTGGACTTAAAATGACCATTAGAGGTTCTAATCACAGCACCTCTACAGTACAGGAAAAATTACAGGAAAAATTTTATAATAAAGTACAGGAAAAATTTCCCTTTAACTAATGCTAAAGTGCTGTTTTAATCATCTCTTATTGTAAATATGATTAAGCTTTAGATATTCAGATTCGGATAATTTATATTTTTTCATAAAATACAGAACCCAAATGCCCAATGAAATTTGTAATTGTAAAAAAAAAAAAATCACTCGTAATAAATTAAAAATATTCGAGCGCTTGAATCGCCAACAGTTCATATAACTGGAGACACAAAAAGTTATATTTTTGTAAGTCTGATTTCGGTCATGAACTGTTGTGTGTGTTTTTAAGTAAAACCTAAATTTTTGCAAAGTGCGGTATGTTTATAAATTCTACTAGTTGCACAAAATAATTTGTTAACACTACTATGAACAGCTAAACTCCTCAGTGACAAATGCCATGCATAGATCCGTTTCAACTGGCGTCACATGCTTGCAATCGACTTGACAAACATTGTTTGCGCTGCTTTGTGTCCCATTTGATTGATTAAGCGTTAATAGTCGCCAAAAAAGTCGATGGTTCTGGTTGGTTTGTGAAAAAATAGTGGGGATATTGTCAAGTGGTTGAAACTGACCTATACGTGCTACATATGATGCTCAAAATCCTTGGTTATTACACCGTTTATTTTTATTGATAATATTGCCTTATTTAGTCAGTACATTTTAACGATTAACTTAAGCAAAAAAATTCTGTTTTGAAAAGCCGGTGATAAGAAAAAAAAAATTAATCGTGGAGGGGTTTAAGCTAGTTTTTAATTTAGTTACGCATGCTCTAGCTCGGCTTTTCCCAACATTTTTTTCATTCACATACCCCTTTCTTAGGTTTTTCTTTTCAGAGTACTCCCATTTCTCATAAATACATTCCCGTTTTAATCTTCTCCACTCAACTAAAAACGTAAACATACTTTTCGGATGTGTTATCTTTTTATCCCAACCATAATCGATACAAATTGCATTGACAATTTTTAAAATATTTGTGTGTTTTCCAACCGTTTTTTATTATTTCCGTCCTTCTCAGAAATTGCAGGTATCACCAGTATGGCTTCCAGGTTCCCCACGTTCGGAACTGCTGCCCTTGTAGAATATATTTAGTAAACTGAAATATGTTTGTAAAATATGAATAAAATCATGCGCATGATGTTAAACAAATAGCTGAATACAACACTATCTTCGAATAGCTATTTGACACAGTGTTTTTTCAGTAATTGCATGCATTTTATTTCTTGAATTAAACTTTAAAAGATAGCGCACTCTAAATAACATACTACTTCACTGTGAAAAGAATTCATGTACTTTTTTACAGTGTTGAATTCGGGGGGTGGCCCGGGGAAGGAGACATACCCCCTGGAGCAATGATATATCTCACCGGAAAATTTGAGATTTTTGGTTTTCAATGGTTAAAAATTGCAATTACCCCCGGAACCCTAAAATGCCCCCAGAGCGATAGAAGTCCCTCCCGGAGAAAAAAGTCTGAATTCAACACTTCTTTTTTATCTAAAGGAAGGTTATTGCTGGAAGTGAATTTTATACTGTTTCTTTCATTTTCTGGCAAAGATAAAATTTAGCATACTGTGTGGAATACATACAAAGCTATAGATTCTATGCCGGCACTCAAACTACAAAAGAATTTAAGTACGTTTCTAACTACGAAACCTATATGGAACCTAGTTATACCTTTCTAGCTATTGTGGAAATCTGGATTTTAAATATGTTATGTATGTTCGTTTATTGTTTAGTTGTCTTCTATCAATTTAATAAATCGTGAAAATTCGTTAAAGTATTCGAAAGCATTGGAAACGATTTCCTAATTTCTGGTAGATATAGGATTTTGCATTCTTATTTCTATATACTGTTAATTCTTTTGTCAAAAGAAAATATCCTAATTTCATTATGACGTCATTGCCAGTGTATGTAGTTATATTTAAAGGTTTTTTTGCGGTTATGGCACTATTAACATAACAGGAGTTCTGCTGATGCTCATATATCAGTGCAATGCAATGATAGTTACCCTGGAGATTTACATAGAATTATTCAAATGTTTTATGTACGACAATAGAAAATCGACCCAAAACCTTATACTAAGTTCACAGTTAGAAAAGCGAGTTACTCGGGAAATTCGGGATTTACGATATACTGGTTTTTCGATGTAAGGTCGGGTTAAAATGACTCTGAATGCTTCCGGGAAAAGTTATGAGTTTTTTTTTTATTTACGTTAACAAACATGGATGCAGCTGGGCTTTTGATAATGCTAATAGACTATTCCTCAGGTGAGAAGATTATGATATTTTCTCAATTATCACTCTTTTTAGAAAGGGAAACTGTTCCAGGAAATCAATTTTTATGCAAACAGAAAAGCGATAGATCAGAAATTTTAAAACACGAGTGAAATATTACCGGGAGTTCCACATAAAAAGGGGGTGCAATGGAGCCAACGGGATTCGAACCCATAACCTCCTACGCTCGCAAGCGGCATTGATATTCCGATTAACGGTCACCTTTAAGCAATGATAAACAAATCAGATTTCCCAACCATGTGATCATTTTACCTAACAAAATTTCATAGGTAATGTGGATTACCCGAAGTCTGGGTAATTTCCGGCTCTGAACGCTATCGGGAACGCAGAAAAAATCACGTGGTGTCGCTCTTGGAACGCTTCGGATACCACATGGGTAATCCTGCGCAACACAGGTTGCGGTCCGTGAACGCGCTCTAACTTTGCCACTAATCATCCTATAAAAATGTGACTTGTTTTCTAACATTTGATTACTAATAATGTCTACTAATAAAATCAATTCTATTTGAAAAGTGCTTAACAATCCATCGACACATGATGAATCTGTTTAGGAAATAATTGGATCTTTTAAAGAACACTTCACAAACGTTTCACCTTGAAACAGAAACGTTTCTCAAAAAATATGTGTTTTTAAAACAGAATGCTTCAAAAAAAAAATTTTGTGCTAAAAATAGACGTTTTGCTAAACTCTCCAATCAACAGGTCAGAATTCTTTTTCTTTCTTTTTTTTTGTAAATTATATTTATAAACTGTGTATATTTTTAAATTAATTTAAAACAATGAATTGTAACTCATACATTTTTAAACAGAAATTTATTTCTATAAACTTGAAATATGTAAGTACATGATGTACAAGTATGATGTACATTTTGACAAAGAGTCATTACTGGGAAAAGATTTATACATATGCAAATATGTGTAAGTATATCAAACTTTAACCTCTCTAATTCATTTGCATCCTGTAAGAGTCCCCAAGATCTGCACACCGAAAAGTTTGCAGTTCTAGGAACAAGGAAAGTTCTGGAGAGTCCTCAAGCGAGATGGGCGATTTTAAAATTTGGAATAGCCTATCTGATGTGCGTTTCAGGTCGAGGCTCGTTTTTTTTCAATTCAAGTCACTTTGCTTTTAAGTTTTTATTCATATTAAAGGTAAAAATGATATTAAAGACATCATGATATTAAATGTAAACAACATTTTATAGTTCCATAAAATATCGATTAAGTTTCCTTTCATTCGGTTTCGAGTTGACGAAAATTTTTGGTCACCTTTCTGTTTGGCTTTCAATCAAAACTTTGGGTTTGTTTGTAGACAACTCTATCTATTCAGATTCTAGTAGAGGGGGGGGGGAAGCAAAAATTTTTAATGAATTTATTTGAAAAGTGAAGTTATTTCAAGTAAAATTCTTAGTAAGACTCACTTCTTTGACTGCAGTGACATGCAGTGAAACCTCCTTGTATGACCAACCACTATTAAGCAACTACCTCCTTGAACGAACATTTTTTTTCTTGGAACGAAATTTATTCCCATAGGCTTAATATTGATTTTACCTCCATTCACAGACCATCCCAGTTGAACTCCTTCCAATTTTTTTGAAGTAAATGAAACAAATTCCATTTTTTTCGGGGTTGCTTGAAGAAGGTTTTATTCGAAAATTGATTCCAGAGAGTGCATTAATCATCAAACTTCTAAACTAAGTTTAGATTATTTTTTGTATTCCGATACTTTTAAGTATTTAATCCCTTTTGCGCCTTTTAAGACAATGAATTTCACTCTTATGACAAATTATTTATGACAGACAATAAAATCTCTTTTCAAATTTTGTCAGGAAATTCTGAAACATTTGTTTCAGATAAAGTATTGAAATCATCCTTATGTGTTCCCTTCCAAAAATTATTTCATTTATATACTGAATTTCAAAAGGACTAGGAAATAAAAGTTATAAAATATAAAATCGTAAAATCAAAGCAAATGCCAATGCATTCATTTTTTAAATTCTGCAGAAATTAATTTATGTAATTAACTTTTTTATTGATTTTTAAATTTTCCTAATTGAAAACAAAAATTAGTAACATTAATAGTTAAATTTTTTCTAAAATAGAAATTTAAATTTAAACAAGACCTCCATGAAGAGACCAGTTTCCAGAGCAATCAATTTTTATTGGAACGGAACATCGTCGCTTAAGGGAGGTTTTACTGTGCATATGTATGCACACGTAAGAATGCCATGGTATATTAATATCATATGTGTTGTTATATGTTTAAAATCTCTAATTAAACATTTTAATAACAACAACATTGTATTCTTCTATAACTTTTTTTAAACACTTTCTTTTAAAATCTTTACTATTTATAATTTTTGATGCTAAAATATTTTTTAAAAAGTTCTAGAAAGGCAAAATTATTCTCATATCATTTAAAACTTTAGTTTTTGTACATGCCGAAACTGAGCAGTTTTATTAGATGACAACAAAAAACTCGAATTTTTATGATATTCTTAAATGTAAGGAAATAAGAAAACTGGAAAAACTATGAATTTATTTGGTACTTATTGGTACTAACATCTTCTGCAAACGTTAGTTTTCAATTATAAGTGTAAAGTTATTTTTGTAAAAAGTTGTGCATATATTTACATACAAAAAGACTAAATGCTGATCTTAACACTAAACTTGCCGCTTTCTGACACATTTCTAGTTTCATTTTTTGTTCTCAAAATCCTGAAAATAGTAGATGCTCTAATTCAGATTCTATGTAATCAAACAATTTATATCTATTTTTTTAAAGCAGAAGTTCCCCCCCCCCCCAAAAAATGCCGTCTAATTTGATGTTTTGTGCTGTATTTATATATGTGACAGTACAAGAAAGATTGTAAATGTCAATAAAGCGTTAATAACCCAACTTGTGATTCATTTTTCGAAAATTGAAGAAATCCACTCGATTCCAAATCATTGCATTTTTTTTTCCTTTAAAAAAACAAGTTCAAAACTGTGGCAGCAAATCTTGTGTTCTTGAGCGGGTAAAAAATATAGAGCAAGTTAGGCTATTATGAAATGGTCATGCAATATGGAATACTTCAATAACAGACGAATACGGTGTTGCAGCCAATCACAAAATTGCCAAACTACATGCTTCATATAATCTTATACAGCCCGTAGGATGCCAAATATACAAAGCATTCATACGAAAACTTTCCTAGTGGGAATGTGCATCTCAAAGCATTTGAGAAATTATGTTCCCAAAATTGAATAAAAGCTCAATTTTAAGTCAACTACTTCTTCAATATACTCTGAAACCATTTGAAGTTTTGATTCAACGCCAGATGTCAGAATTATGCAAGAACAATTAATTTGGTATAAGAATGTTTGTATCTACATCTAAGATCAGTTATAATTAAGTGAATAATGCTTTGAAATTTATTAACCTTTCAAGGGCGGTGGCTAGAGTGTCTACCTACCTAATTTTAATTCCAAAATTGAAAAATGGTATCAAGAATATTTTAATAAAATTTTGCTTTTCTAGCAAGAGTGCAAAATGGCGGTTTTTTATTATCTAAGAAATTAGTTTGAATTTTCTGGTTTCAGTCAATTATTTCATCATTTTACGAACGAAATTCTTCTGCCCCTGAAAGGGTTAAAAATACATCCGGGGTGTCCTAGAATGGACTGAATTTGAATGAAATGGATTTTAAAGTTCAGTGTAATATGCAAAAGATGACCTTTTTTAAAGTTCTTGCACGTTTATTATTTAAAATGTCAGGAATTTTTTTTTTTACAGCGATTCTAGATTTTACTTTCCAATAACAGCAATGGATGGTGATAAAAGCAAATGCAGTGTTGAAATGAGACACTTTTCTCCGGGAGGTAATTTTGTGACTCCGAGGGGGGGACACATTACAGAGTTCGAGGGGGAAATTGCACTTTGACCATTGGAAACACACAATCTCAAATTTCCCGGGGGAGGGACATTCAGTTGCTCTGGGGGATGTCCCATCCGGTCCAAATCCTGAAATCAGTACTGAGTAAATGTCATTAGATTGAGGTCCGATTTTTGCCATTCCACTTCTCTCAGTATAATGTGAAAGAAGTTTAAATAAATGGAGTGATTGTGCAAATTTGTTCTATAGCGCTCATTCTATATATTTAACCTCCTTAATTCACATTAATTCTGAGCGAAGACAATGGACAAAAATCGAGCCCCAATTTAGCAACTATTGCTTGCAGAGCCAACAATCGTTACTATTTTAAACTATTATCAAAAATCGGAGTAAAAATACTCATAACATTTTACATAACCCTCCTGAAAATTTTTTTAAATATCTGTGGCCATATGTGATTTACTGAATTTAATAAAAAGAATATTGCCCAGTTAAACTGACGGCATTGAGCTCACAGGCTACGCATACTAATTGTACATGACAGCCTTGTATTTTCGTTAATTCAGTTCGAAAAAAAATTAAGAAGGGTAAACAGCCACCCCTTTTTCCTTTTTTATACTTAATCATTTAACCTCCTAAACTATCAAGGACATGATTTATCATATAAAAAATCTATATCCAAAATTCAGAGCAAATTGGATAATTCTTAATAAAAACCCATTTAACATTTATATAATTTAAGAGGAGTTATTCCCCTTTTTTATACTTAACCATTAAACTTCCAAAACTATTCAGAGATTTGAACGAAAGCTGACAATTCTGCTTGAAAAATCCATTTATACAAGTTAAGGGGAGGGGCATTGGAACCCCCGTTCCCCTTGTTTATACTTATTCAATGAACACCTAATAACAGCCACGGACTCGCCTCATCAGAATGATCCTATATCTAAATTTTGAACGAAAACTGTTAATTCTGCATAAAAATCCCGTTTATATCAATTAAGGGGAGGGGCATGAGCCCCCCGTTCCCCCTGTTTATACTTATTCCATGAACACTTAATAACAGCCACCGTATCGCCTCATCAGAATGATCCCATATCTAAATTTTGAAGGAAAACTGTTAATTCTGTATGAAAATCCCATTTATATCAATTCAGGGGAGGGCATGAACCCCCCGTTCCCCCTCTTATACATATCGAATGAACTCCAAAAACTAATCAGGGAAGCGCCTTATCAGGATATACCTATATACTAAATTTCAAGTGGATCCGATATTTTTATCATGAATTATCGCGTTACGCACGAACATACATACAGAACGGACGGGCACATAAGCTCTCAGGCTATGATAGCCTGTGAGCTAAAAACCAGTCAGACCATTTTAGGACATCCTATATAACTAAATTCTATAGGATGGTGGCTGAATGAAGCACTTAAAATTTTAAAGATGACTTTGATACGTCGATTAAAGGTTTTTCTATGCTGCAGTTATCAAGTTCAAGCCCAGTTCCAATAACAATAAACGAATTACTGACCCGACCCTGTATAAAAAGCTAAAAATAGATTTGAATCCAGCGTGCCTTCTGCAATTAAAATTATTCACAAAGCACACTTACTTTTTTTTCGTTCAGATTTTATTTTCAGTTTATATTCAAAACTCATGAATACAGTAAAATAGTAATATTAATGACTATTTAAGCAATTATATACATAAACATTACGTAAAAACAAGACTTAGGAAATTACATTCAAATAAAAATCCAGTAAGAAAATCAATTTAGAATGAAAGATACGCATGATTAAAAAAATCATTATTTTAAAGCTCAACAAAGAAAAAAACACAGATTTTTAAAAATACATCTCAGTAATTTATTAAACCAAATTAAATTTCCAATGATTTTACATATAAATGTACAACAAGTAAGATGCGAGCCCAACGTGAACTCGTGGGAAAGACTTTGCAGGAGTCCATGGGTCACAGCCGGACCAATAATGATTTTTACACGGGCTGAGTTGAACATGGACATGAAAACATTCAACTTTTATTCTGGGCCCAGCCTCGATCTGGAAATTTTGACCAGTGCAGATCTTTAGGAAAAATGAAGCCCAGACCACACTGAACGTGAAAGAAAAAGAAGTCTGGTCCAATCTGAATACGCGGGAAAATGTACTACCGAGACCCAGCGCAGGTCTAAACAGGAGAAGACCTGACCCATCCCTATCCTTAATGATTAAAGCAGGTTGTGCCTGCCCTGGGCTTGAGTTTCGCCCCCAAGTCATTTCCCATGAGGATCCATATCCAATAATGTCGTTTTGTAAATATTTTATTAGCAGAAGGGGGTAGGGTAGGCCTGTAACTAAGGGAGTGCTAGGGAGGCTCAGCCCCCCGGAAAAGATTCCATGGTCACTAAATGAATTTATTTTGCAAATATCCCAATAAAGTTCTGCTCAAAAATCTAATTTCGATTTGAGGCTTTTTCACAGCTTTGCAGAAATATAAAATTGTAACTAAAATAAGTGTTTCAATATTAGCTTATCCTATTAGCACATATGAAGGTAATATGATGTTTAATATTGCAATAGTTATACACTCGAAGTTTCATCGATATATTATTTTCCTAGCTTAAAATGAAGTTATTGCAACAGTTGAATAGTAAGAAAAATACCTACAGTGTGAATATTCACTTATTTATATTACTGCACCAGAAAGAGAGAGAAAATATGAGCCCCCTCTATTATTCATTTCTAGCCACGGCGGTGAGGGGACGGGGTCGCTCTCCTCACTTAGACCTGCTATTGATTTGAGATATTTTATATGATATAAAGAACATGTTTTGTATGTAAAAATAAATGTGACAAAGCTAAACTAATAAACTATAATATTTAATTTTGTATTCATAAAAGCTGCCAAAACTTTTAATGAAGTTGAGTATCATTCGATTCATAATTAAAAGATATGTGAGAAAAATACTACACTTCATATTCTTAAAAATTCCTCCCACCCCCTCAATGGATTAAAAATGCTCTCCATAACATTGTAAAACAATTGTATTTTTGTAAACTCATTGGATTTTCATTCCTAGTGCTAAAATGAATTTTTAATGCATTAATTGGAGACCTTTAAATGCAACAATAATATATTCAACGCAATTATCATTCATCCTCGAGTCCACTGCTAATTTCCTAAATCGCACCAAGCTTGCATTATAAAACATTTTTCATACTGCATTCTAATAGCAGTTACATAAAATTAAAAAAGAAATAATGTTATTAAATTTGTTTAAACTTGATGCAAAGTTGTACTGCAAACCATATTATTAAAGATTAACTAACCTTTTACTTTCACAATAATGAATATTAAATGATTTATTTTTTATAGGTTATGAAATGCAGTTGCTAAGTAATTCCGTATAGAAAAACAATATATACATATCATGTTAAATAAATAAAAATGTTTTATATCATTGGAAAAAATATATATAATTTCATCAAAAATTTTACAAATAAAAAAAATCTCACAAATATATTGACACTATTTCAAATTTAAAGGAATAAATTAAAACCTTTATTTGGAAATTTTAACATCCGTAATTTACCACTTAAACACGACAACCAGATGCATCTTTCTCTTTCAAAAAATGGAAATTTTAAAATCATCTCTTGCCATAAATAAATTGCTATGCTAAATTGCCACAAAAAAGCATTATGATTCAAAATACAATATTCTTTCTACATTTCCGGAAATTATGAACCAATAATTACAAAAACTATACAACTAAATCCAGGTACCTCACAAACATGTTCATTTAATTTGAAGCCAATCTAATACTTTTTGCAACAGTTATCGCAGAAAAGACATACTAACAGATGGAAATTGAAAAATTTTGTGACTTCATGGTATGTTTTTACTGACAATTCAGAAGAATCACTATTTTTTCCTGTAATATTGTAAAGGATTTTTGCATTAATCTTATAACAAAGATTATTTTTTTCATACCTCATCAATACACGGTTTCCTATCAGTATGACTTAACAGATGCTTTCTTAAACTGCCCTTTAAAGAGAATTTTTTGTTGCATAAATCACATACAAAAGGTTTCTCACCAGTATGAGTTAACAGATGATTCTTTAAATTACAGCTTTTAGAGAATTTCTTGTTGCATATCTCACAGACAAAAGGTTTCTCACCAGTGTGAATTAACAGATGACTGCTTAAATTACACTTATGAGAGAATTTCTTGTTGCATATATCGCAAATAAAAGGTTTCTCATCGGTATGAATTAAGCCATGCCTGCATAAATTACTTTTACGAGAGAACTTCTTGTTGCATACCTCACATGCAAAAGGCTTCTCACCAGTATGAATTAACAGATGCCTGCTTAAACTAGTCCTTAGAGAGAATTTCTTGTTGCATATCTCACAGACAAAAGGTTTCTCACCAGTATGAGTTACCAGATGCCTGCTTAAATTAGTCTTATCAGGGAATTTCTTGTTGCATATCTCACAGGCAAAAAGTTTTTCCCCAGAGTGAATTAACAGATGTCTGTTTAAATGACTCTTATGAGAGAATTTTTTATTGCATATCTCACAAACAAAAGGTTTCTCACCTGTATGAATTAAGAGATGTTGACTTAAATTGCTCTTATGGGAGAATTTCTTGTTGCATATCTCACAGAAAAAGGATTTCTCACCAGTGTGAATTAATAGATGACTGGTTAAAATGGCTCTTTGTGAGAATTTCGAGTTGCATACCTCACATATAAAAGATTTCTCATCAGAATGACTTGACATGTGTTTGCTTAAACTATTCTTATAATAGAATTTCGTGTTGCATATCTCACAGACAAAATGTTTTTCACCAGTGTGAATTAAGAGATGGTTGCTTAAATGGTCTTTTCGAGAAAACTTCTTTTGACATACCTCACATATAAAAGATTTCACGCCAGAATGAATCAACATGTGTGTGCTTAAATTACCCTTTTGGGAGAAACTCTTGTTGCATATTTCACAACAAAACATTTTTCCTGATAGAAGCTCGAAGCTGATTTTCCAAAAATGTTTTGTTAAAAAATATTTTTCTGCATTTTTCAGACTTTAAAGATAGTCTTGATTGATTTGATGTATATCTAATTTTATAGCTTTACGCATCTGCAATAAACAAAAATAACTTCATCACTTCGAATGATTTATTAAAAAAAGTATATACTAAAAATGAAAACTTATGAATTAATCTAAACTTAAATAACATTTTCATCATAATATTAAAAACTACAATAGGAACCTGGTTATTCGATGCAAAGAAAACTAAAAGCACACCAGGTACATTTCATAATGATATACTTATTAAACAATCTGTAAAGTTATAGCATGTAAACTAAACACCTACCATCATAAAATAGTAAATTTATCAGGAAGAACATAGAATATCACACTATAATAAAATATTCAAAATTTCGATAATATTTCAAATAATTAAATGCAAAGATCAAGATTATAATATCAAGATAATGATGATAATAATAATAGTAATAGAGAAGAAATAATAATCAAGATAATAATAATAAAGTATGATTAAATATTCATTATAAAAAGGAAACAAATTTATCATAAAGAAAATTATAAACACTGAAATTAAAAGATGTTACGATAAATATTAAGAAAAAAGCAAATTTAAGGATGAAATTCTATAATTTCGTATCATCAGTCGATGCAATGATACATTTAAGCAGTGAGGCAAAAACCAACTTTTTTGTGATAAGGGGAATGAAATGTGCACATGAGTTTAGTTGGAATTCATCCAAAATTATTCACTTTTCAATCTAACATAAAGGATTACTAGGACAAGATTCTGCATCATTCTTGATGATTGTATTGCGTGGTAATAGTTTAATCATTTATTAGCCTTTTTACTACGCATAAAAACCTGTGTAATTAATAATAGTTAAATTAAGATACATTTTCCCATGCAATTTCAAAATACAGCTCATTTGGAAATATATAATTAGATTGTTCCATGCAAACTGGATGATGAAATGTGAGAAATGAAGTATCAAATAGAGTTATAATAGAGTTATCAAATTTAGTTATAATACAGTTTATGATGGGTATAATAGTCATGGCAGAACATCAGAGGTAGGGTTGGCAAAATTCTGCCAGAGTGGTTAAAACGAGTGGTTGTAAACAGTTAAAATCAGCGTGGCAGAAATTAAGAAGCAATACTAATAAGAACTTTAATCCGCAATGATTTATAATTTACACATGTATTTGATACATAAACAACTTAGTTAAAAATTAAAACTAAAGGACTGACCAAAAATGTTCAGATTATGGGGGTGTTTAGTATAAAGGGAGAATCGGAAATGCATTATTACTACTTCTATGTATTGAATTTACAGTCGGTATAAAATATATAGTACGGTAACTAGTTTATTATAGTGCAGGGTTCGTGATTTTTTATATATTTTTAATAAAAATAAAAATAATCGTTTTTTTTTATTTAAATCGGATTTTTTTGATTTAAATCAGATTTTTTTTTAAATGTCACATTATTATTATTTTATATGACTTTTTAATTTAAAAAATATATATTTTACATACATATACATGCATGTTTTAAGTATTACCTATTTATAATATTATACAATTTACATAAATGATTCATATTATTTCAAGATAAAATTTTAGGCTATTAAAAAATCTTAATTACATAAAATGCATAAAAAACTACAAATCAGATGTCAAAAATTAATTCAGCATTCAATATTTTAATTAAAATAAAAACGTCTGCAGCACATATAAATTTTAAAAGAAAATTAGAAGCAAACTATTGTTTTATTTTGTTTTTTCATGTGCTGGCTGAGAAAAATGAGTTCAGCTGTTGCCAATAATATACTTAAGGCCAAAGGACACAAATTGAGATGACATCACTAATCGACTGACTTTTCAGTAGTATTGGAATTTACGCAGGAAAATTTTGATTAATTTTATTTTATTTGTGGAATATCTATCATCTTATAAAACAATAACTATTTAAACTTACTAATGAGAACTTTATATCACTAAATAAAAATTCAGCCAGAGAAGGAATGCTACAGTGTTGCCGCGTCTGGCTGATTTTTTATTAGGGGATTCTAAATTCACATCAGTAAGTTTAAGAAGCAATTAATCATAAGTTAATAAGTAAGTTCATTGTTTTATAAGATGATAGACATTTCAAAAATAAAAATAAAAGAAAATTGCTATTCAAATTTTTCCTGTGTGAATTCCAACACTAGTGAGAGGTCGATCAGTTAGTGAATACGTCACAATTTGTGTCCTCTGGTATTGAGCAATTTAAAAATGACAGTGGTTTAGCAGTTTTATCAGTCGATTTCTAATTTCTGAAAGTACCAAAACAAAGGCAGAAAACATTTGTTCAACTTAAACAGATAAATCTATTGCAGTAAAAAGCTAATTGATCATTAATTCTCTAAGTTTTCTAGTATCAGTCTTTTCGATAACTTTAACAAAGATACCTCCCACCATTCTAAAAGACTGAGATCAATTATATAAAATTTAAAAAATAATAAATAACTAATGACTGGTTCAAATTTTATTCAAATCTTGATGACAGGAATCACCAAATTACAGTACATAAAGTCATACAATTTTATTTTACCTCAACTTGCAGCTTTTCTAAATATTAATGATTCAACTACTAATATTCAATACTAATATTCAAATATTTCTGCTTAAGTTTCTTTACTGTTGCAAGATTATTTTATAATTTGATTCAAATGAAATTTGGAAGCATTCTTTTTTCAAAGCTTTTCATTTATTTTACTTTTTGACAAAACTTAAGTTTTATCTAAGTTTTGTCTTAAGTTGTTTGATTAAATATATTACATAAAACTAAATTGTATTAAAGCACATTATTTTGTTTGTTTACATCTTAAATTTATTAAAAAACAACTTAAAAGAAAATCTGATTTAAATTAATGATTTAAAAAAAAATCAGTTGATTTAAATCATGATTAAAATCAAGCTGATTTAAATCAACGAACCCTGTTATAGTGATTTTGAAAGATTACAAGAAACAGATTGATTTCAAATATCTTACGTTAAAATTTCCGTTACGTTAATATTTTGTTTCGAAGTCAGCTATAAATTAATGACAAAGTAAAAAAAAAAATTCGTCTAACAACATTATAGCCAATCTATCGTTATAGCCTAAATTTAATTAAAGCAGATATGAAAAGGGAAAGTTCACTAAAAGCATTTAGACAGGAATTACATAAACATCAGAAATAAATTTATATTCTCTATAAAAATATAAATTAAAAATCAATTCACTCAATTTGGTGTAACCAATCATAAAAAATTAGGATAGTGCACTGCACATGTATTATTTACCTTGTATACAGTAGACTTCCTTAAATCCGCACACATTTTATGAATGTAAACAATGAATCATTCAGTTCAAATGTAGGGACACAATTTGACATTTTTAGTTTCATACCAATTCATATAACTTTTAATTTGCAATTTTTGTTAATATTTCTGAATTCATGTTTTTTCATGAAGGAAGAATATATATATTTCTGAAATAAAACAAGATTTTGTTCATAACATTGGTAATCACAATATTCTTAGCAAATATATTTATGTATTTTTCAAGCTTTTTTAGTTATTAAGTCTGGCTAAACCTAAAATCAAATTTCCTTATTTTATGATTTTGATGCGAATTAGTAATGTACGTGTATGAGGCAATTTTCATTGAATAACTTAGGAAAAAGACATTTTATCTTTATAATGAATATTTAATCAGGAATTATTGATTATTAACTTGACCTCTGCTTTTAATACATTAGTCATTCTAAAAAGCAAGGTTGGAAAAAAAACAGTTTTTTTTTTTGGAAACCCCCCCCCCCCCCCCAAAAAAAAACCAGGTTTTTTTTGTTTAAAGCAGGTTTTTTTTGGTTTAAACCAGGTTTTTTGGTTTAAACCAGGTTTTTTTTGGTTTAAACCGGGGTTTTTTTAAAACATCCTTTTTTATTACATATACATGAATATTTATTGATAAAAATAGACATTGTTCAATTATAAGTAGTATAAATGCATTTGAAAATAATTTAAATTAAATAATTATAGTTAATTATGTAGAAAATTGAAAGAAATCATATTTTAATTTAAATAGTTATTAGTAAAGTCTTATGTTCAAACAATAAGTTACTCTACACAGTAAAACACTGATGCTTTGAAAATCTTTATAAATAATCTTTTTTATATCCGCATATTTACCAATTATATCAGGTATTATCGTAAGTTCAAAATGGGGGAGTTTTCTACGTCCAACTACTAAAAATTCAAAATTCTTTTTCAAAAAATAGCATATAAATATATACACATATAAGCACATACTCTATGTATATTTCAACATGTTTATTTATATTATATCAGTTATTAATATAGTATTCTGTACAATTTATTACATACAATAAATCCAATTCACAAATCCTTTTTAAAAAAGTAAGCATACTGCATCGAGTCTTTTAAAATGTTTAAAAATGATGATAATGATAGTTCGAAGTTCAAGTTAAAAACATAGATTTGTCCACAAAAATTGATCCAGAGAGTCCCAGTATTTAAATACATAAGTTCATATAAGATTCATTACCTTTTTAATTTTCATTCATAGTTCAACGTAGTTCATTTCCTCCATTTTTGTTAATACAGGTATTAAAGAAATTTTATAGATAAAAAACTTTGGTTTTTTTCTTAATCCATTTTGAATAATCTTTTTATTACTTATAAGAAACATTTGATGTAGTTTGTGAATATAATATTCTTTTCTACAATTAAAAAAATCATAATAAAGTTGATATTGATCTTGGGGGGTTTTGTGTTTTGAGACACAATTTGAAATCAACATTTATGGTCATTAGATTTAGCAGATAACTAAGGGGAAAAATAATTTGTTGTTATTAAAATACTATAATTAGCACCCAATATTTGAATACTCATTCAACTTCATATTTTGATTTTAATTCTTAAAGATAATCTCCCCAATAGAAAAAAAAATCTTTTATAGTTTCACTAAAATCTTAACCATCATCCACTTATAGATCATATTCAAAAGCATTGTGCATGTTATGATAGATTGCTTTAAATAATCTGCATTTTTTAAATGAAAATATTTTATACTAAATACGGAATACCTATTTTTAATCCATTTTATCTTTGATCAATTCCCATATTCTAAGATTTTTCTTTTCTAATGGAATATGGTCATCAATGCATACTCAATTTCATGCTATACATAAAATAATCCCTAGAATCACTATATTTAATACGTTTTGCTGAAATAAAGTGTTAAACATAAAAAATATTTATATCCAATAATTTGTAAGTCTTAAATTGTAAATAAAAATGAGAAAATATCATTAGATTTTATTGAAAAAAACCGATTGGTTTAAAAAAAAAAAAAAAAAAAAAAACCAGTTGGTTCAAACCGTGGTTTAAACCATGGTTAAAACCAATTGGTCCAACCCTGCTAAAAAGTATCTACATTTTTATTATTTTAACTAATTATTTATTTTAATACTTTATTCTATTGTAGGCATTGATTATAGTTTCAACTGCATTATTAATTACATTCAAATAACTGTTTATAAAATGTAAACAAAGCAATGACCAGATATCTACAAAATTCTAAAATTCGCACAACCACTAATCCTAAGCTGTGCGGATTTGAGGGAGTCTACTGTATTTATTAAAGACAATTGTGTTATATATACTTAAAGAACACCATGTTCATGGGATTGAATGATGTGACCCCATTGCAAGAGATTTAATAAATTCAACTACTTCAATTACGTTTTACTACAAAAACGCAAAGATAATTGATAAAAAAAAACATCGAAACAAAATTTGCTTTTGGCTTTAAAATTAAAATTTTTTTTTTTGATTGCCTTCATTTTTTCTATTAATACTCCTGCTTTGTATAGTGCTTTATTTTTACAATTTTGTTGTTAATTTCTTTAGCGGCTAACTGCCAAATCAATTTATTTTCTTTCAAGAAATACTTCTTTCTTTTAATTTTATAGGATCATCGAGTGTTCAATATATATTTTTAAACAGATCGAAGATACAATAGTCTTTTGAAATGGGGTGATTTCAAAATTATTTTCATAAAAGTACTTACAGACTCGCAGTTAAAAAATAGTCCAGGTGACGACAAACACTTTACATCGAAGTTCTTTCATATCCCTCTACTAAATGATTAAATTTATTATGTAGTGTGTATTTAGAAAAAACAACATAATTTTGCAAGAAGGATTATAATAAAGAATGTCTTCACAATGCAACCAAATTATGAGTCATGCACAAATTAAATAATTTTTGGAGTGTTAGTTAAAACTATACATCTTTCAAAGCAACAATAAACAAAGATTATTAACTATTTCATTTCTTCTTCCTGAGTATTGCAAAAGGCAAAAGAAATTTTTGCCTTTTGAAAATATTCAAAAATTATGTGAATATTTTCAATAAAAAAAATACTATGAGGAATAAAAAAGAAATTCGAGAAGACGGGCATTTTCTCTTAAATTAAACTATCAGGCATAAGAGTGAGTAAAGAACAAAAAGTCTTAAAATACGTGTAATTTCAAATTTTCTAAAAATAAATAAATAAATAAATAAAATGAAAACCTCATGCAAAATTACATTTTTTCACAAAAATACAAAAAAAAAAAAAATAAAATAAAAGAAAAAGAAAAGGGCCTTAGTAACTGACGGCATTGAGCTCACACACTATTCAATCCAATTGTATATTATGTTATTACTTCAAAGCATGAAATACCTACTTAGCTAAATTAACAGGAGGGAAAATTATGTCGCCCCTCCTTTTGAACTTAACCAATTAACTTCAAATCTATTCAGGGAATCTCCTTATAAGAATAAGAACCAGTATACGAAATATGAAACAATTAGGATAATTCTACATGAAATCTGATAAATATACATAAAAAACCCATTTATCTACATAAAGGAGGGGGTAGCCCCATCCCCCTTTTAAACTTAACCAATGATTCCTCAAAGCTAATCAAGGAAGTGCCTTATCAGAATGAATATATACATATATATGAATAATTTGGGCCAAATTGGACAATTCTATAAGAAAAATCTATTTAACTAAATAAAGGGGGGAATGATTAACCCCTGTTTTACTTTACCAATATACCAATAAAACTAATCAGCCTTATCAAAACGAACCTATATAAAAATTTAAAGAAATAAATTCAATATGTCTCGTTTGGATCTGTTTTTCTTTGACAAAAAGATAGAAGTCAGATTTTTTTCCCCAAGATAAACATTTAAAAATTTCCAATTTACGAAAAATTGAAAGAATGTCATCCCTGGACTATAGATAAATAGGCAACAGGACATTTTAGAAAGAAATAAGAAATTACAAATATACAAGGGATTATTTTAATATTTAAAATTTCTTATAAATATTAAAAAGAAATGAGAAAGAATCTTCTTAAAAATTTCTTTGTGTACGCCATGTATTAAACTGAAATTCTATATTCCAATGATTCTATACATTTTTTTAAATAAAAAAGTATATTTTTGTTCTTAAAAAAAATTATGTGCATTAATTTATTTACACTTGTATATTAAAATTAATAAAAAAAATTGAACATCAGTTTTAATAATAATACTCCATAGATTTAATGTGATTATAATTTAAATCCTAATTCAAGTACATTACGATTCAATGGTTAAAGTAACAATATAGGAATTGATTTGTACTGATTTAGAGTTAGTTAATTTGTTTGTTTTTGATATATTAGTTTGTTGTTTAATTTTATATTGTTTTAATAATTTGTTGTTAATTTCATAAAAACTCCACTCTAATTTATTAACTAACTGTATTTTTTCAACTATTTTGTACTAAAGTATAAAATTATTTAAATAGTTATGTGTTAAAATTAAAAAGTAATAATTTATGAAACCTTTAATTATTTTTTCAAGACTATATTAAAATAGTTCTGAATCCAGCGATGTCACATTAATGAATTTTAACAGAAATCTGATTTAAACTATTAAGCTCATTTGAAAATGTATGTAACATAACACCACCAAAAACAATAAAATAAGTAAGTAAATCAATCAATAAATACTTTGTTTAAATAAACCATTATTTCTCCTTAAAGAATGTCTATATCTTCAGACCCCCCCCCCCTTTTTTTTCCGAAAAATATGAAATTCTATTAAACACTTGAGTTTTAAGTTGAAACAGGAATTAAAATTATAAATTCAAATAAAGTTTTAATGGAATTTTAATGAACTTTTCAAATTTAGGAAATATATTTAGTCAAATTTTAGTAAAGAATTTTGTTAATGCCAAACCTTCTGTAACAAAGTCTATTCAATATAGTTCACTTTTTTTTTTAGCATAATATAAGCAAACTTCTTATATGTGTTATAAAGCAAAAGATTTGAAATACATCTTAAATTTACTAACATAGACAAAATTGTATACAAAATATAATTTTCAAGAATGCATTTTCTTCTATAAAAATAGTCCTTAAAATTAATGCATAAATATTTACAAACTATATTTTGTTAAGAGACCTTATGACAAAGTTTTGTTGCAATATATTAAAAATTAAAAAAAAATGAATTTTGTTGTAAATGTAAATTATAAAAAATAAATTTTTGCAGAAATTGCAGAAAATATTTAGTCAAATTTTAGTAAAGAATTCTGCTTATGTCAAACCTTCTGCAGCAAAATCTATTCAATATATTTCATGTCTTTTTCCACCATTATCTAAGTAAATCACTTACATGTATTATGAAGCAACAGATTTGTTTTTTAACTTAAATTTATTATTATAAACCAAATTTGTTATACAAAATATAATTTTTAAAAATGTGTTTTTTAAATAAAAAATGGCTCTTAAATTAATAATACAGTAGACTTCTTCAAATCCGCACAGCTTGGGAACAGAGGTTTTGTGGATTTTAGAATTTTGCAGATTTCTGATCATTGCTTTGTTTACATTTTTTAAACAGTAATTTGAATGCAATTAACAATCAAATGAAAACTTATGAAGGCTTACAATATAATAAAATATTAAAATAAGTAATAAACTACAATAATAAAAATTTGGATAATTTTTAAAATGATTAAAATATAAAAAGCAAAGGTCAAGTTAATAATTAATAATGTATCATTAAATATTTATTATAAAGATAAGATGCATTTTTCATATGAAATTTGTTTTATTAAGATACATTACTAATTCACATTAAAATAATGAAACAAGGAAATTTTATTTCAGATTTAGCCAGACTTAATAACCCAAAAATTTGATAACAAAATATATTTATGTATAAACATAAATATATTTTGTAAAAAAGATTGTGATTACCAATGATATCAGCAATATCTTACCTTTTTCCAAAATAAATTTATTTTCTTCCTGAATGAAAACACACGAATTCAGTAATATAAATGAAAATACAAATTAAAATGTATACGAAATTGATGTAAAAATAAAAAAGTCAAATTTTGCCCCAGCATCTGAACTGAATGTTTCATTGTTTACATTGATAAATTATGTGCAGGTTTTAAAGAGTTGTGAATTTTAGGGTTGCAGGTTTAAAAGAGTCTACTGTATATACATACTTAAAAATTATATTTTGCATTATAGCATATCAGTTGAAGAGAACCTTGTTACAAAATTTCATTTCAATATATGAAAAACTTTTTAAGAAATGAGTTTTCTTGTAATGTAAATAAGAAAAAACAAATCTTTGAAGAAATTGCAAATTAGGATTTTAATACAGGACAGTACAAAAGTATATTCTGTAGAAACTATGCAACTTTAAATTAAACTCAACTTTACATAAAAAATGAAAAAAAGGGGATTAATATTGTTTGAAGTTAAAATATAATCATAACTGTTAAAATATAAAATGTATTGTTTACTTTTTCTTAACCCTCTCATCACCGAATTATTATAAAAGTGGAGAAAAAAAAATCTTTCTAACTTTTAATACTTCTAAAATACCACTATTAGTTATGGGCAAAAAGATTTTTTTGTATTGTTGTTTTATCATTTTTTTTCTCTTTGTTTGCCTTACGATTCCCAAAACTCTCTTTTAAGGAATCTGTTATGTTTAAAATTAATTTAAAAACATGCACATATTAAGAGTAGGTTAAAGAATCATAAAACATTTTTTATCTCGCAAAAATTTTAAACAGATCAAAAAATGAGTTCATTTCTTTTCTGAAACAATAAAGCAAGAATTGTAAGTAATGCTAGAAATTATTTAGTACTGACATCTAAGTATGATTAATGCAACTATTTAGAAGCCTTCTATGTATTCTAAAGGATTTAATGGTGTATTGCGGTTTGAAGTGGGAGCCTCATATGAGGCTCAGGATGACAAGAGGGTTTTATGATCACTTTATCAGATAATTCATTTTAATTCAAATTTTAGCATGTAATTTCTAATTAATGCTGAACCAAATGTGAGGCATTTTTGAAATCTTAATTGTTTGAACTGCAATTTAAAATTATGGTAATTTTTTTTTGCAAAAACCAGTGATTTAAGAGTAGACACATACCTGACTTTTTTTTAAGCTACAAATACTATTGGTTTTCATAATTCACACAGTTGAGAATCAGTGCATAAAGTATAGATAATTTCTATGTGAATTTAAAGATTACGAACACAAATCTCGAAAGAAACAAACTTAAAATTGTCTAATAGGAGCTGAAGAACTGTGAAGGGGCTGTCCAAATGCAACATTATTACAGTTAAGGATCGATAATACGTGCAACAATAATCTGTAATTTTCTATAATTTGCGTTACTTTACAAATGTAAACAGTGAAATAAACAATTCAGAAAATTTTCAAATTAGTGATCCAAAAATGATTTTTTAACACAAATAGTAAAAAATTTGAAAAAAAAATCCTGAGATGTAATTTTTGTAAAATTACTTTTTTTATTGAATTAACAGTAAAAAACAAACTGTGTTACGGATTGTATGTAATTATTTTTATTTAAATGCACCTATATATCAATTTTTTAATACAATAACTTAAAAATGCATTTTTTGAGATAGAATGTTATATTAATTATAAGATTTCATATTTAACTTTTCATATTATATTGATTATAAAATTAAAATGCAGTCTAGGAATAATAAAATTATCCATAATCCATAATATTCTATAATTCCCAATATTATATAATCCGCTAAACCTTTGGGCCCAACTTGTGTGGATTATAGAACTTACTGTATTTTATAGGTGAGGGGGAATGTCCTGTGATATAGATATAATTTTTGATTCAACCATTTTTAATATTTCTAATATTGTTTTTAGTTCAAAATAGCATATTATCATTTTTTAGGTTGTTATCTATTTAATGGAAATACAAAGTTATTAATAAAAATCACTAAATTACTATAAAAACATTTAATTCTAAAACATAGCCCAACATTTAACTTTCTTTGTTTTCTTCATATGTGTAAGCATGTACAGTCACTGATCAAGAATCCGTATGTGAAGTATGTTTGAAATGAAGCTTGTGTTTACTAATAAATAATAGAGAAAGAGAAAGAATGTTGCCCACTTGTTTTATTGACATAAATTTCAATATCTCCATCCCCTTTCTTCGTGCACAGAAAGTGCAACAAGCCATTTTATATAGATTATGCTAAAGAAAATATTGAAATATTTTTATAGAAATTCTTTAACCATTTCTATAAAGCTTCTACAAATATTTATATACCTTTTTGTTAAACTAGCTTTTAGAAAAAAGGGCCATAATTGTATAGGATTCTAAGTAAAAATTTCAGAAGGTGTAAATCATTGTTTTTCTCATAATTATTCTTGGTCAAAAATAATGACTTACAAAATAACCTGTTACTGGCACCTAGTAATGAGACTCACTTCATTTTAACGTCCTATATTAGGAAGTTTGAAAATTGAAAAAAAAATATTCTGTTAAAATCATACTTTTCAATTATGCAGTAGAATAACTTTCTGAGAATGTTAATTTCGAGGTCACTTATTGGAACTATTAACATAGTTCCAATAATTAGAATTCATTTTTTAAAAGTAAAGCCTTTAAAATTATAAATTATTTAATAATAAATATGAAAAATTGAAAAATGTTAAAAAATCCCTTCAAAAACCTACGAATTTGATTTTGAAAAATTTCAACTTTATTTTCACAGTTTTTGAGGTGGAAAAAGTTGCCATATTTTCAAAAGTAGAGTTTGTGGAAACCCTAGCCTAGACAGGTATAAAAAACACGTTTAAAATACACGACGTAAATACATGTTTTTCAGGTTCTCTGACACCTAAAATGTGTACCGTTCCTGTAAAATCCATCTAAAACCAGAATTTGAAATTTCTCACGAATTCAATATACTTTCTTCTTGTAAAGATAATGCATGATATAAAGTTATCAAGGTGGTCAACATGGCAAGATATTAACCAAATTTATAAAAGTTTATTCAGAAATATAATTTTGTGGTGTAAAATCTTTGCTTTTTCGATTTTCGAAACAGATTTCTTTTAAAATGGTACTTTCAATTTCAGAACCAGTTTTGAAATCGAAAATATCTTTTCAAGAAAATCTGCAACCAATATTGAAAAAGTAAAAAATTATCATATTAAAGATGAGAGTTGCCTATCATATGTCAAAAAAAAAATTTTTTTTAAATATTCAAATTTAAATGATAAATTTAAAAACAACCTGCCCACTGGATTAACATTCTGGAGCAGGTGTTTTCAAGCGAGTGAAAAGTCACTCCATGATATATAAATTTCAATAAACTCTATACAGTTGGCAAAAAAAATTATTTGTACACTTCATTTTTTTTAAATTATAACGAAATTAAATAAATGATTTAAGAAAAAAATACTGTCGTCATACATTAATTTAATGCATTATAATAATATAAAATGAAAAACAAAATAAAACAAATTGATTTTTTATATTATAATAAGCAAATATACAAAAATATAATGCAAAAAAGTATTTGAACACTACATTAATGTACTATAATTAATGAAAATTTAGTTAATGATACAAATTAATATTTTGTGTGAATTCCTTTAGCGTTTATGACTATATCTACATGGTGTGACATAGATTCCACCAACTTTTTTGTAGCAGTCTGGTTTATGTTATTCCATGACTCAATAATTGCTTCTTTAAAACTGTTTTTCCCTGATACATATTTTTTTCGGATTTTTGCATCCAGTAGCATCCACAAATCTTCTATTGGATTCAAGTCTAGAGATTGTTGAGGAGTTATCAGTCGCCTTCGAATATTCTATAATCCACAATATTCCATAATCTGCACAACCTTTGGCCCCAGATTGTGTTGATTATAGAACTTTGGCTGTATTAAAAAATAATATTTGTGACTATCATTTTAGGAAAAGTGAGGTCATTTAATGTTTGCCAATATTACATTCTGATATCGGCCAATATGTCATTTTGATGTTGTCCGATATCATTGTGCTTCCTGGGTTATCAAAATTGTTTTTAAGAATCTTGTTCTCGTAGTTTAATTCGACTTTTAAGCAAAAACCTTCTTTTTTAACGATTGATTAATTATATTTAATATTTATCTGTAAAACAAATGGAGCACAGAGCAAATTCAGCAATAAAATAGTTCCACTTGCAATTGAATAACTTACTTAAAAGTAACACAGTTTGGCTAAGCTTGAATAAAAAATAACTTGAAAGAGGAAGTCTAATTAGTTTTTATTCACAAAGATTTATTTACATCCCAGGTATGTTTACAACGACCCCTCCATTGGGGCACATGTGAACAAGTTTAGACAGTCTTTAGAATGACGATATATGTTAGGAATTCTTGATAAATGCACCCAAAAATTTCATCAAAAGAACAAATAAAGTGTAAATAATCATATAAAACAATTTTTTTTCAATAGCTCTTAACAATTTTCAGAAATAGTCAAAGATGCAAAAATTGTTTACAACATGTGCTTCCTATGCCATACATGACTTTCAAATATACAATTTTAGTTAATTTTCAGCAGTGATATTATTGAATATTTAATAAGTGAAGAATCATATTTCGGTACTACATGGTTATGCATCGACCAGTTTCGCCAAAACCAAAAGAAGACTCATACATGTTGACTAAATTTTTATTTTAAATAAAAAAGGAATAAATAAATTAGTAAAGTATTAATAAAAATACAAATAAAGAGTCGAAATAAAAATCATATATGACCTTTTAAGTATGCCTGTCATGTTAAATTCAATTGAATGTGACATTCACGATCATCCATTGATGGCTTTTAATCTTATAATTTGGCGATAGTTTTTTTGGTCGATGGGATAACCAAGTAGTATCCACATTTCTAATAAAATTTAGAACCAACAATGTGAAAAATGCCTAAGCCAGGTATTAAACCTGGGATTCTTGGAATAGTGTGCCAAGTGTTTTACAGTCGAAGTTGTATAATCTGCACATGCAGCAGCCAAAGGTTGTGCGGATTATGGAATATTGTGGATTATACATCATTTTATTATTCCTAGACAGCATTTTAATCCTTTAATCAGTACAATATGAAAATATATATATGAAATCTAATAATTAATTTTAATCCTTTAATCAGTACAATATGAAAATACATATATGAAATCTAATAATTAATTTTATATGCTACCTGAAAAAATGCCTTTTTAAAGTTATTTTATTAAAAAAATTATATGTAAATGCAATTAAATAAAAATTATTCATATTATTCAATTATACAATTCATTTATTCACTTATTTTCATAATGCTGTATAATCTGTTTTTTACTGTTAATAAAATAAAAGAGTTTAATTAACAAAAAATAAATATTTTATTATGATTTTTTTTTCAATTTTTTTATTATTTGTTTTAAAAATCATTTCTGGATCACAAATTTGCAAATTTTCTTAACTGTTTACTTCATTGTTTACATTTGTAAAGTAACGCGAATTACAGAAAATTGCAGATTATGGGAGCACGGATTATCGATCTTTGGCTATATTTGTGTCTCATGTTGTTACACCACTATAGTTTGTGTGCTCATGTTAGACCTTTCCATCTTGTGCTACCGCTGTAGCCTTACCAGCATATGTGAGTGAGAGATGCAAAGCTGGGCATCATCCTCATAGCTTAAATGGTACAGCACTTGGAGTGCTATTCTAAAAGTTCCAGGTTTGATCCTCAGCTTGAACATTTTTCACTCTGTTAGTTTTGTGCTTAGCTAGCAATATGATGATTCACTTATAAAATATTCAATAGCTATCAAAATTTTCTTTCAGTTTTGTCAAAGTATCTGTTTGATTATAAAATATTTGTTTTACAGAGATATTTTTTTCTTTGTATTCATTAACAGAAGAAACTATGAAATTCAAACTTTGCAAAGTGAAAAAAATGAACTATTGTCTACTTAAAATAAATCACAGCAGAGAATTTAGAACAAAGACAACAAAAAATAAAAATAAGCTATTAAAAACTTCAAAATACTACATTACATATTATTAAATTATAGTTCTTGTTAATTTTGCTATACTATATATCTGTAAAAGAAATAATGGTTAATTTAATTAGTACAGTTGGTATTCTGTTTCGCGCAATTATAATTGATTTGGTACAGATAATATGAGTTAACAATAGAATAAATTGTATTATTTATATACTGTAATGTGTCAAAAGTTAGCCTACTTTAGCACATAAAAAACTCTAATGATTTTAAAAGAGATTTATTATTGAGATTTTCATGAAAAGAATAATAAATTAGGCAGTGTATTTTGAAGGGAAAGGTTTGTAAATAGAAATTTTCAAAAAAAAGGTAAGTGCACTTATATTAGGAGGGAGGGAAGGTACTTATATTTGGAATGGGCTTACTTTCGATGTACAATATATATATTTTTTTTTACTTCAGTGCTTTTTTATTTTCTATTACAAACAGTTGACAGTAAAAATTTTCTTTAAAATCCTTCGAAAATTCTCTCTAATTTTAAATTATATGTTTTATATTATAAGAAAATTGTGCTCACAACAATAAAATTTTATTAATTAGAAAAGATTTCTTAGATAAGAACTCAAAGCATTGTTTTCATAGAGTATTTTATTTATCACTGTATGTTAGTTATTTATAGGGTATTTTACTTAAAAAGAAAATCTTGTTTATGTAAATGGGCTTATCTGTTTTAAATATTATATAAATGTTAACTTTTTAATGCCATTAAAGGTATACTCTGTTATCCCGTCGACCAAAATATTATCGCCAAATTATAAGATTAAATGCCAATAATGGATGATCGTGGATATGAATTCAATGGCATTAAATACGATACATGTGTTTAAAACGTCATTATGTGATTTTTATTTCGACTTTTTATTTGTATTTTTATTAATAGTCTACAATTTATTTTTATTTATTTTTTTATTATTTAAAATAAAAATTACGTCAATATGTATAATTTCGCTATTAGTTTGGCGATTTGTATAATTTGGCGAAATCGGTCGACGGGATAACAGAGTAGTACCCCGTTACTGTTGGCTAATATTTGGTTTACTAGTGAACTGAATTTTTTTAATGTTTATAAATGTCAGCAAAAATAAAAGTAAAGCAAAACATAAAATTTTGTGTCTCCATACGTCAAATCCCAAGTCATACAAGTTTCAATAGAAGAATAATTAAAGAAGCTATCTTACCATAAATTTTTTTAGTAAAGAAGATAGGTTCAGTAAATTGATTTTTAAAAATTAGCTACTGTTAAAATCAGAGCGTTATCATTTTATTACAGACGCCAACACAACGAATCAATCATGTGAAAAATTCATTCAAGATGAGTGATTCAATCAATAAATAGAAAACAGCTCAAATAGAAATTTTCAACTCAATTTTAATTAACAAAATAAATGATTTATTTTTAAAAGAAATGCGGGAGTGTTTTCAAAATTTTCGAATCTAGAGCTTAAATGGGCATTTTGGATTAAAAATTGGACATCATTTGATTTTGGATGATTCAGAAAAATTTTGCCCAGATTTTTTAGAAAAGCTTGTTAAACGACTGTCTGGTACCAGTATTATAACTAAAGATTAAAAAAAAAGTACTAGTCATATCGCCACTGCAGAAATTTAATTTAAAAAAATATATTGATAATTAGCATACGTTGGAATTCTTTTTAAAAAGACTGCAAGAAGCATTTTCATGAATCATAATGCAATCACGATTCATTCTTTTAATGGCTTCTTATTTATTTCGCAGTTTGTTCAGGTAATTTTAGAACATTAAATTTATTTTACCAAAATACGTTAATGCTTAGGTAGGGTAGTTTCTTTCATTATTCTTCAACCAGCAATTATTAGAATTTATTATTTGATAATGATTGTATAACGTTTTACATATTGGAACTTTCATTTTTGCTGATTTATCAATGCGTTATTAGAAGTATTATAAAATGTTTTATTTATTGCTCATAATTTCTTTGATTATTATTATTTATGTTTAAGTAGGTTACTGTATGTTATTCTAATTTTAATTTAGATATTCAGCTAATTGTTTTTTTTTTTTTTAATTAGCTTAATTTTAAAACGTTGTGTTGCTCATAAACTGAATTTGATTCCATTATGTTCAATTGAAATATATATATTTTTTTAATATTGATTGCTTAGTTCAGTACTTCTGTAAAGTTTATCGAAATTTACATTACAGAACGCATACACATGAGAAACTATGGTTGAATCTTGAAACAAGCGATAAACTTGTCAAGGCGATAAATGAGTTTTTGTTGTTAGCAGTTTTCTTTTAAATTCTTTCAAAATTTATTTGTGACATAAGTTTTGTGTATTTTGTAAAGTGATAATTGACATACAATAGTTATCAATTGGTTTCATCATTAAAAATGGGTGTAGTTGAAATTTGTTTTTGTGTATTTTGCGTACACTGTGGCTTTTTTTGGCAATAGGTATATTTTGTGAATTAAGCATATTTACACAAGTTTAATATTTGATGCATGGAGTGAGAGTTGTGTTTAACAGAGGTGGGGGGCATTTTCTGTCAATCAAACAATGGCAAGGGTTATAGAGAGGATTTTTGTGATGTCTGTGTGTTGCTAAGTTACAAGGATAAAGATGACATAGGGTGAATGTTCCAGTTTTGGCCAAATTTAGACAAAAGATGAAATGAAAGTTTTATAATTTTTCACTGATTGAAGCATATTAAATCAATAGCAGTGTTCTTTAGTAAATTTAATTGCCTTTCTGTTGATTATAATCAGTGGCATAGCAAGCAGGGGGCGGTCCACCCCAGGTGACACCAAATCCTTATTTGCATATATATATATATATATATATATATATATATAATCTTATAAAATTTTGGGAAAAAAATCTGATAAAATGAAATTTCAAGCACATCACGCAACCAACTTAATTTCCCTTTCTTAGAGAATCTGAAAATTTACACAGAATGGGGTGTCTAAATAAGATATGCACCAGGAACAGAAACCTAGCTTTCCAACGAATGGGAGCAAAAGCAAATTAAAAAAAAAGATTTTTTTCTACATATAGGCACCGCATTGATTTATGCTAACTGTTGGGTGAGTTATGAGTTCCCTGTGGTTTCATATATGGGAAATCTGAAGATAAATGAGGAAGGTTTTGATCTTTTCCTATGTTACAGATGACCTGTGATCTCTTTGCTCTCCCCCTTTTTTTTTTAAAGAGATTGTACTCGCATACAATATAACCTATGTTAAAGCATAATACAACCTGTACTTTAATCTGTGTCTGCACTCATGAATTCTAAGAAAGCATAAACTTTAATTTGTAAACTATACTGCATTTCAAAAATATGTGGACAAGTGATTCTTTAAAATAATAGTTCAAAAATGAAGCAATAATCATGCAAAAAATTATCAGTTTATTACAATAAAGAAATACAATATAAGTTTACAGAAGTTTTGGTAAAAAATCAAAATCAAAATAGGCTTCTCTGTAAATGTATAAATTTTTTTAGTATTTTGCATTTAAATTACAATTTTGCATCCATTTTTTCAAATTATCTATAAAATCACAACAGGCATGCTAAAAATGTTGACATTTTATTTGTAATAACGTAAAAATGTGATTGAAAAAATATGTCGAAATAGAGGGAGGGGATGACGCCATTTATATCTGCCTCGGGTGTCACCCATCCTAGCTACGCTACTGATTTTAATAACTTTCTATGGAAATTATGGAAATTTAATAACTTTCTATTTTAAATTGTGAGTAATAACTCGTTAAATAATTTCTTTCAATTTGTACCAGTTTTAGCCACCATAGTATCATGTACAGCCGAAGTTCTACAGCCTTCACACGCTGCAGCCAAAGGTTGTGCAGATTATGGAATATTGTGGATTATATATTATTATGGATTATACTTTAAATTTTATTATTCCTAGACAACATTTTAGTCCTTTAATCAGTATTATATGAAAAGATAAATATAAAATCTAATAATTCATTTAATATGCTATGTGAAAAAATGCCTTTTTAAAGTTATATTATTAAAAGATTTATATATAAATATTAAATTCGATTTAATATGAGTATATGTGTACATATATGTATTCACATGCATTGAAGTACGTTTTTATTGCTTTCACTACAGAATTAGGACATAATTTATTTTTAATAAAAAAAAATCTTCAAATAAAAATATATATAGTTTTGTAAGATTGATATCTAATTTTTATGTTTTAGTCACGTGTAAAATAATTCCCTTCTAAATTTTAAAAGGGAAACAGTTTATAAAAGAAGAATAAGATCCATCTATAAAGCCATTTTGTTTTTATTTCATTTTAAATTCCCCCAACTTAATATTTTTAAAAAATATACGTATTAAACAATTAATAGTTGTACCCCTAACAAAAATGCATATTTTTTATACTTAGAATCGATTCAAAGAGTTTTAAACATGCTAAAAAAAAGCAAATAAATGATTAAAATATTGTTATTTTCAGTAGTTTAGCCAGGATTTCTTTTAGGAAGGGGTTCAGAATTTTCATTCATGTTACATATATATATGTATAGTAAATCCTGTCAAAATGAAATCACAAAGGAATAACACAAATGAATTTTCATTTATTTTATATATACAGTAGACTCTCTCAAACCCACACAGATTGGGACCAGAGTTTGTGGTGATTTTAGAATTTTGTGGACTTCTGGTCAAATGCTTTGTTTACATATTTTAAACATTAATTTGAATGTAATTAATAATGCAATTGACACTATAATGAATGCTTATTATATAATAAATTATTAAAAAAAGTAATGGATTAAAATAATAAAATTTAGATATTTTTGAAAATGATTAAAATATTAAAAGCAAAGATCAAACTAATAATCAATAATGTATGATTAAATATCCATTATAAAGATGAAATTTATTTTTCCTAAATTATTCAGTGAAACTTGCCTCATAAAGGTACATTATTAATTCACATCAAAATCATAAAATAAGGAAGTTTTATTTCAATTTTAGCCAAACTTAATAACAAAAAAAAAAAAAAACTTGATTAATACATAAACATATTTGGTAAGAAGATTGTGATTACCAGTGATAACAGCAATGTCTTGAATTTTTTTAGAAATAAATATATTCTTACTTCATGAAAAAACACGAATTCTGTAATATTAACAAGATACGAATTACAATTTAAAATTCTTAAAGGAATTGATATAAAATTTAGGAAGTCAAATATTGTACATACATCTGGTCTAAAAATTTCATTGTTTACATCCGTAAATTATATGCAGATTTTAGGGTTGTGGATTTGTGGGAGTCTACTGTATAGTAAAACCAGTCAATGTAAAATTGCAAAGGATTGTGCAATTTTCCGTTTTAGACAGGGTTTGTGTTATGTATTATTGCATGGTATTCTTTTAGGTAGGACAACGAAATAGTTCTATGTATGATAGCATTCTGTTATAGGCAGATTAATTTTTTACAAGTTTTTCCACATTTATATAAGTATACTTCTTATGTTACATGTATATTTGGGGAGAGTGGGCTACAGTGGACTTAAGTACACAGATGCCATCCCTTATATTTTATTTACATTTAAATTTTTAAAGCTTTTCTTTTAGACTAATTGATTACAGCAATGAATGATAATTTATAACCTTTAAAAAACATTGTTTGCTCAGAATGATTAATTTTATCATGATTGGTTGTTTTGAGGTTCTAAAAATGAAAATTTTAATCATCTTACTTTTCGTTATTATTAATTGAATATTATGGATAAATAAGTAAAAACAGTTTTTTTTATAAAGTTTAGATACTTGTTATTATTTAATAATAAATTTAATATGCTAAACAGAAAAGGTAATGCTGAATTATCAAAATATTTAATAATTGCTTATTCTTCATAAATAAATACTGTTTAAGAGAGTTATTTAACTGTAAAATAAGGTAAACAAAGAAAAATGTTTCTGTATCATAGTAAAAAATATTTTGGTTTATATTTACTGCTTTTAAAACGTTGCATGTATTTCATCAACTGTAAATGGTTATTAGTAAAACTATTTCTAGCATTTTCTAAAATTTTATTAATCATTTTTGAAGTAATCTAAAACAAGTTTAGAATCAAAACTTTATGGTTCCTAATCTGTTATTTGTATCGGTATTATCATAAAATCACCCCAAGATTCAAAATTATTTCTGACTCATAAGTATTTTGGAGATTTATTTTTAAGTTTTCGTGGAGATGAATTTATTTTACTTAATAATTCCACTTTATTTTCAATTTCTCCTGTATCAATCTGTTGTTATTTAAAAAAATATAATACTCTTTTTGATATTTTTTCGGTTACGTTTTGTAAATGTTGAAAATTTTACTTGAAAATTTGCATTATTATGTTACTTTGGAGATATGGGGGAAAATAAAGTGCCTTTAAATTAATAAAAAAATAGATTTTTATTGTAATTCAAATAATGCTTAGTAATAGAGGACCATGTATCCCAGTGGGTGGACCAGTGTATTCCGCTTCTGAGGCAGGCACACTGGTCCACTTTAAGAAAGGATACAAAATAATTTTTTTTAAAAAGATATTTGAAATTATTTTCTGAAAAAATTCTGAGGCATGTAAAATTGCTCAAGGAATGTTCAAGAAAATTTTAGACAAAATGGACTTTCCTTAAAGAGAAAAGAAATAGCCTGCAAAAATGATCCATTGTGTACCAGTCTGCCCTACAGTAAAACCTGTCAAAATGATAATTATTTTTAACAGAAACCTGCCTTAAGCAAAAGCATCAGATGTCCGTGATATGGATTGTCGTACGACAAAATTTTCTGAAAACCTGTCTAAAGGTGGTTTTTCGTTGTTTATTAGCGGTTCCATCATAAAAGATTTTAACAAGTACTTATACAGGTGTAAAAGCAGAATCTTTCTACAACGTAATTCTGTCACAAATGGAAGTGTTTCAGAATACCAACGAAACGAACAAAGGATCTTATTTAGACAGAGTATCTTAAAAATGTAATTAATTACACTTCTTTTAATGGAAATTTAAAATAGTACTTTTTCCATCTCATTGCAATCCCATCTTGACAAGATTGACTATGTGTATGGGTAATAGAAGTATTTTGAGTAATTTTAAGAGTTTAAGTATTTTATTTCTTTCATTTAAGTATTTCAGAAGTTAAGAATTTCAATTCAGAATATTATACTTAAATATTTTAGAATTTTATAGTATAAAATAAAGTTAAATTTACCTCCATTGTTGTAGCTAGTAATACAAGGAAATTATACTATGATATACCAAAGTTTTTACAAACATTATCTAAAAAAACAAGCCCGTATCTAAAAATTAAATGTATTTTAGTCAAGCTTTATACTTCATAAACATTTGCTTGCATTAAAATTAGGATTAAATGTTTAAAGTTTAACCCTAGAACTACAGAAAATGTTACTCAAGTTTTATTCAAATATTTTACATCAGAATTTTTATTTAAAACTATTTAACTTATTTTTGATTGGTTTATAAATTTAGTTTATACTAAAGAAATTTCTGATTTATATTTAATTATTATCTGGTTAATATTTAAGAAAATGATATTCAAGTTTTGCTAAGGAATCTAGTGATATAACAAGCACACACAACAAATGTATGTTTGAAAAAATAGCCTAAGTACAGTTCTCTTAAGCAACCATAATTCTTCTGGGTTTCTCTGTTTTATGTTTCGCCGTTTTTGGTACCATATTTGGCTTTAATAGTTTCTTTCGATATCTGGTTACGAACTTGAAGGATGCTTATTTTTTTAAACAATTTTATTTGTGATTGATTAGATTGTGACTTTTTAAAATACTAGTTTTTTAAAGAATAATATTGGTTTCTGTTATATTATTTCAAAAGCATTTTTTTAGGTGGTTCAAAACATTTTTAGAGCTTTTTCAAAGTACGACATAGGAATTTGGTTTGTGAATTAGGTTTGATTTAACTTTTAGATTTCTCATTGTTAATAACAGAACCTCATCACGACCCTTCTTCATTCTCAATTCTCCTTCCATCCATGAAATTTCTGTAAGCAGTATTAAACTGAGCATTCACAAGTCGTAATTGTGGTCATTTCAGATGATTGAGACATTTTTCTGCGGAAGGGATTTTTGCAACTCTGGAATGAGCACTTTGAAATTCTTGAGAGAGGTAGCACTTCTAGGCGATTAATAAACATAAAATCCTAAGTGCTCTGAAGAGACATTTTGATGCTTCGAGGGAGACTCCCTCTAAATTTGATGCTGTAATTTCATTAGTGTAAAAACCATTTTCCGATGTTTTTTGTATAATTTTGAATTTGTAGAAAAATGTGAATTTTCCCATAGTTCTGTAACTGCACTAATGAATAAAAACAAAATTACAATACTAAATAAATACATAAAAAATCTGCCCTTAAAAATCCAATAATTTATTTAAAAATGACTCCGGTTGAAAAATTCAATGGCAAAAATTGCCATTATTTTGTAAAAACACAGAAGAACATTAAAACTTTTCAATATTCCTCTGCTCTTTTTCTAAATATCAACGAGACTCGAAATAAAAGAATTCAAGAAAGAAAAAAGAACCATTAATCTCTGGAAATATTCCTCAGATTTATCATGAGATGTATTATCTTCCTGCATCGAATAGCAAACTTAAAAAGAAATCTATATAATTAAAAAAAAACATGTCAAAGTTTTCTGTAGTGAGGAATTCTGCTTTTTTTAAACTGGTCAACACACTTTTAAGCACCAGTTTCTCATTTCTTGCTTACTGATTGACGAAAACACTTTAAAAGATGAAAATAAATCATCAGCATATTTTAGAACAGAAGATAAATCATATTCAAATCTCTTGCGGTATTTTAAAAGTGGCAATAAAAGTTCACAAATAACCAGTTCAAGAATAGAGTTGCTTTTATTAATTCCAGGCAGCACATTACATTATAATATTGTTTGATATAAAATTAGAAAATAAACAAAGGGTCTCGAAACTCAATCAGTCTGCTGTTACAGCATTTGTATAAACTGGTCTTTTCTCTTAACTTTTAGCAACAGTTGGCCCCATAAAAACCCGTTTCCATCTTAGCAGTTGTACTTGTAGACTTATGCTTCAGGACCGTCAAATGTTTCCACTTACAGGATGATTCTCTGTTTACGAAAAACCTGCCAATAAGGAAACACATTTGCAAAATGTTCCATTTTAGATAGGTTTCAAGTTTTAGGAACTGTACATATATAATATTGTTTTCGTGTAATCCTGATTTTCTATACATTTAAGATAGGTCACCTTCTCAGATTCCATTGTAATATATTTATATTCCTCACAGGTACACTACAGAGGGATTACTTTATATTAGTTTTAGAGGATACAGTTTAAACGGAACATGTTTATGTTGAAAATGTGCCTAAAACAGAAAAGTTCATAGCCTTCGAAAAAGATATAACTATGATTTAAGCCGTTTAACATTATACCATTTAATGCCTGTCTAAAATGGAATTTTTCATGCGTTCTTTGTGATTGTGTCTTAGTATTTTTGAATGAAACCCAGATATTCTCTTGGTGTGGGAGAATCCACGAGATTCAATTGGCTATGCCACTGGTCACACTATTTACCGTATTTACTCGTGTATACCGCACACCCCGTACTTCACAAGGAAAATGGCGATTTTTAAAAATCTCGTATATAATGCGCACAGTAAATTTGATTTGCAAATGAATGAGTGACTAAATCAATTTCAGTAAAGAAAGTCGAATCAAACATTACATTAGACCAAAAAAAAAGGCGAAAATACATTTTACACGTGACGGCAATGATATTTGTTAATTAAGCTTTATATAATGTTATGTATAAAAACTGCAAGGAGTAAAATAAAGATGCAGTAACACTTCAATTAAAAATGATTTGCCGAGCGATTATGTCTTTGAATACTTTTCTTGATTCATATGCATATCGTATGATTATATACTAGGGTGGAGCGAAAAAAATTTTTTTTTGAAAATCAAAAACGGGTAGGTGCCAAAAGTTGCCTTTATACTAGTACATCAACTGCGTGAAATTTTACCACTGAAAAAAAATGGCTTGAGTCTGCGCTTTTGCTCCAAAAATCGAAATTTTGGGTAAAATTTGCCATTTTTTGACATGTTTTCAAAAAAATTAAAAAATCCCTACAGAGCTGGTTAGTATTTAAAAGTGTTGCTTAGACCTTTATATTTATCTGCTTAACATATTTAAACTATAAAACAATATTTTTAGTCTGTATAATTGGAGCAATTCTGGCAACTTTTTGTGAAAAATAAGCGTTAATCTCTCTATTGGAGCATACAACGAAATGTTCTTTTGAATACATTTCTTACCTAGCTGCTTTTAAAACTACTGTGTATATAACTCATAGAGGTGGTTGCATTATCCCACCCGTCTCAACCATCCAATCATCTAGGCCCAGTGTTTTATTTATGTATTGAATTGTTATTTTTTTCCCGAAGACGAGTATAAGTTTTCTATATATCAAAGTAATTTATCTCTTCTTTGTATTCATAGACTTTGGATGATTTGAATCATGCTGGTGTGACCTGCTGCACGTATATTTTTATACCATGTATAACAGAAGAGAAGCTGAGTAATGTATTGGGTATGTTCTTAATTGAACCTAGTCAGCAGTCTATTATCTTTATTAAAATTTCATGCAATTAGTACATTGTGATTGGAAGTTCTGTTATCACAGCATTCTTTCAATCAATTACATTTTGTATGCAATGATTTGCCTAAAAATTTATTGTATGAATTCAGTTTCTAGTATGCCATCATTTATTGAACCTATTACATTGAATATATGCTGAGAAGTTAGCTGTTTAATATTATGACGATTGTCACAGAGGATTGCAAACAAAATTTGCGTGTAAAACAACAATATTTCTAAAGAAGTTTTAGTATGCTTTATGTCGTTTCCTGTGTTGTTCCGTAGTCTAGTAATTTCTAATAAGATTTTAGATCTATTATTTAGGTGTGTAGTACATTTGGTATAAAACATCCCGCGGTATAAACTTGGATTATAGATTTGGTGAGTGAACATATAGACGCTGATTGCCAATCTGTGCTTATATAAAGCGGAAAATTTTATTAACTTTATGAGCTGTCTTTTCTGTGAGATGTTTTCTAAATTTCTATTCCCCATTCTTTGAGAAATAGCTTTCCTTATGAATTAGCTTTGCAATCTCCGACAGAAATTTCTAGTCTGTTCTGAGAATCTTTTTCTCAATTTGAGAAAATAATTTCTCTATTTTATAAAAAAAAAATTGCAATAGGAAGTGAATATTACGTAGACAAAGATTTTTTTATTGATCCAGTGAATCCATGTAGCTTAGAACATTTTATATCGACTTCTCTAATAATTGACGCAGAGGAAATTCACTGGAGTTGAAGTAGCGAATGATTCAATATCATATAGACAATTCTAAGCTTAACCCATGCAAAATGGTTCACAGTGACAAATAAAATTCTCCTAATTTTAAATGAGCACTTATATTCGATATCCGTCCATTCCCTCATAAAACACAATGCATTATAAGTTTATGCCCAGGACATTTCACCATCAAATGTTGTCCACTCATAAAAAGGGGATCTAAAATTTAATAGGAAATTAACTGGATACGAAAACACTTAGAAAACTGCATAAAACTAATGCAAAAAAAAGTTATTTACAACAGCGGTTGCTTTACACATGGAGAACAAATTTTCATTGCAATTCTCGCTGACGATCACCATCACATTAAACAGCTCGCTTCTCAACATATAAAAAATGCAAAAGTAGAATAAATGATGGCATACTTATAGTTGAAATATCTGAAATCATCTTTGAAGCAAATCATTACGTAAAAAAAAATACAATTGACTGAAAAAATGTTGTGGTAACAGAACTTCCAATCATTATTCATCAACGGAATGTAAGTTTGATAAATATAATAGATGGCCGAATAGATCCCTTTAATAATATTCCCGTGCATTACTCTGCTTGTCATTTTTTTGTATAAACTGTAAAAATATACATGAAGATAGTTACAGCAGCATGTGGATGCAAAGAACTGATATACAAGGTGGAAGCATCGAAAACATGCCAAATTTTTATAAAGAAAATCACAAATCAATGTATAAATAAAACACTGTACTAAGATGATCGAATAGTTGGGCCGGATGGTATAGGAAATATAGCCATCTCCACGACGCATGTCCAAGGTAGTTTTGAAAACAAGAGCTGTATTAAAAACAACAATTCGTTATATGACCCAATAGAGTGATAATGCTGTTTTCTTACTAAAAGTTGTCTGTTTTGCTCCAGCTATAGGGAATAAACATATTGTTTTATAGTTTAAATATGTTAAGCAGATAAATATAAAGGTCTAAGCAACACTTTTAAATACTAACCAGCTCTGTAGAAATTTTTTAATTTTTTTGAAAAAATGTCAAAAAATGACAAATTTTACCCAAAATTTCGATTTTTGGAGCAAAAGCGCAGACTCAAGCCATTTTTTTTCAGCGGTAAAATTTCACGCAGTTGATGTACTAATATAAAGGCAACTTTTGGCACCTACCCGTTTTTGATTTTCAAAAAGAAATTTTTTTCGCTCCACCCTATTATATACAGCAGTAAAAAAAATTCCGTTTTTAACGCGTACCTAGGAGTTTTGTCCTATTTTTTTTTAAGTGCGCATTATGCACAAGTAAATACGGTAATTGCAGTATAAATTACATTAAATGATACGGAATGTTTTAGCAACAAGCATTAACATTAGATGGAAAAAATTCTGAAATCCATAGAATTTTTTTACTAAACACATTTGCATACTGAAATTCCATAGCCACAAAAATAATTTATTTTCCCTCTATTATTTGTTAAATGTATAACTGTCTTTTAAGATGATATTAAGTTATAGAATTTTCTCCTTAAATTTGTTTGTATTTTATTTATAATAAGTTATTTATTTTTAAATTCTTGCTATTTATTTTGTTTATAATTTCATCTTTATACTGTGAGAAAGGCATCTGACACATCTTTGATTCCGCTAACTTCAGATAATTGGTAGTCTCTTATAGTTTTAATACTAAGGTAGACATTTTATTACAATTTATCTTCTACATTAATTTTAAATTTTTGTGATGTTTTGTTTTGTTTGTTTTTTAATGAAATGTAAAAACTGATATTAATTAATTTTATTTTATTGCAGATGTATAAAACATTTAATTTAAAACATCACATCAGTCGAAATATCTTCAATTTGTGGAAAAAACGCAGTAAAATATTTTTTATCAGTTTTTTGAAAAAGCAGCTTTTAACTCATACCCAGGAAAATCTTTTTGTGTGTGTATGTGAGTTATGCGAGAAGACTTTCTCCCAGACATGTCATTTTTATGTGAGGTATGTAACAAAAAATTCTCTCATAAGAATAATTTAAGACGGCATCTCTCAATTCATACTGACGAAAAATGTTTTGTTTGTGACACATGTAACAAGAAATTCTCACAAAAGCATAACTTAAGTACACACCTATTAATTCATACAGGTGAGAAATCTTTTGTATGCGAGGTCTGCAACAAGAAATTCTCTCAGAAAGTCCATTTAAACACACATTTGTTAACTCATACTAGTAAAAAACCGTTTGTGTGTGATATATGCAACAAGAATTGCTCTCAAAAAGGCCAATTAAGCAGACATATGTTAAGTCATGCAAGTAAGAAATCTTTTGCGTGCGAGATATGCTTCAAGAATTTTTTTGACAATAGTGATTTAACGAGGCATCTCTTAATTCATACTGGTGAAAAATCTTTTGTATGTGGGGTATGCAACAAGAAATTCTCTCGAAAGGATACTTTAAGAACACATCTATTAATTCATACTGGTGAGAAGCCTTTTGCATGTGAAATATGCAACAATAATTTCGCTCGAAAGAGTGATTTAAGGAAGCATCTGTTAATTCATACTGGTGAGAAACCTTTTGTATGTGAGACATGCAACAATAAATTCGCTCGAAAGAGTGATTTAAAGAAGCATCTGTTAACTCATTCTGGTGAAAAATCTTTTGTGTGTGAGATATGCAGCAAGAAATTTTCTAGAAGGACTGATTTAACCAGGCATCTCTTAATTCACTCTGTTGAGAAACCTCTTGTATGTGAGATATGAAGCAATAAATTCTCTCAAAAATATGAGTAAGGAAAGCATCTGTTATTTCATAATGGTGAGAAACCTTTTGAATGTGAGCTATGCAATAACAAATTCTCTCAGAAGTATGCTTTAAGCAAACGTCTTTTAATTCATACTGGAGATAAACTTTTTGTGTAAAAGATATGTGTCAAAAGATTGGTTCAAGGAAGCAGCTGTTAATTCATAGAGGCGAGAATATTTTTATGCGGGATATAGAAAAAAATCCTGTTAAATTTTTCTCCTAAAATTTTTTAATTGCAGTTATCTATCCGTAGCATTTTCCAAAAAGAAAAAATATATTTCTTTCTATTTATTACAGTGGGTGAAAAAAAGAGTGACCATCAAATGTTTACCTATGTAAGCTTGTCGATCAACAAATCAAGAGCCATTAGCCCTGGCAAACTCAATTTTATTTTTATCATTCTTTATATTATCTGAAAAATATTCAAATCAATTTTTTTACACTTATAAACCTGTTAAATTTAATAATGATTGATAATATTTAAATTAAAAAAAATATAACTAATAATAACACATTGCTCAGTGGTGCACAAAACAGGAATTTTAATATACATTTGTACAATTAAAATAAAATAAAACTTTCAACGTTTCGCGCCGTCTTCTGCGGGCGTCCTCAGGAAAACATGATAATGGAAGGACTACGTTTGCATCTTGATCGAGAGATATTTCTATCTTTATGGTGCAACTGTCCTATATATATTTATAAAAAAAATTATTAAATCTGATTTCCTACAATAAAGTTCTACGATGGTAAAATTGTTTTTTTTTATAAATGTTTAAGCTGAAAATATTAGTTTTGAAAAGGGTATGATCTCCTGATTTACTCGTAACATTGAAAAAAAATGATGATGGTTAGTGTGTTTGACATGCTGGTTGTTCTTTCAAACGATAACAGTTTGATGACATTTGAAATATTAGTATAGGTTGCTAAAAGTATTTTAAAATTATCCTTTTTTCATCAGGGTTATATCAACTTTTACACATGGGCTGTGACAGCATCTGTCTGAGAATACATGCTAAGCCGGATTGATACTGTCCGAGACCCCGTCTAAAGGTTAAAAGAAATAATCCCTATTTAATTGCCATGTTATTACTAATAGCTTAAGTAATATTTTAAGTTCCTTCATTTCAAGATCGCCTATTCTGATTGTTATTTCGTAAACGCATGACAGTCTGGTGTTGTTTTTAATATCAGTAAATATTGGAAAATAAACAGTGAAATATTTGCTTATGTCAGCCAATTCAATTTCAAATACTTTCCATGATATTGAAAAAAATATGATTTCGATAAAGCTCATCCCCATCTGATTATGAATTAACTCTTTTGAATTACACATATTACGATGTAATTGCTGTAAGATAGGCTTATTATGCCACATTCGTTATTGAAAATGAATTCTGTACTGTCAATCAGGATAACTTTCCTCCTTTTTTACGAAAACTTTGATCCATTCTGTCACGGAAAACCTTAAAGAATTATTTCCAGTGAGCTGCAAAACTCATACTTTTGCATCTTTCTGTATTTTGAGACCAAAACTTTACCGTTAATGCAAGTGACAGATTTAACCTTTATTTCTCTCTTGGACCAAAGTTACTCTGATTGGCTGTAGCATTTGTAGATCATTCAGAGAAACGCTCAAAATAATTCCATGCTGTTATATGGTCTCTGTGGAAAATCGTTTGTGCTTTTAGTTTGCCTTATTTGATAAAAATATAGAATGAGATGAGTATGATTTCTGAGGTTTTCTGAAACATGCTTTCTATAGAAGAGGGAGTGCAAAGTGTTTGTTATATGTTTACATTTCGCAATTGTCCTTTGTTAGCCTTTCTTTTTTCAAAAGAAAAAAAATGAAAAGAAGCTTATAATTGAGATTTAGAAGAATGATTAAAAAACCCATTCTTATCTTTAATATAAAAGTAATGATAGTGAATACAAGGATGAAAATTTTCGGCTTTTCAGTCGATTCCTGCATACAACAAGTTAGAAATTGCAATCAAACATAGGAAATGAGGTGCGTTTGTACAATAACAAAGTTTTTAAAATATTCAGGTTTTGGTGTAATAGTATACAGTACATCAAATATAGTATCGGTCGAAATCTTTTTGTGTCCTTGTAAATAATATTTACGTTCTATTATACAGGAAGTAACAAGTAGTAAACCTCAGAACCGCATACGAATTTTATAAAATGGGAAATAGTTTAATAGTAGTAAGCATGCTTCAAAAAATATCCCCCCCGGATACTATTGTGTAATAGAATACTTTCGTATGGCCCTGTGAATTAATAACAAATGTTCTTTGCACAACAGATTGTGCAAAATGTGTTTTTTAGTATATACTTCTTAGATACATATGAATTCTGTTATGTTCGAAAAATTATAAAAATTTTTAAATTCCTTGAAACTATTTTTCTCATTGACTGTAATGCAACGGAATGCTTTTGATTGTCCCTCTAATTAAACAAATAAGATTTTCATAAAATTTGAAATGACTCAGTAAAATTATGCAACTACTATATATTTTAAATTTCAAGTGAGTAATTTTTGCATTATTATATGCGGAAGGATACTAAAGGACAACTATAGTTGCTACTTATTTATATAATTACGAACGCACTTAAAAAGGTATCATCTGAATTCTCCCCCTAAAATCCTTCATTCTTTAACACACAGAAATTTAAACTGTTTTTTTTAATTCATTAAAAATATTTTAACGATAAATAATCTATCATCTAAATACTTCCCCTTAAAATTGCTTCCAACTTCTTTATCCCGTCTTATAACCAACATGCATTATTTAATCTTCATAACTCTTCATTTTTAAATTCATTTATTTTCTGACATATTCAATAAATAAAGATAATGTAAAAAAAGTATTCATATGTTTGTAACAGTGTATAGGTATATATGTAAGAATAATTAAATATCTTCACTAAAATTACCTCCTATTACCAAAATTTCTGATTGTCTGTTGTTCCCTTGCCCTTTTCTCAATCATGAGGACCTATTTCTTTTACCAGCAAATTTCATAAAATTTTAAATTTTAAAATTTTTTCACTTTTTTTGTACTTTTTGTGAATTTTTTGCAACGATATTTAATTATTAATCTATATTCCTTCCCCATTCTCCTTCCCAAAGCCCCTTTTATTTCTTACTCTCAGTAAACATGGTTTTAAACTTTTTTTTCTTTGCTTTATTTGTAACTATTTTAATAAAGTAATAAAAGTATCATTTAAGTTACCTATTCCCCCCATCCAAAAAAAAAAACTGTTTCTCCCACTTACAAACTTTTAAATTATTTTATAAAGATTTTTATACTGTATTGTTACTTTGTAACAACTATAAATAAATAAGGATCCAATGCCCTCATAAAGTTTTCATCCTCCGTCTCCAGAAAAATGGGTGAATTTCTAGACATGAGGAGGTAAGGGGCAAAAAAATTTTAATCTTGTGTTACTTGATTATTCTCTCCCTTGATAATATATTACGTAAGGAGAGATGGGGACATCATTTTATATTCTAAAATATGTAGGCTTACTATAAAAGAATCATTCAATTTCAAATCCTGATTTATGCAAAAGTATTATATTTAGAAATATCATTGATGCATGAAAATAATTACAAAATATCCAAGTTTGCACCAGGTGGGATGAAAGTACTAGTTCTGTGCAATAGTTAATGTAACAGCACTAGTTCAAGTTTTATAAACCAGGTAACATGGCAACACTAGTTCAGTATCCGTAACGTGTTCAGTCTCTCAAGAAATGGAGGTAACAAACAAAAAAAGTTATATTTATATTTCAAGGTATTCATTGTTTGAAAATATTTTATTTTTTGTTATAAACAAAATATTTAACATTACTTATGTAGATATCATAATATATATAGTATCAAATTACATGATATCATAAGATAAATAGTAGTCATAATATAAATAGTGTCCCTTTTTTAACGTTTTATTTTATTATTAATGCAGAAATCCAGTCATTGGCATTTATGAACCAATAACTAACAAAAGGTTTCGTCAAAATTCTCTTTTCCGCGATCTTTTGACAAAATTTGCATATTTTCTTCGATCTTTCATTTTTTTTTTTTTTTTTTTTTTTTTACAATGGTTTGATAAGATTTACTCTTTTTTCAGTGATCTTATGAAAAAATTTGCATATTTTCATGCAATTTTTCTACAAAATTCAAATATTTTCCATAATCTTTCTATAAAAGTCTAGTCCCCCCCCCCCAATTCTTTCACGGAAGTAAAATATTTTTCTGGAACTTGTTAATGAAAATCATGTTTTTAATGCAATCCTTTGATGGAAATCATGATTTTTTTTTCACAATCCTTCTAATAGAAATCACTTTTTTTTGGGGGGGGGGACAATCTTTTAACGGAATTTTCTCTTTTCTGCATTCTTTTGGTGGAAATATCGTTATTTCTCATGATCCTCTGAAGAAAATAGTATTTTTTCTTTATACTCCCCCTCCTTCATCCTTATAAAAATGTCAAAAAATTTTAATGCATATTTGCATTGATCCCAGGGATAATAAATTTCAGCACCGAAAAAGCAGAATTCCGTGTTCTGCGGAAAAGTAACAAGTCTGAAGTAAGCATAAATAGATTAAATAATAAAAAAATTTTATTCTGAATTTATTTGTTAAGATACCTTAAAATATTCGGTCGAAGCATTCAGCAAAAGGATCGAATACTGAATAGTTGCTGAATATTCGTTCTATTTTTAATTCTTATTGTTGTAAAATAATAGAATATTGCTTTAAATATGTAACATCTCAGGGCTTGAAATTCAAATTTTTTTCAGGAGGGGAATCAGCCTCCCAACATTCATAAAAGGAAAAAATATTGTTTGAAAGGAAAAAAAATGTGTTCAAAACCCACAGACATTTTTTGTGTTATTTAAAGAATAACATTAATTCAAATATGACAAACTACTCTAGAAGTAAAATGTAAAAATATCATTTTTTTTTCCAATTAATAAAATATTGAATTGATACCAGGTGTTTTAGGTTTCCAAAACAATTAAACATTTAATTATTAGTTAGTAATTATAGAAACAAAAAAAAAACTGTAAATTAGCAGTTTTTTTAGTTAGAAGAATACAAAAAAGCTATACACATTAATATTTTTCAATAGTTATGTAAAACTATATTAAATACTAGTGATGTTTACATTTATTAAAATTATCAGCAGTTGTATTTAGTATTAAATTGTTAACAGTCTAAGTATATAATACATATTTATAAGCTTTAATTACTTAACTGATAATAAAGTAATTACAGTAAACTCCCTCAAATCCGCACAGCTTGGGACCAGAGGTTGTGCGGTTTTTAGAATTTTGCAGATTTCTGGTCATTGCTTTGTTTACATTTTTTAAATAGTGATTTGAGTGCAATTAATAGTGCATTCGGAACTATAATGAATGATTACAATGCAATAAAATATTAAAATAAGTAAAAAACTAAAAATAAAAATGTAGATAATTTTTAAAATAATTAAACTTTTAATAGGAAAGGTCAAGTTAGTAATCAACAGAGTATGATTAAATATTCATGATAAATATTAAATGTATTTTTCCAAAAATATTCAACAAAACTTGTACTCATAAAGCTACATTACTCATTCACATCAAAATCATAAAATAAGGATTTTTTTTTTCAGTTTAGCCAAGCTTAGTAACAACAACAAAAAAAAAAAAAAAAAAAAAAAAAAAAAAAAAAAAAAAAAAAAAAATCTTGATTGATACATAAATGTATTTGGTGAGAAGATTGTAATTACCAGTGATATCAGCACTATCTTGAATTTTTTCAGAAAAAAATTTATTCTTTCTTCATGAAACAACATGAACTCTGTCATATTAATAAAAATTATAAATTAAAAAATATATGGAATTGATACAAAACTAAAAAAATTAAATTGTGTTCCAATATCCAAACTGAAAGTTTCATTGTTTACATCTATAAAATATGTGCGGATTTTAGAGAGTTTCGGATTTCTGGTTTGCTGATTTGAGGGAATCTACTGTACTATTCATTCTAAAAGGAAAAGGAGTAGGATGCTAGTTCTAAAAACTTGCAAAACAGATTAATCAGTCATGGACAAATATAACGAAATTCTAAATGGGGACGTCAGAGTTAATGGTCATTTTAAAAAAAATTCTTTGGAAAATTGTGAATTTTTTGCAACCAGAGCCTCTCGCACATCATTTTCTTTTGGACAGGATTTCAAAATCTTAGGATGAAAATCCCCCATCCCGCACTGAAATTCAAGCCCCTTACTAATATATTTAAACTGAAGTTCATTCATAACAAATTTTAAAATATTCAACTAACTATTATTCATTGTAGCTTTACTAAAACTACTATAATTTATAAGAAGAAATAAGAAGTTTTAAGGCATACTGAGGATACAAAACTGAATGAAAAGTGTTTAAAATTATTTTTTATCAGCATATTAAAATTAATTTTAATCAGTTGGTCAACTGAATCATTGAACAGCACTAGAGACTTCCTGTCTGAAGTGCTTTTCAGAACTTTGTGAGATAGTTGACGAGCAACATACAAGTGGTCGCAAAAAGGTGTTCAAAATTCTTGATCACTACTACAAGCGTTTATTAATGTAAACAACTTTCCATTATATTTTCTACAATTCAATTACATAAAAATATCTGACTTGGAAAACTGTGGTGAAAAATAAAATTTTGAAAAGGAACTCATCTTCAAAATGTTAAAGCACAAGTATCAAACATGGAAAAAAGCATTATAATAATTCGGTAGTAAAATGCAATACAATAGACTCCCTCAAATCCGCACATAATTTATGGATGTAAACAATAATAAACTCAATTCAAATATAGGGACAAAATTTTATTTCTTTAGTTTTATATCAATTCCATATATTTTTTAATTTGTAATTTTTGTTAATATTACTGAATTCATGTGTTTTCATGAAGAAAAAATAAATTTATTTCTAAAAAAATCAAGATTTTGCTGATATTATTGTTAACTACAATCTTCTTACCAAATATATTTATGTATTAATCTAACATTTTTGGTTATTAAGTCTGGGAAAATTAAAAACAAAACTTCTTTATTTTGTGATTTTGATGTAAATATGTAAAGTACATTTATGAAGCAAATTTCATAGGAAAAATACATTTTATCTGTATAATGAATATTTAATCATACTTTATTAACTTGACCTTGGCTTATAACACTTAAATCATTTTAAAAATCATCTAAATTTTTATTATGTTGGTTTATTACTTACTTTAATATTTTATCATATTGTGAGCATTAATTATATTTTTGATTGCATTATTAATTACATTCAAATAACTGTTTAAAAAATGTAAACACAGAAAATGACCAGAAATTCGCAAAACCTCTGGTCCTGAGCTGTGCGGATTTGAGGGAATCTACTGTATAAATCAAATTTTACATAACTGAATAACTTACAGGATTTTTTATCAAGGATTTTTCTTGTATTGAAGTACTGGCAACTTTAGTGCATCCAGTTCGTCTCTGTTCTTTAGTTGGCCTCATAATGCCATACTTTTCGACATTATCGCGAAGAGTACACATTTCAGTCCATGCTAAAACATGAAATTTATATGTATTTTGCAAATTACTCTTATATACAAAAATATAAAATTCAACTTATTGGTTGGTGAAGGAAGGGGAGGGCAGAATGGGAATTGCAAAATACCTAAGTCATGAAAATTTTCTATTTGTTATGTAAAAAAAAAATTGAGAAATATCTCCAGGTTATTCACTGTTAAGAGGATACTCTAAACCAGGCATGTCAAACTCGACTACCACCGCGGGCCAGATTTTGCATTGTACACAAAGCCGCGGGCCACATTATCGAAAATAAAGAAGCAGATTAATGTGATGACTAACGCACAAAATGAAAACTTTACATTAAAAATACAGCATTCTTTTAAGAAACAAACTAGCAAACAAAAATACACGCAAAAATTTTAAAACATTTATTGGAAAAATTAAAAACTTACACCAGAAAATGTTTAAAGATATTTATTAAGCAAAAACAAATCTGCAGCAACAGTATCTTACGCGGTGCACTGTCAAATGTAATGAAATATAAGCTAAAATAAAAATACAAACATGCTTAAACACATAGAACATTTTAAATTTTAAATCACAATAAAAATTATATAAAAAAATGTTATCAATTTTGTAATCCTAATATCTGCATTTTCTTCTGTGTTGTAATTGCCACAATTTATAAAAACAATCATTGATCGAACACAATTATTTATAATATAATATTATGAAATAAAAAAAGTTTCATAATTGATTAAAATATATTAGCAATGGTTATTGATCCGTCATACGAATAATTTCCTGATTCCTCTGTGGCGGGCCACAAAGAAGTTCCTGGCGGGCCAATTATGGCCCGCGGGCCACGTGTTTGACATGCCTGCTCTAAACAAATCAATTAAAAATATTTTACAAGCAGAGGTAATTGTGTTCTGATTATGTACCTGAATTCCAATATTTTCTCTTTTCATTTTTATTTCATAATTAAAGTATAGTACTTTCTTAAGAAATTAATTATGTACATTTTTTATGAAAACAAATTAAATCACATATTTTGGGTTCAAAAGTTACCATAACATATTTCGCCCAAAAATAAAATAGAATGAATTCTTAGCTAGAATTTCCCAATAGCAAGAATGCATAACATTTTAAAGATTAGATAAAGATTTTTTTTTCAGGGAAGTGTGTTATAAAAAAACCAGGGGGTTCAGGGGGAGGGGGGGAGCAGCAGCTTCCTTGATAAGAGCAAAACATTGGCTCTGTGAAAGAAAAAATTCTTTTGTGTAACCTTTTAAAATGGGTATTCTTTTAAAAAAGGTATTTAGTGAAATTTTGCATTTTTATTTTACATACTTTTTTTTTTTGGATAGTGCGTTATTGCATAATGTCTATTGGAGCATGTTGCTCTGGTATACAAGAAGCAAAAACATGCAAATTTGGCGATTTTTGAAAATTGCTCCATATAAATTGTCAGAAATAAAAAGTTTTACTATGTAAATTTTTAAACATATTCTACCATATCATTCAGCCAAGGCTTAATAATAGAATCGTTATTCAGCAAATAGGCTGAATCTGTCACTTATTCAGCCTCGGCCAAATTAATCATGGCCAGGGATTTGTTTAAGAAAATTTTATATGCATTAAAAAATCCTTCACACAGTAATTTATGTTAAAACAGAACCTTCATAAAAATTGTTATCTCTAAACAGGACCTTCACACAACATTTTATCAAGAAACAGGACTCTTCATAAAATTATTTGTCTCTTAAATAAGATCCATCACAGACTTTTTTCACCTTCAAATTGAACTTTTAACGAATTTTATCATTTAAAAATAAAATCTGCCCAGTAAATAACAGTAGAATTCACCAAAACTCATATTGCTAAGCTTTTTCATACATGAAGGATAAAACCAGAATACATTAATAATTTACAATTCACAAAATTATGACTAGAATTATCACAAATTAAAAATCTTCCCAATTTCACAAAAACCGAACTCAGTGAGAAAAGTCTGGACAGACCCCTGGTTGCATCTTGCATATTTCAGACGGAAAGATACAGACAAATTATATTTATTCTAAAAGGAACTTACTTCCTGTTTCCATAATTATTGCAGGTGCAATCTGGCCGGATTTTTTTGGGCCCTTTTCTGGCCAGCGTACTTCAAAGTGGGATTTTTCCTTTTTTCCTTGATTCAGGATTTCTTCGGAAGGTCCATCTTCGCCATAACCTTGTATCCACGATATCAAGCCTACTCCAATTTTTTTTTCTTCGAAGAAATCGAAAAGGGCTGCAGTTTTGTCTAGAATGATGTAAATCGATTGTAATTTAAGAAAGTTTAACTAATTTGAGAAAGTTTAAAAACGAAAACACGTGCACGTTTCCCCGTACCGCTTTTAAAAAACAAACATGATATAAATACGCATAACAGTTAAAGTTAATGTATTACTTGACTCACATAAAATTTTTGTTTTGAATGAAAAATAATAATGAATTATTATCGAGTATAAAAATAATATTTAAATAATATAATTTGTTAACGTAAAAAGTTTTTGCAAGTATTTTGAAAACGCATAATTACGCCTTCCCTCCCCCCCCAAAAAAGTACACCTTGAAAATGTAAGGATCAAAAGCGTTTATTAAATAATATTGTATAACACCAGCATACATCAATTAATATAAAACATAATTTTTTATTTAATAAAACAAATTGATAAAAAAATTATTTAGTTTTATTTATTATTTTAAACATTGTAACAGATTTAACGGTAACTGAATCCATATGCGATCTTATGTTTATGATTTTGCCGGCGATTTTCCTTTTAATCTTGATATACTAGTTTTATTTTCAGTTTTGGCTTTTATTTATAGTCTTAATTTTTTTTAAATTTTTATTTTATTTTTTACATTTGTTGAAATGTCTAGTGACAAAAGAAGTTATAAACGTTTTCTGGTTGAAAACGTGGAAATGTGTAAGCGAACTAAACAGCGTAGAGAATGCGAAAATGAAAGTTCGTCGGATACAGAGATTCCTGAAACACTTGTTGAATGTAGCAGTGACTCATCGCAAGTAGTTGAAAGACAACTTGCTGAAGATATTGTTAAATATTCAAGTTATTCTATCCGAGAATCTTATCAAGAATCTGATTATGATTCTGAAGATTTCTTGTCAGAAGATTATGATAGCATGGATATGGAATGTCAACATGTGGATGAAAATGTAGATGGAGATCAGGACGAAGTTTTTAGCAACATTGAAGAACAGGAAGAAAATATTAGGCCTGAACAAGTAAGTTTCTTTTTGATTCTTCCATATCAAAAATCATTTTGTCTTAATTTCTAAATGATGCAGTTTCTTTTACAATTTTTTTTTCAGTATTTCCTCATAACTTAATAATACATTTAAAATTATTTTTCATTTTAGGATTTGCTTTATCCTGGTGCTAATATTACGGAAGAAGAAAGTGCTCTTCTAACTCTAGCTTTTGTTTTAAGGCACGGAATCAGTGATAAAGGTTTGGAAGACTTGCTGACTTTGATCAACTGCCACACACCCACTCCTGTTTACAAATCTAAGTACTGCTTTTTGAAGAGGTTTCCGTCATTTTCGGCTGAAACAACGAAGCACTATTACTGTTCTGAGTGTAGTGGCAGCGTAACGTTTTCAAACGAGAATGCAGCAAGAACAGAATGTCCTGAGTGCCATTTCCGTGTTGATAAAGAGTACTTAGAAGATCAGCAAATGTTCTTTTATACAATGCCACTCGAAGATCAGATTAAAGATTCCTTAAAAGATTCTGAAGTTCTCTCTCAAATCGGCAAGCATGGAAATGTCAGTGACATTGTTCACGGAGATGTGTATAAAAGACTTGTTAGAGACAAAATAATTTCTGATAAGGACTTAACCATCCAGTTTAATACTGATGGAGCAAGGGTCTTTAAATCGGCCCAGAAATCTTTATGGCCTATTCAGGTTGTGATAAATGAGCTACCATTCCACATTAGAAGTAAAAAACCCATTCTAACTGGAGTTTGGTTTGGTAAAGGTTCCCCACGAATGGACACATTTTTGGAAACTTTTGTGAGTGAATTACAGAAGTTGCATACAGAAGGTCTTACAATTACACATAATGAGGAAACTCGCAACATAAAAGTTCACTGTATTTTGGCTGCGGTTGACAGTGTTGCGAGACCAAAATTACAGAATATGATTCAGTTTAACGGTAAATATGGTTGCCCTTTCTGTTTCAACAAAGGAAAAACTGTTGAAAAAGGGAAAGGTAAATGCCAGATTTACCTTCCTTATAGGGGGGAAGACAGAACGGAAAAGGATGTTGTTAAAGATGCCGTGAAGGCAACTAAATATCAGAAGATTGTAAGAGGCGTTAAAGGCCCTTCCATATTGTCGCTGTTACCTGTGTTTGATATTGTATCATCCATGGCCCCCGAATATATGCATAGTGTCTTACTCGGGGTGGTAAAAATGTTCACATTTGCATGGTTAGACTCAATCAACCATGAAAAACCATGGTATCTTCGCCACAAAATGGCAGAAATTGACGAAAAGATGCTGAGAATTAAACCTCCTTGTGAGGTGACAAGAATTCCAGCATCTATAGAGCAAAGATGCGTGTGGAAGGCATCCCAATGGCGCGCATTTTTGCTCTATTATTCGTTACCAGTTTTGAAAGGTTTGTTACCTAACGCATATTTGCGTCATTGGTTATTGTTAGTTTATAGTTTTTATAATTTGTTGCAAGATAAAATTTCTAATGTCTCAGAATGCAAATATGCATTGGATAAATTTGTAATGAGTGTGAAAGATTTATATGGTGTCGAATTTTTAACTTTCAACGTCCACTTATTGTTACATTTTCCAAAATATGTAAATGACTTCGGTGCACCTTGGGCCTCTTCTGCATTCGTATATGAAACAGGAAATGGTTGTTTAGTTAGATTGGTAAGAGGTACTAAGTCAGTGCCATCTCAAATTTGCAAATACTATAATTGCATGCGATATTTGCAACGTGTAGGTCCAAGTATGTTTGAAAATTCCACTTCATTGCTAAAAAATAGCTTTAAATCTTGGATGGGGGAATTTTATGATGTAAAGCAGTTTTCTCAAACTGGAAATTTAACAGTTTTTGGTAATTTCTATCAAATTAATTTAACCGTTTCCCAACAGATTGCCATAAAAAATTGCTTAAATAGTAATATCTCTACAACTGCTAAAGGTTATAAACGCTTTGTTTGGAAAGGTGTACTATATCATAGTATTCAGTATGAAAGGTTGAAAAAACGTGAAAATACTATTGTTGTTTTATCTGATGGTACTTTCATGGAAATTCAACATTTGTTGGAAATTGACTTATTAAATGGTAAAACTGAATTTGTTGTTATTGGAATTGCATTTTTAGAAAGTAATTATATTCTTTGTAAAGAGCAAAAAATTTCATCTTCATTTATTAAAAGCGTTAGTAAAGGACAAACTGTGTGTCATCTAATAAACAGTTTGCATAAAAAATGCATCAAAATTGTAATTGACGATGAAATTTATCTCTGTCCTTTGGTAAATTCATTCGAAAGGGATTGATGGCAAGGTTGGGGGAAAAAAAAAAAGGGTTGGGTTAGCCGGGGTGATTTTTGGTCACAGTACTTTCCAAGTGTTTGAAAATGTCTGCACTAAAATTTAAGAAAAAAATCGGAGATATTCTAAATTATCTTCTTTATAACTTATCATTTAATTGAGGAAATTACTTTTTTTTGGGGGGGGGCGGGGGGGATTGTTTTGAAACTGCTTGCTAAGTATCTGTAAAAAAACATTGGTCTCAATTATACAGATTTTTACAAAAATCTTTGTCACAACTTAAATTTTAAATTTTTTTTTTATTACTTTTTGGTTCAGTTATCAACTGCTTTAGCTATTAAAAAATGATCTTAAATTTTTTTACTATTTAAAAAAAATTGCAGGAGTTGTTCAAATATTGCCCCATGTATCTGGAGGTAAATCTTGGTCTCTTGGGGTAATTCCTGGTCATTGTTTTTCTCATCCTTTAATCTCTATTTATTGTCAGCAAACCTTTTGAGCATCAATTATAAAGTTAACTGTAATCACATTGTTCACCACATTTTAGTTTATTGTAGTTCTTAATACTATAAAGTCATAAGGGATAATTCCCAGTTACAGAGTTTCACAAAATGGTGCATAAAAATATACGTAATGCAATAGAGGAACTTGATTATGCTGTGTATAAAGATGTGTATTGAAGTTTGTGTAAAATTTCTTGCAAAAAGGAGTCAGAGACTTCAGTTATAAAATTGAAAACATAAACATTGTTTTATATTAATGAATACTAATAAATTTGCAAACTATTATTTAATCCATTTAAAGTGAATAAAAAAATAACAAATACTATTTATAAATGCCATACAAATTCTTTGGCTAATTAATGTTTTTCAAAATGTACATGTCTTTTGCACATCAAATAATTTTTAATGTATGCCAAAAACAAAGTCTATGGTTAGTCCACAATTATGAGATGAATAAAACTTTTACAAGATTGAGTTTATTTAATTTTATATTCGGTGTTAAAAAAAATTAATTATACTACATTATTTACATTAAAAAAAAATACTGACCGATAATTACCCCAGAAGTGACCAAGAAATGCATTGTCTTCGGGATAATTCTTGGTCACCTAAAAGTTATTATTTTAATTATAAGTGCATATATATATTTAATTAAGCATATTATATAGCCTTCATTTGGGGCTTATTCCACAAAAAAAAAAAAAAAAAAAAAAAAAAAAAAAAAATAAGAGCAATATCTTTAATAGTTTTTATAATAATTGGGTGTTGATGATTTTTGACCAACAATTACCCCGAGTGACCCTATAATAAGATTTTTTGTTACAAAATTCTGTACATTGTGCCATTTATATATAATTTAGTTATTGATTATGATTTTATTATGATACATATGTACAAATAAGAGACTAAATTTAAATTTTCAGACCTGTTTGAATAAAATAAAATTTAAAGAACAAACAGAAAGAAGTTGTTCTGAAATTAATATAGTACATAAATGGGGTTTAATTTAATTAAAACATGGAAAACTCAAGTATTAAGCCTTAAAACTATTTAACAGTTCATCATTTTTTAGAAGAAAATAATATTTAATAATAACTACTTTTTTTTTTTTTTTTTTTGTACTTTTATATTGCTTGCTCTTTAAATTATGTAGTTATGTTTACAACTACTTTAATGTTATGTTTAATATTAAGTAAACTATAGTGTAGTTTAAACTACTAATTTTGTGTATATTATTCATTGGTCTTTAAAAATGAAGTTCCAATAACATTCAATTCAAGTTTTACCATTTGATAACTTTTTTTTATAAAAATGCTTTTCCAAACACTGTGTTTATAGCACTAAGCAACTATGCATATTTTAACTTTATAAAACAATTCACAGAATAATATCTATTTTATACTTATTAGGTGAGTTCGTAATTATGTAAATACATAGCACATATTGTTGTCGCTCAGTCCGTCCGTCATTTCGCATATAACAATGCAAAAACTACCCAACCGAATCATTTTAAATTTAAAATATATTATTATTATATAATTTTGTTGAATCATTTCAAATTTTATGAAAATTGGATGAATAGATCAATTACAGGAGCAATCAAAAGTATTCTGTTATATTACGGTCAATGAGGAAAAAAGTTTCAAATGCATTTTAAAGGTGTTACACTTATTCGAACACAATAAACTTTTTATGCATCTGTGAAGTACATGTTATAATATACATTTTGCACAATCTGTGGGGCAAAAAACTTTAGTTATTGATTTACAAGGTCATGCAGAAGTATTCCATTACATAATGGTATAGGGAGAACATTTTCTGTTGCATATTTTAATTGTAATTAACTATTTAACATTTTATGAGATTGATATATGTTTCTGAGGAATACTACAAATTATTTCGTATAATAAAAGAAAGCATATAGTATAACATATGATATACGTTGCTGAGGTATAGTAAAAGTTATTTCCTGTATATTTACAGTAATGCAAAAAAAAAAAAAAAAAATCGACCACTATACTCTATTTAAAATACTATCTATTATAACAGCAAGATCTGAATATATTTTAAACTTTATTATGGTATGAACGCACTTCATTGTCTACGCTTCACATGCAATTTCCAACTTGTTTTTTAATTTTCATTGTTTATCATTTTTGAAGCATCTATTATTTCAATTTATCTGGTCATTCATGCTTCACTAGACAAAAAAGATTTATGTAATTAAATTAAACTGCTGCAATGTTTCCTACTGAAAATGGTGTAAGAGCTTTCACAGATGTTTTACAGGATTGAATAAGAGAAAAAATAAAATAATAATAATAATAATAACATTATTATTGCCCATGGGTTTTATCTATTGCAATCAACTCTGAAATGTCACAAAGGTTGTAAGGTTTTGAAAATTGTAGAATTTTGTGGCTTATTGATTATTTATAATATATTTTCTACTGTAAATTTGAAAAAAAAAATTATCTGTTTGTAAAATATTTAGAAATGTTTAAATTAAAGAGATCATTTGTCTCTGTTTTCCAAGGACTGTCTACAATTTAAAATAAAATGCTTTTTTTATGTTATTTTATTCATAATCTTTGATGATTTATTATAAAATTTGTATGAATTTTTAATTAAATAATATACAGGGTGTTTATAAAGTCCTGGACCCATTTTGCTGTTTAATAACTCATAAAATAATGAAGATATGAACAAATTTATGGCATTTATTGATGGAATAACTTATGTATTTTCCTTTTCAGGTTTGAATATCTTTACTTTTGTAAATATCGTCTGTGTGTATGGTTAATTTCAGATAATTTCATTTTCCAGTCATTGGGCCTTTCTTTTTTACAGAAAAGATAGTTTCATCAGTAATAGTAAGAGCTTCAGCCACCTGTCTTTTTGGAACAAGATGGTGCACCAACTCATTGGGGTACCATGGTTCGTACTTCTTTGAATGATCTTTTTCCAGGAAGATGGATTGGGGGAGGAGGTCAAATTCCTTGGCCACCCAGATCACCTGATATAACGCCGCTCAAGTTTTTCCTTTGGGGATTTGTAAAGGACAGTGTTTACAGGAAGAAAGTGTCGAACATTGATGATTTAAAAGCCAGAATTACAACTGCAACAGCCTCTGTGGATGCGACATGCTTGAAGCTACCTGGCATAAAATTGACTATCCACTTGATATTCTCCATGCGACGAAAAGGGCACACCTTTTTTAGTCTATCTAGCCATTTATGTTATTAATTTTAATCTATCTTTATTATTTTATGAGTTATTAAACATCAAAACGGGTCTGGGACTGTATAAATAATCTCGCTCCATATAATTTTATATATTACCTGATTAATACTTCAATCCGTGAATTGTACTTTTATTTTGCTGTTTGTTTTTTAGTGTATAAAAATAAAATATTTTATATTGAAATTGTATTTTCTCTTTTTTACTACACAAGGATTTGCTTTCTTATCCAATATGTTGCTATTCATTGTATCTGCATCTACAATTTTTAGACACTTTAAAACTTTGATTTATTCTAAAATGAACTTTCATATTACTGATTTTTAATGCATTGCTTTCTATTATTTTTAACTTTACAGTCACAACTTAAAATGTTCTGAAGCCCGGCTCTGGTATTTCTCTGTTTTTAGTTATATTTAGATATTGGTGTATGCTTCGGTTATTAGTACTACAGGATATTAAGGCACACTTGATTTGAACCCTGTTTATAGCTATGATCATGTACTGGAAACTGACATTTCAAATGGAAAGTTTACCACATTATAGGTCTTGGTTAAACATCTTCAAAGAAATCTTTGTACTTAAAAAAAAAATAAACAAATAATAATTTAAATTTCTATCTTTTAGGAAAATTTGTATAAGCTAAAATGTGAAAGTTTTTCTAGCTTTGAAAAAACATTAATGCAAATGACGAATTTTAAATTTATTAGGAATTTTGTGATGTAAAGAATTAGTTTTACTTATGCTCTTTTCTATTTTTTAGATCAAATATACATGTTTTGTGAATGTCAAACACACAGCTAGTAAAAGTTTCTTTTGTTAAAAGCTTAAAAGAAATATTTGAATAAAAGGTATCTGCTACCTTCGTATGAACATGTTTACAGTATCAATGAATTTTTTTGGATTGTACATGTGCATTTACATTTACAGTAAAATCTCAGTTATCCAAAAAACATGGGACCAAAACATTTTCGGAACCATGATTCCATAGGTATTTTTGAATAACCAGGGTTACATAAGAATTTTTGAATAAATGAGAGGGTTATTGGTGAAAATTTGATGAAAAGCTGCGATTGTATTTAGAACATCATTCTAATAAAAATGTTGTGATACCATATACAAAGTATCCTAAATGACAAACCAAAATTGCAAGTTGCTCCAAAAGCAATGTGATAAATTATTGGTTAAAATGGAAGGCCATTGCCGATAGTGACACAGCAGGAGTTTGCTTTTTAAATGTGCTAAGAGAGAAATTTCTGTTCTAACTATAGACATGTGTGCACAACACAAAGCTTCAGAAAGCAAATACAAATGATAAATTTTATAAGTAATGAATGGAAAGATTCGTGCACCAGTAAAATAATATTGCAAACTGAGATAAAATAATACTGATCTTTTAAGATTGGTATTATTTCATTTTAAGCTATAACATATAAAAATTACTGGCTTTAAAAAACAAGAAAGTTGACTGCTTATTTATTTCATAATGAATATGCTTTTTAACACTATTTCTACCAGTATCTGATAGAAATCAGTAACACCTTTTCAAAGTTTTGATTTTTACTTATTTTGTTTCTAATTTTTTCTATCTTATAAGAGTCAAAACAACTCTTCAATGTATTATTACAAGTGATTTGTAATTGTTTTGATCTAAAATTTGCAAATAGAATAATAATCATAAATCAAAATATGTTGAAAGGTGCCATTTGATATCTGTAAAAGTAGTGTTGACAGTATTTTTTCAAATTTAAAAAAGACTTTCATGATTTTTAAGGTTTTTAGGTTAAACTGATTTTCAGATAACCTGGATTCCTTAAGCAATTCTCATTCATTTGTTAGTAAATTTCATGCTTTGCCTTTGAATATTTAAAAACCAGATTAAAATTATTAAACTTAAAATTAATTGGGTAAAAAACTGATGTCATATATAGTAAATAATTTTTGTAATTAGAATAAGAAACATATTTTTACATTATATTTTAATTATCAACCAATTTTAATTGTGTTAAAAATATGACTATATTCTAAAATCTTAATGAAAGTTTAATATTGTGGCAATATTTTATGAGCTAGCATGTATGTTCTTCAAAAGAGCTGAAACAATTGAATTTAAGGTAGTCTGTGGATCTATAAAAAATGCATAAATATTTGTTGCATGACTATCTCTATAAAAAAAGGGACAATAATAGATTTTCTTTACAGTGTGATACCAAGGATCTTTTTAATATAATCATTTTTTGTACTATAATTACACAGTAGTGTTGACTCTAAACTGTTTTAGCAGCATGCATCTCCTGGTGGCTCTTTTAAACCCTTGTGATGCACTCAGAAGCCCTAATATTTGCTATTGCCCTGTGGCAATTCAATTGATCCTGAGAAAATAACGCAAATTCTAGGGGACTGTAAACAAACCAGTTCAAAATATTTTGGTGAACAAGGTACAAGTGTGCCCTCTTTGAATAATGCATATAACTGTGTACTGTTTTCAAAATAAAGTCCCCATTTTGAAAAATGTATCCTGAGAACAGTGTTCCCTTTTTTATAACAGTACTCCTGCTTTGAAAAATTCTCGCCTGGTGGCTCTATTCTTTCTAGAGTCAATACTACAAAAGATATTGTGTAATTTAAGATTTAACCATTCATATTGCTTTGGAATGCCATACAATTTATGGTACAAATTATTGCCATATGATTTTACTATACATCATGCTATGGAACACCATGCAATTTATGACACAAGCAGTTGCCATATGATTTTTCCATACATCATACTGTTGCATACCATACAGTTTATGGTACATATAATTATCATATGATTTTACCATACATCTTGCTATGTAACACCCTTGAGTATATGGTAACTTTTATTACCCTATAACTTTACCATACACTTTGCTATGGAATACCATAGAGCGATGAATGTTTACCATATGAAAACAATGTGCTTACATAGAATGACATAAATTTTTTATGATTTTCCATATAAAACCATATATTTCCATAAAAAATCCTATGCCATTTTTTGCTAAGGGTAGGTATTTAGGTTAAGAACTTCAAACAATTTTCTTTTTACGAATGTCATAAAATAGCTGCAAAATAAAAAAAATATTAAAAATCGCATTAAAAATTCGTTAAAAATTCCAAAATTACTACACGAATTCCGAATTAGCTTTATTGAAATGAGAACTAAATTTAATATTTCGGGCTAAAAGAATGAAACCGTATTCCTTTCACTAATGTGGAAAAATCGCCTCGAAAAAAAAAAAAAAAAAAAGCTAAAAATCGATTAAATATTAAATTTTAAAAATCAAATAAAAAAATCGGGCTTCGATTGGCAAAACTTCATATACAGAAGTACCACCCTCCAAATCTTGTAACTCTACGTGCAGCGGTCTTTTCAGAACAGCGCTGACACACTCACAAACGTCTATCTTTATTATTATAGATTACTGTGAATGTTCTAATTGACTCCTTTATTGCTAATTCATTAGTTTTATGTTTTTCAGCTTTTTTACATGCAATTTAAAAAGAGATTATAACATAATGCATAAAAAAATCACTAAAATATTGACAAAAAGGGAAAAAAATCGATTCTAAAATCACAAAATCTCGAAAAATCGTTAAAAACTACTTCGAAAATAACATTGAAAATCGCATTAAAAATCGATGAAACTCAAAAATCGTAACAGACAAAATTTAGTAAATTAGGCAAAAAGTTTGAATTTTTTTTCTGAATGGCAAAAATAGCCGCAAAATGCGCAAAAAATACTAAAACTCACATTAAAAATTTCGTTGAAAATTCAAAAGTCGCTGCATGAATTTCGAATAAGTTTTACTGGAAAGAAAATTAAATTTACTATGTTGGGTTAAAATAATCATTATTTTCACTAATGTGGAAAAATAGCTTCGAAACATAAAAAAACTGCTAAAAATTGACTAAAAAATTAAGTAAAAAAATCTCATCAAAAAATCAAAAATCGGGCTTCGAGGGGCAAATATTTTATTGGTATAAGGGGGAAAGGTGATTGGCACTTTTCCCCCCCCTCTCTTTACTTTGATCCGCTATTGGTTTGAGATTATTTGATATGAGACAAACAACAGTTTTGAACATAAAATAAATGTGGCAAGACTAGTCTAAATCATAAGTATAATTTTCAATATTATATTCATAAGACCTCGAGCCGGTATTGAGTTCCAAATGATGTCTTTCAATTCATAATTAAAAAAATACATAGCAAACAGTAATACCCTTCATATTATTAATAACTCCTCCCACCCTTTCATGGATTAAAAATGCTTTCCAAAATATTGTAAAACAGCTGTATTTTTGGAAACTCATTGGATTTTCATTCCTAGTGATAAAATGAATTTCTTCCCAAATTTTCTCTGAGTGTCCATAAGTTATTTAACATGTAAATCCGCAGATCAGGAGCCTCGACATCAGTTCTGCAAGTCATAGTATTTTAATTACAATTTACTTAATATTTAATATCCTACAATCTATATTTTATTTGTTTTTTAATTACACATATATTTATTACATAAAATTCTTAGAAAGTTTCAGGAGAAAGAAATAATAGAATGAAATATCCAAATAGAAATATTAACTTAAACTGAATCTATTCTATGTAATTCATATTTAATTTAAAAATCAAGGTTTTAGGTAGATTTCGTATGAAATACTACCTATTGCATTCTCGCCCATGTTGGAATTTCTGAAAATTTTTTGCAGATCACCCCGATCATGACTCCTAGACCCTAAAACTACCATCAGTAAAAAAGTTTATCTATCTATCTATCTATATAATATCTGTCGGTGTATATCACTTTCTTCTGGACACGATAACTTCCATAATTATGCTCAGATCTTCTTCAAACTTTTACATAAAATTGAGGGGCATAAAATCTCGGTCGAGTCCGTTAAAGGGCAAAATCGGACCAAGGAGGTGGAAATAGGGAAGATTTTTGTGAATACAGAAAAAACGCGATAACTTCTTAATTAAAATAGATATCGAATCAGTGGATTTTCATTCATTGTTCCATTTCATCATTGTTCCATTTGGAAAGTTTATATTAATTCTGAAAAAAGGGCTAAAAGTTTCTGTATGATAGATTTTTGATAAAATTGAAAATGGGGTCAAGGGACGAAAAAAACAGGGTTTTTGAAAGAAAAAAAATCATAACTTCGTCAATTCTCAAGATATCAAATCCAACTAAATTTTTTATAAATGTTCTTAACATTATCTAAAATTTTTGCTTTTACAAGTTTTTGATAGGATCAACTTTTACCGATGAAAAAAAATTAAAAACGAAAAGAAAAAGGGGGTGGAAAAAGGAAAAAAAATCATACCTTACTCAATTTAAGCAATCAAATCTAATTAAATTTATTTTACATCTTCTCAATAATATCTACAACTTTTATATTAACAAGTTTTTCATAGTACCAATTCTTATAGCAAAAATAAATTAGACAAAAATCAGAGTTGAGGAAAAACCTCAAATCCAAACTGCTTATATTGCGACTCAAATGAATTAAAATTCATTTTTTATTTTAAACGCATCCAAATGGCAAATCCTCTTATTTAGGAACTGTATAGTTTTACTTACAGGCCAGTTTGTTGATAAAAGAAATATATATCTAAAAAAATCTGTCAAAAAGGTACTTTGAACAGAATTTCCCTAAGTGGTCGTGATTGAAAAAATTGAGGAAGTATAATAAATTGCGTTTTTTGTGAGTCATTTTTAAATCCATTTTTGTTCTCAAACGCATCCAATTTACACGTTCTCTTATTTAGGAACTATATAATTCGACGGATTGGCCAGTTTTTTAACAAAATCAGAATATATTTAAAAAAAGGCTGTCAAAGTGGACACTTCGCACAAAATTTCCCAAAGCGATCATGATTGAATTGAGGATGCATTCAAATAACAAATTGGTCATTTTATGACTCATTTTTAAATTCAATTTTGCTCTCAAACGCATTCATTTGACAGTTTTTTGTTATTTATAAATTGTGTAATGGGCTGTAATAGTCAGTTTTTTGATAAAGGCTAAATATATATTTTTAAAAAGCTGTCAAAGTGGGCACTTCGCACAAAATTTCCCAAAGCCAATCTTGCTTATAGAATTGTTGATGCATTCAAATAACACATTGGTTACTTTATGACTCATTTTTAAATTCAATTTTGCTCTCAAACGCATTCAATTGACATTTTTTTGTTATTTAGGAACTATATAATGTGCGTATTGGTCGATTTTTTAATAAAGTCCGAATGTATTTCAAAATCTATTGTCAAAATGGGCGTTTGAGCCGAATTTCGCTTAAGTTGATTTTGATAAAACCACTTCTAAGAGAAAAATGAAATTAAATTTTTTTTCAAAAGCGCATAATATAGTCGTTAAATTAGATTTATCTTTAATAATATTCTATTTTTTGTTGTTGAAATGAAAACTCTTCGAAATCTACCTCCGCCTATAGGCCAAGCCGACAGGGAATTTTTTTATAATTTTCGTTTACAAAAAAACAATTTTAATGGTCATAAATATAAGATCGTATAAAATTGAGCAAGAAAATTACTTATTGTCTGTTATTTAAAAATATAACCTGCTATAAGTGAAAAAATAATTAGATAAATACATATAAATACCTTATAGTTCTTTAATCGTTTCTTCCACAGGTGCAATGATTCAAGGATTAATAAACTGATCTGCAAGTTACTCATAATCTGTAACTTTACGAAGATCAGAATTGATTAAAAAATTAATTTCGAAAAAGTTAAAAAATGAACCTTATAAAACAAAAATTACAAAATCGCAAGTTTAACGAAAGTAAATGCTCGAATAAAAAAGTCGTCTATGAACATAAATCATTTTATTGTTTTTTTTTCCTTTGAAAAGCATATTTTTCCCTATTTTCAGATTAATTTATTGAAAAATATTTATATGCATTTAAATATCCCTTTTTCCACTTTTGGCAAGTTAAAAGTTTAATTTACATTTATACTAATTTGCTGGATAGCATTAACACTTAAAATCACTCAAAAATAGGCATATTTGAAGACCATTAAATGCACTGGATAATCATTAATCATTGGGTCCTCTGCTATTTGCCTAACTTGCATCAAGCACACACTATAAGATATTTATTGTGATAGAATTTTAATAGTATTTACATTAAATTAAAAAAATACTCTTACTAATTAGGTTTAAATTTAGTGCAAAGCTGTGTTGCAGATCAGATTATTAAAGATTAACGAATCTTTCATTTCAACTGCTGCACTTTGTGCTGAAATTTTCGCAATCATGATTATTAAATGGTTTATTTATTATGGGTTATGAAATGCAGTAGCTAGGTAACTGAGAAAAAAAAAGATCATATATATATATATAGACACCATTTCACCTAAGCTTTTTAATGCTGTCTTAGAAAATATCTTCAAGAAGCTGGATTGGGAAAACAAAGGTATTAGAATAAATGGGGAATAATTTAAGCCATCTCCGGTTCGCTGATGACATTGTAATTTTCAGTAACAGTCCTGAAGAATTGGAAATTATGCTAAAAGAACTTGCAGAAGCTAGCATCAATGTGGGATTAAAAATAAATTTAGAAAAGACTAAGGTGATGTTTAATTCATTTACACCAAAAAGGAAAATTGTCTACAAGAACACTGAGATTAAAGAAGTGCAAATTTATGTGTACCTAGGACAGGAAATATCATCGGATAATAGTATCATGAATGAAATCAATAGAAGAATAAAAATGGGTGGAGTGCTTTTGGGAAGAACAATATTATTCTGAAGAGTAATATGCCTCTTTGTTTGAAAAGAAAAGTGTTTAATCAATGTATTATACCTGCATTAACTTATGGAGCAGAAACATGGACACTAACAAAACGGTTGATACAAAGACTTCAAACAACACAGAGAAGTGTGGAAAGATGTATGCTAGGCATAACTAGAACAGACAGAAAGCAGATAACCTGGATAAGAGGTCAGGCAAAAGTTTTTGACATCCTTGAAAGAATCAAACAGTTAAAATGGAAATGGGCTGGGCACATTGCAAGAAGACAAGACAATAGATGGAGCACAAATGTACTACAGTAGTATCCCAGAGATGTAAAACGACCAAGAAGCCGACCGCAAGTAAGATGGAGTGACGAAATTAGAAAAGTGGCTGGTGTAAATTGGATGACGAAAGCAGTTGACAGAAAACATTGGAAAAATCTGGGGAAGACCTACATCCAGCAGTGGATCGAAAACGGTTGATGATGATGATGATGATGATGATGATATATATATAACCGTAGTATGATAAAAAAAATTTGAAACTGCGGCCATTCTTGACAACGAAAGTAAGCACTTAAAGTAAAACCATTTGAAATGTATTCTCTGAATACCCTCCTACTTGCTCATATTGGTTAGCCTATTTCATGGGACCATACCGCACGCGCATCTTCCGAAGTTAGTTAACTCTGCTCCACGACGTAAGAAATATGGCTTTTCTTGAACAGTATTGCAGCATTAAATTCTCTCAATATTAAGGTAAAGCACCAATGGAGACTTTGAAAATGCTAAGAAAGGTTTATGAATGGTATCGACATTTTAAAGAGGGCTGAGATTCTTCGCAGAGGCTACACACTGGTATTTTCTGCTTGACAACGCACCAGCACATCGATACCAACTGGTAAAACAGTTCCTTGTCAAAATTCGACTAGTATGCTTCCACATCTCCCCTATCAACTGGACGTAACGCCGTGTGGCTTTTACATGCTTCATTCAATGAAAATCATTTACAAGGGACGCCGTTTTTAGTCATCAGATGAGGTGAAAAATAACAGGAGGCCTTTTAGGCGCAGGAGATTGCGGAAATTGACTTCCAACGGTGATTTCAGAAGTTATACGAGTGCTGGCAGAAGTGTATTATCGCCCAATGTGAATACTTTGAAGGTCGATATGCTTTGGTGCTGTGAACTATTCAGGGTAATGTGTTTTACAACTTGTCCCCGAACTTTTGAATCTACTGCGTACATATATCATATCACACAAGTAAATTAATAAAACAAAAAGTTTTCTTTTATTGGTAAACATGTATAAAATTCCACAAAAATTATACATGTAAATAAAAAAATTAACGAACATATTGACAATATTTCAAAATAAAAGGTATAATTTAAAACCCTTATTTGGAAATTTTAGCATCCATGCTTTATCATTTAAATACATTAAACAGATGCACCATTTTCTTTGAACAAATGAAAGTTTGAAAATAGTCTGAATTGCTGCAGAAAAAGCATTATGGTGCAAAATATATTTTCAGAAATAATAAACCAAATCTAGCAAAAACTATACAACTAAATCGGGTATCTCACCAACATCAACATGCTCATTTAATTTCAAGCTAATGAGATATTATTAGCAGCAGTAATTGCAGAACAGAAACAGTAACATATAGAAAATGCAAACTCTTTGTATCAGCAGAATAAGCCTTTGCTGACATTTCAGGAAAAAACACTCTTTTTCAACTGTACTATTATAGAACACCAAAGTTTTAACAAAATAGTTTTGTTGCATTGGATTAGTTTTCATACTCTATGCTTCATGCATGAATTTTTGTTCGTTTTTTTTTTTTAAATACAGTCAAAGTTCTATAATCCGCACCAGCTGGGGCCAAAGGATGTGCGGATTATAGAATATCGTTGATTATAGAACACTATGGATTATGCGTCATTTAATAGTCCTAGACATCATTCTGATTCTATAATCAGTATAATCAGAAAATATAAATAAGAAATCTAATATAGACACTAATATAGATTCTATAATCTAATATAGAATTACATACAGAAAAGGTTTCTTATAGGTATAAATTAAAAAAATGACTGCACGTATGGCACATCTGAGTGAATTTCTTGTTCAAATTTCACAGATAAAAAGTGTTTCTCGGCAGAATGAATTAAGAGATGCTTGCTAAAATTACTCTTAGGAGATAATTTCTTTTCTATATCTCACACACACAAAAGGTTTTTACCCAGTATGAATTAACAAATGCTTTCTTAAATCACTTTTAACAGAGAATTTCTTGTTGCTTACCTCACACAGTATTTCCCCAGTATGAATCAACATATGCTTGCATAAATCACTATTTCAATAAAAATTTTTGTTGCATATTTCACATTCAAATTGTTTCTCGCCAGTATGAATTAATTGATGTGTGCTTAAAGACTCATTTGAGTGAATTTTTTGTTGCATATTTAACACACAAAAGGTTTATTTATCAGTATGAATTAAAAAATGCCTGCTTAAACTACTCTTTTGAGTAAATTTCTTGTTGCATATCTCACACACAAAAGGTTTTTCACCAGTGTGAATTAACAGATGACTGTTTAAACCGTCTTTACGAGAGAAT